>CM076674.1:41491120-41803620 GCA_038501925.1 Xenopus petersii
GTCCTCCTTATGGTAACATTGATGTTCACCACTTGCACTTGAAACCCTCTTCTTTCAAACCAGTAATGGATCCTTCTGTGGTAAACCATACACTTAACTGTACCACTCCACCATATGAAGGAGCTCTAACACCTCCACTCAGCATCGGTGGTCATTTTTCTTTGAAGCAAGATAGTTCACCCGATATGGATAAATCATATGCATTCAGGTCCCCCTATCCAGCTCTTGGTCTTGGTGGATCTCATGGACATGCGTCACACTTTCATACCAGTGTTCCAAGGTATGAACTACCCATAGACATGGCTTACGAGCCTTACCCACACCATGCAATATTCACTGAATAAACACGCTACACAAATTACTTTCTATACTTGACCCTATCATGACATTTTTGGATGACAATGAAGATGAGTGTCACTTTTCCTCTTGAATTCTTAATGCATGGTGCAGAACTCATTCATCAGAATGCTTTTCTAATGACATCATCCCATAAGACTGTTTATCCTATTTTACATACTGTTTGTTTTGTAGTTTGTTTGTAAGCCTGGGAAATGATGTATAGAAAATTGAGTCCATTACATTGATAGTTACAAATTATAATGGAAAATTAAAAACACTGATGTGAACTTTGCTATTTGGTGTAAACATTTAGTAGCAGATCATAAGAATAGGAACTCGGCTCAGGTGAACAATGCTGGGGAGCGCATTGCTTCTCTAAACTCTCTTCTAGAACTGTTAATTTCATGGAAGATTAAAAAAAAAAAGTGCAATGTATGCAAGAATCAATTTAAAGCACAATTTTTTTATGTACCAATTGCACTACAATATCCAATGCTATATGAGCTGTTCATCGTTGATACTACCACTGTATCGAACAGAGCCATTAATGCATTTTTAATACAATGTGTATATTTTTGTTGAGAATGCCCACACCTAGAGATCATTAAGCACATTAAGGCCAAAAACCCCTCTTAATTATTATTTATACAAGTTTTTAATTTATTTTATTATTATTTTGTATTATTGTGTTTGTCAAATTACCATAAAATACAATGCTCTTACTTTGCTGTGGCTCACACTGTTAATGAATGATCATTTTGTATTTGTTGTTTTGCAAACTGCATCCTTATTTATGTCATTATTTATTTTAATCGAATTTTTTTAATTGATCTGTTGTTAGGAGTTTAAGACGTCTGGTCTATTTTTATTTAAGTTCGTTGATAGATAAATCCTCAATAGTGATTGAACTGGCCAATCCTCGGCTTCACTCCAGCCCAATATTGTGAGGCTGACTTACCATACCGTAATGTTTTGTATTAGAAACTTTTAATAACGTGACTGCATTTTCGAGATCACTGTACAGAAAAGTGATATTTTCAAATAAAAATGGAGACTATGTCCTCTGACTTGGCATGTTTGATATTAAGAACTTGATTTTCTCAATGGAGGAGCGGATGCTATTTATAGGGAACCAGTATGAAGAGGAGGCTGTGTGTTAACAGATGCATTAAACAAATGAAGAACAAAGTATAAGTAGGAAAACATTATGGGAAAGGTTTATTCAAGAAACACTAGCATTGTCATGGCTCAAACTGCCTTTTGTAGCTACTGGCAACACAAATGTTGGAATGGCAATGCTGTATAGCACAAATAGTAGTAGTTTTTAAAGGGGAGCTATCGCAAATTTAATATTAGCTTTAGCATACTGAAATAAGAAACTTTGTAAATACAATCAATTCAATTCTGTACCATTTCTGAAATAATCAAGTTTATATTCTCTCTCAGCATCTGTTTCTCTTCATTCTGCCTAAAAGATGCATTAGAGCTTACTCTTTTAAAATCACCAATCCTGTCTCTCTACATGCAGAATTTGTGCAAAAGGCAGGTATTTTGTAGATTTTGCTTGTAATGGAATCAGTTATTTGAATGAGCTCTAATTCATCTGCTAGGAAAGGAAGCTCCCCTATAAGATATATTGGATCATTCACCTGACACCCAACTGCTGCATGAAGACAGAATGCTAAGAGAGGGACAGTGAATAAACAGATGCTGAGAGAGGGACAGTGAATAAACAGAATGCTGAGAGAGGGATAGTGAATATAAACGTGATTATTTCAGAAACAATACAGAGATTTTAATTAATTGTATTTAGAAAGTTTCTTATTTTAGTTTGTTGAAGGTTATATTAAATCTTTATTTTCGAGATAGTTCCCTTTTAAGAATGAAAGGCCAAAAGCATCTTTACCTCCATAATTAGCCATGAAACATCACCTTCCTCTGGATCAGCAGATAAATGTTCTGGAAAATGATATGAAAAGGATGAACCTGATGGACCTTAACATTTAGGGGCACATTTACTAAGGGTCTAATATCGTGGGTTAATAAACCTTGGAATTCGACCCTCGAAGTAAAATCCTTCGAATTTGAATATCGAATTCAAAGGATTTTAGCGCAAATCTTACAATCGAACAAAAAAATCCTTCGAATGGAACGAAAAAATCCTTTGAATCGAACGCTTCGAACGATTTTAAACGATCGATCGAAGGATTTTTCTTAGATCAAAAAAAAGCTTAGAAAAGTGATGGGGAAGGTCCCCATAGGCTAACATTGTACCTCGGTAGGTTTAAACTGCCCAAGTATGTAGTCGAAGTTCTTTTTATACTTCGACTATCGAACGGTCGAATAGTCGAACGATTTTTACTTTGAAGAGTTCTAGTCAAAGTCGAAGGTCGTAGTAGCCTATTCGATGGTCGAAGTACCCAAAAAAATACTTTGAAAATCAAAGTTTTTTTCATTTGAAACCTTCACTCGAGCTTAGTAAATGTGCCCCTTACTGTGTATTACCAACCAAGATGATTTAATTAATTTAAAGTACATTACAGGTACAGATATTGCTCAGCAAATCAGCAGTGTCCCAATAGGACAGGGTAGCCTCATCCAAGACTTATGACATAAGCAGGTTAGATATGAGGGTGAAAATGGAGTTTGCTCTGTGTTCATCATGATAAATATGCTGCTTGAAATCCTATACAAGTTCATCTGCCTCAGTGAGTATTCCATGGCTTACTTGTATGGAAAGATTATTCCGTAGTTCCTTCCAAGAGAAATGTACACAATGTAGGTGGATATGAAAATATATCTGAATATTTCTTGCAAAGTGCACTGCTTTTTTTATTCGTATTATTAATCAGGGCTTGTTTTTGGGTAGGCAAAGGGCATCTGCTTTGGGAGCTCAGCATCTCATGGGCTCCTTGGAGGAAATACAGTAATGTAGATGAAAGCATAGTGGACGTATTATAGTGTGTAACAGTTGTTAGATATATTGCTGTGTATATAAGGGATATCCAAAGTGTGGCCCTCTAGCTGTATTTAAACTGCAATTCCGAATTCTTGGCTTTACATTAGTGTTGGGTATCTTCCAGTTCTAAAAATATTGTAGCACCTCAGCTCTCTGCACCCCTGCAAACTGGGAGCTGTAGTTCAACAATATTTGGCAGAGAAGTATTATTATAGTGTGGCATTACAAGCTACAAAATCCACTTGACCAGTACAACCAATGAAACAGCAGCTCCGCCGACTAATTAGATTGAGGGTAAGATATAGTTGGACATTATTCTGACTTGGGGGGCCAAAGGACTCAGCTCACAGCCTCTGTAATACAGATATAAGACTTATTACACAGAATGCTTAGTTTTCAGAATAAAGAATAATTCTCATTTGTATAATGGGGCGCACCATGCCTTACTATAAACTATTTAACCCCTTTCATAGTAAAGTGTGAGATTTTTATATGTTATAGACTTGCTTATTCTGAGCAATTCAATATTTCTTTATAGTTTTTTTTAAAATATTCTTTTTCTTTTGATTCTTTTCAGCTTTCAAATGGGGGGTGACATGTACACAGGTATTGTTACATGTAGTGTTAGTATTTTTTATTACTCAGCTTTCTATTTAGGCCTATCCTGTTCATATTCCAGTCTCTTATTCTTATTTAGCTGCAGAATAAAAAGCCAAATAATTGAAAAACCTTAAATAATAAAAAATGAAAAACAATTGCAAATCTCAGAATATCACTCTATATCATATTAAAAGTTAATTTAAATTTCAGATGCAAACCCAAAAATGTGACACCAATGGTACTTGCATTCAAAGCTGCAACTTGCATTTTTGCCAACGTGCCCTGCATTCTTTAATGCACCTATTGACATGGGGGAAGCCTGGAGCGACCACCACCTCAAAGGTGGCAGTTGCTCCAGGGTTACCACAGAGGCTTGCATCCAAAAATTGGGCACAGACATAATTTTAAAGCAAGCACTGAAAAGGATGGTATTCCAAAACTAAAGATTTTTCAGCAGAATTAGAGCAGGTTTATATTGAAGTGCATGAACAATATCAAGATTGTTATGCAATTGTGCCAGGTACATAGTCCTCTTTGACACAACTACAATGAAATTGTGGAGAAAACTGTTTTGGCATGGCAACTTACACTCAAAATTGCACTTTGCTATATTCTCTTTGAAGAATGCATAACAGGGGCATAATTGATGAAGCAGACCCTAGGGCTGCTGGGGGGCCCAGATGGCATAAGGGGCCCTATGAGGCCATAATTCATATACAATTTCAATAAATATTGATAAAATAGGCAAAGCTATAGACATTTTGGGGGCCTGAAAAATAATTTGCTGTGGGGCCCAGTAATATCTAGTTGCACCACTGATGCATAAGATACAGATACCATAGATTCATTAGCAGCAGTTAAAGTGCAGGGAATACTTTTCCACTCTTGCCAGCTGCTTCAAAAGCTAATAGCAGCAGTAGGAGTGTGAAAGCTTCACCCACCAAAACTTGTACAGGTAAAAGAAAGTTACAAGTGCTTGAGCAGTTGGCTAAACTGTGATTGGGGCACGTAAAAGAGACAATTCATGTCATGTGCATCCGACAGTGGGAGACAATCAAATTAACATGTCACTGGCTGTATCGCTGCAGCTGAGCATGTGCCCCCCTCCTCACCCCAAAGGCATCTGCTCCCACTTTCCATGACAAAAGAAACTGCTAACCAGCGACCTCTCTCTTCTGCCAGCATCACTTAATTCCTTTCCTTCCAGTTTAGAGCCAATTAAATTAGCTTCATTGACAGCAACATGTAGATTCATTAACATAACCCTTTAGCTCGTTCAGATTATACGGAATCTCCTGACAGTTGTACAGTTATGGAGAAAGCCCTGAAGGAAGGCACCCGGGCGGGATTAGTGCAATTAAGGTGCTACCATTCACATAGGCACATTTGTGCACTTACAGGGGCAGGATGGTGAAAATGCTCCATAAAAATCTATGATAACTATGTATTTGTCAGTGTTTAATATCATGAACCCATTATCCAGAAATGTCCTACATACAGTATTGTCATTTCCTGTAAAGTTCTTTTTAAAGAAATAGTTATTCTTCGTCTTTATGGGTTGGCTTTTTTTCAGTAATGAAAAGAAAGTGCCTTGTATTTGATGAGAACAAAGCTACATACATTCCCACTGATGCCAAAACAATCCTGTTCATATTTAATTTTTTAAAGAGAGCACAGGAAACTTTGTTGCCCATGCCTAATACATTTTATTGCGATTCCCCAAAATGAATGATATACTGTACCTGCAGTGATTTACATAAAGAGCTCTTGCAAGGTATTTCCAGGTGTTTTGGTAACTGTGCAGTGGCACAACTTTGGAGACACACACACAAGCAGACTGGGCCTCACTGCAACCTCTGTAGTTACCCTACTGACAGGGACTGTGATTTGCCCTAGATTTGCTCAATTCAGAAAAACCCTGTATAAAGTAAACCCAGATCCCAAGCATTCTGGGTAATAAATCCCATACCTTCACTTTACAAGTGCCATGTAATTAATTCCCTAGATATTTCTCACTAAGGGCTCTTACTGACACAGGCGCGTGTAGGCGCCGAACGCAGGAAAAATGCAGCATGTTGCGTCTCAACCTGCGTTCGGCGTGGAACGCAGGAAAAATCCAGCATGTTGCGTCTCAACCTGCGTTCGGCGCCTGTGTGAGTACAGCCCCATTGGAAAAAATGTAATGCTACCTGGCCGAATCTGAATTTGCATATGCAAACTAGGGTAGGGAAATCACGTGACTTTTTAATCACAAAACAAGGAAGTAAAAAATGTTTTCCCTTTACCACCCCTAATTTGCATATTTAAATTAGGATTCGGTACTGAATTCGGCTTTGGGGGTTCGCCAAATCCAAAATAGTGGATTCTGTGCATCCCTAATTTCTTTCCTTCTATTGTGTACACATGGGCTTCTGTATCAGACTTCCTGATTTCAGCATAAACCTCCAGGGCTAGGGCTTGAGCATGCTCAGTTTGCTCCTCTCTACCTCTCCCCCTCCATTTCCCCCCTCCCTCCTCCCCTCTCTGCTGTTATCTGAGTGCAGAGCTATGAAACTCAGGCAGGAAGTGATGTCACACCAAGCTAACATGGCAGCTGCTATCCTAAACAAACAGAGAGAGCTTCTAGAGCTGTTTACTCAGGTATGGCAAAGCATTCTGCAGAATAAATAGTGTTATAGCTTGCACTATTGGGGCTAATCTTTTGACAATAAACTGCTTTGGTTCCTTTCCTTCTCTTTTAATAACCTATGATACTCCATCCATGACAGTGAGAAGAGACTATTGGCTCAACACTCCTTCTCCAAACTGTTACTATTAATCAGACTTTCTCTGTTAAGATGATATTCTCACATGGTGACACTTGATCTGTGTGCGAGTCTATCTTGCAGCTAATTTATCAGCGAGGTGCCAGTGACAGGTTAGTGATTATTGAAATAAATTATTAACACCAACAAGGCATCAGTAACCTCACTATCTCACCCTTATGGCTCTCACTATTCACCACCTCAGCTGTTCTTATACCTAGTGCTAACGATTTTATTATTAAAGGCAAAGTGCTTTCAACATAATATTTATAATTATGCATTGCCTCCTTGGCATATTTCGTTTACTCCTGCAGAATCTAAATTGTTATTTCAGGACTAATAAAGTCAAACATAGTCAGTCAATGTGCATTTATTTCATATAAATGTATAATTATAACCTACCACTTTCTATTCCACGTTCTGTTCTTGTAATGTGTTTTTTGCTGCCGCACAAGGTAACGTGTGAAATGCTGATGTTGCTTTTTCTGCTTGAATGTGGGAAAGTAATTTGCGGTACGTATGTGATTCTGCTTCTGACATTCTAGCTAGGAAATCTTTATAAAAGAGAATGAATCAGAGGAGGTCAGTGGTACTCAAAGATATAGGGTTACTGGGATTTATAACTTTTCTGCACTGCATGTGGTCCTTGGTACATTGTATAAAACTGGAAGCCATTCTTCCTTCTTGCACATCCACTTTCTTCTCTATATGGGACAATATAATGGAGTAACTAATACAATCACCCCTTGCTGTACAGTTGAGAGGCATGAAAGTGCAGTGCATAATTCTCTTTATTTCTTGATTTGCATGCGTTTTATCACAGTTTGTGCATGTTCAATGGGAACTTGTCCATTTACCTATGATAGTGGACAGTGATCCCAGAGAAGATTGTGAGTTGGATTTTATTAAAATGATGATTTTATACAAAGAAATCCGAGGGCTACGTCTGGACCGGAGACCTCTACTTATCTTAGACTATGTTAGAAACCATAGATGCCATGGCAGGTAATTTTGTGAGGGCATGTACTGTATCTATTCTTAAAAAGGTGGTTTTAGTATGTTACAAAATGGCCAATTCTAAGCAACTTTTCACTTGGTCTTCACTTTTTTCTTTTTTATAGTCTTTGAATTATTTGCCTTCTTCTTCTGACATCTAAAAACAAATACTCTGTAAGGCTACACACTATTGTGATTGCTACATTTTATTACTGGCCTTTCTACTCAGGCCCTCTCCTATTCATATTTCTGTCTCTTATTCAAATCAGTGCATGGTTGCTAGGGTAATTTGGGCCCTAGCAACCAGAGAGCAGAAATTGCAAACTGGAGAGCTGCTGAATAAAAAGCTAAATAACTCAGGAACCACAGATTATAGAACATGAAAACCAAATGCAAATTGTCTCAGAATATCACTCTCTACATCATTCTAAAATGAACTCAAAGGTGAACAAACCCTTTAGTCTTCTTTAAAAGAGAAAAACATGGGGTTTATAAAACACCAAAGCATCTAAGGCAGAGACTGAGAGTGATGGGCGAGACTGAGAGTGATGGGCGAATTTGCGCCATTTCGATTCAGTGAAAAATGCGCAAATTTCCTGCGAAAATCGTGAAACACCGAAAAATTTGCAAAGCAGCGCCGGCGTCTCGCTTTTGACGTCAGCGTCCGTTTTTTTGACGCCGACGCCAGACGCCAGCGAATTTCGGCCGTTTCGTGAATTTATTCGCCGGCGGCGAATCACGCAAATTCGCCTGCGAATCCGCCCATCATTCCTAGCTACTTCTTTAGCTAAGCTTTAGTTCTAGTGGCTGAGCATCTCCTGTTATATGTCCATACTTCCTGGGTTTTCAGGGAAAGATACATTTACTGAGCATGGTGTGATGAGATTACAAGCAATATCAGAATTACAACCGTTTAAATCTGGATTTAAAGAGAGGCTTTAGCATTATTATAACTGCTGGATCCTTTGTTGTTTACCCCTTAGATTCTGACAGCAAAGTAAAGGACACATTCCTGAGCTAGAGAGCCTGTGAAACAGTTAAATGCAGTCAGACACGGGGGGCAAAAGCTACAGGCTCAGCTGCTCCTTTCATTGTGCGGATTAAAACACAAGTAAATGAATGATGTCCAGGGGTTGGAATAGACATGATGAGATGTTTAGGTGTTAAACTGCAAGTGAAATCTCACCTGTGCATCTGATGACCCCTTGGGGAGGTAGTTCCACTGTTGACCTTAAAGGAGTTGTTCACCTTTAAATGAACTTTTAACATGATATAGAGATTTATATTCTGAGACATTTAGCAATTGGTTTTCATTTTTTATTATTTGTGGTTTTTGAGTTATTTAACTTTTTATCCAGCAGCTCTCCAGTTTACAATGTCAGCAGTCTGGTTGCTAGAGTCCAGATTACCCCAGCAACCAGAATAGAAGTGGAAATGATGGTGCCCCTTCCTCCAAGTTCACTAAATGTATCATCCTGGTGCATTTAAAATAATTTGAAGTCTTTATGATTTGAGTAATGCGTGATCTACAGCTGCATTTTGTAGGCCAGTACGTAGGTGGCCTTTGTCTCTACATTAGTGACAAGCTAAAATGTTCCCCAGACATGGACTTGTGCCGAAATTCTGCATTTCACCATCTGCAAAAGGTTTTTTCAGAACTGAAATGTAGCCTTCAGATTTTTGCTGTGAAAAACCAAGCAAAATAATTAGCAAAAAATGGCCATTGACATTTTTTTTTGTAAAAAAAAAAAGCTGAAAAGCTGCAAAAACAGCTATTGACTTTAATGACTTTAATGACTTCAATGCATTTTGTGAATTTTCAATGTTTTGTCATTTTTTCTGTGGTTTCTCAAATTCTTTAGAGAAGCATTTAAATATCCCTAAATATATATTTATTATAATATATGTTAACTAAGCTGCATAAGGGGAATAAATCTACACAAACGACGTTTCCTCAAACTCACCCAAATTCCTTTATCCTTCATTTCTTTTTAAATGGTCGCTGCTTTTGGGGACCTGTTAAAATAATATATGTCAAAAAATGGTTGCACTTTGGATGATGGTGATAGCCACCTTCCCTTTCTCACCCACTTGATCTTCTCTCATTCTGTCATTTTCTGCAATTATATCATCCACTGTTGCCTTTGATAACTGAGATTTTCATAGTTGTTGCTGCAGAAAATCTGGGTGCACTTGTGAATACAGGCACCTGTAAAGCTCTTCTATGGAGCCCGATTGTTAGCTCCGTCAGCCTCTACTTTGGGTCCCAGCCTTTATTAATGCATAGCAAGAAGAAAATCCCAACTGTATTTAAAGTGGTGGTTTACCTTTTACTTCGCCTTTAGTATGTTATAGAATGGCCATTTCTAAGCAACGTTTCAGTTGGTCTTCATTATTTATTTTTCATAGTTTATAAATTATTTGCCTTCTTCTTTTGACTCGTTCCAGTTTTAAAATGGGGGTCACCGGCCCCATGTAAAAATCATCCTTCGAACGATTCGAAGGATTTTAATCAATCGATCGAACGATTTTTCTACAACCAAAAAAACCTTAGAAAGCCTATGGGGACCTATAGGCTAACATTGAGGTTCGGTAGGTTTTAGGTGGTGAAGTAGGGGGTCGAAGATTTTTTTAAAAAGACAGTACTTCGACTATCGAAAGGTCAAATATTCGAACGATTTTTAGTTCGAATCGTTCGATTCAAAGTCGTAGTCGAAGGTCGAAGTAGCCAATTCGATAGTCGAAGTAGCCAAAAAACATTCGAAATTCAAAGTTTTTTTTATTCTATTCCTTCACTCGAGCAAAGTAAATGAGCCCCAAAGTGTCCAACATTCTTTAAAAATAAAACTAAAACATTTTAGGTGTGAGGAAAGGGTGAATATAATCCCTCCAGCACAGACCTTCTTAAACTCAGATCTAGTTAAGACCCAGCATTTTCACAAAATCCAAATCCATGTCTCATACTAATGAGATAACTGAAATCCAAACAGTCTGTCTACATGCTGGGATTAGAGGACATATTTATTAACACTGGAGACAAACATCACTGGTGACGTTGCCAATAGCAACCATCAGAGATTTGCTTTTGTTTTCTAACTTGTAGGTGATTGTTAAAATGGAATTGCCGATTGGTTGCTATGGCCAACATCACCGTTGATGTTTGTCTCCAATGTTTATAAATATGGTCCTATGACTCTATGCAGCATTGGCATATGGAGGTTGAACATATGTAGAAAGGAGCACCCACAATTCCCAGACACAGGTTAAAGCAGTTGAACTTGTGTTCAAGATCCCCTCTGTGACCCCTTACTTACGTCCAACAAAGTTACATCCATGCCGCAATTGTCCTAGGAATTAGGGTCGCCTGAACCCCCAAATCCTTCGCGAAAGATTCAACCAAATACCGAACCAAATTTTAATTTGCATATGCAAATTAAGGGTGGGAAAACATTTTTTACTTCCGTTCTTTGTGATAAAAAGTCATGCGATTTCATGCATATGCAAATTAGGATTCAGATTCGGTTTGGCCAGGCAGAAGGATTTGGCCGAATCCGAATCCTGCTGAAAAAGGCCAAATCTTTGCAGAATCCCGAACTGAATCCTAGATTCGATGCATCCCTACTAGGAATATCTAGAACAACAAACTAGCTTTCAACACATATCTCCCCTTACCTGGCCTCCAGGCTGGGGTTCCATGTACATCTATGACATCAAAAAAAATGTTGGGTTTATTTTTTACTTTCAGGAAATAAGCAGCAAAAAGCATTTGTCCTAAATTTTAACTGAACCCAGCTCTTCTACCCACCACTTGGGCCTCATTTTTTTGTAGCATAGTCTAAGATCAAAAGGAAAAATATTGCTTCTTAAATGGTTACGGGGAGGCATTTTTATAGAATGTCTATCATTTGTGATATAAAAACATTTTCCAGTTAGTGTAATTACGATTGGTCTATGTTACAATACACTTTAATCATGTTTTCATGGGGACAAAAGAAAGCTTCCAAGGGTTAAGCTGGTAGGACAGCATAACACTTATAGCTGAACATTGCACATCCCTAAGGGGAACATGTACCATAACAGTAATTCCTGCAAAATGAAACCCTTAAAGGTTCACACTTTGGAGAAGATCATGACTGTTAGATCATTAAGCACAAGGACTCTTCCAACTGGTTAAAGTTGAACTAGTATGCAACTCGCATTAGGCATCTACAGGGTGAGACTGGGCTGGCGTGACAACTGGCAAAAACCTGGTGGGCCCCGGCCCTCATGGGCCCCTGCTGTCCCAGACCTGTTCCCCCGATCGACCAGCCCTAAACGAAAATATATGCGGCATTGTGTGCTGGCGTTTGGGCATGAACGCGGGGGGTCCTGGAAGTTTGGAACAATGATCCAGTCCGACCGGAGCATCTACAAGTCCTGCCTACTATATATATAACCAATGGCACAACATAGCATTCATTCTATGTGAAGAACCCAATACTGGCAGTGACATGAGTTTCAAGAGGTCACTATCAATAGATGTCAAAATATAGATGGGCAACATGGTCTACACAGTTTCATAAGCTGGGGCTTACCCGCAAGTAATGCTTAGCTTCAGTATACTTTGTTCAATTATCAATGTACAATACTCTGTCACTGATAGATGAAGGTCTCCCAGGTTATTTCTATGTTTGGCTGTGGATACACTGTGATTGCCAATAATAAGACAGTACTGATCTAGTGTACTGTACATTCCTGTTGATGGTAAAACCTTCATTTTGGTTTCTAAATGTTTTAATAGCCGTAAGGTAAGATTTGTTTCCTATTGGTACCCTGGTTTATTCTGTGCATGTGTGTGTGGGACCTTAGATTGTAAGCTCCACTGGAGCAGAAACGGATGTGAATGATGAAAAATATTTACACTGAATAGTGTTGTGCAATGTTTCTGTTCGGAACAAAATGTATCCTACTTGAACAGGCATTTCCTTCGAATTCTGGGGGTGGGGAAGGGTTAATGAAGTATTTCTCATGACTGTAGATTATTTTAAACTCTCTCAGGGCCACAAAGACTCAGGGGCATTCCTTCCTTCCCACCTCTCAATTAGTAATTAGCAAAGATGAATAAATTATATTTAGAAGGATTATGTTGTCTTTAATAGAGTGAAATTGACAGTCATGAGCTCCAGTGATAAATGACGGAATTACTTTGCAATACCGGAGTGAAATGAGCAAAAGTGTTCCATTCCTATAGTGCACGTGTAACACAGCTCATAGGCTGTTAATAATACACTTATACATTATCACAGAGCCATCTTATTGTCTGCTGTGTATGTTACCTTGGTTGCACAGGTACCATATTAATGCAATCCATTACAGCATTCAAGTTTAGTAGAGAAAAAAGAGCAGGCACTTCCAAAGTCCAATCCTCCAAGCAGACTTGTCAAATCATAAGTAGTTTATTTCGCTACACAAGGATACAGCCTTACGCGTTTCATATCATTCAGATACTTAATCATAGGCTGAGTACTCCCATCTCCACTTCCTCAGCTTGAGGTTAAGGGCAGTGCACCTCTCCTCACAATTGGTGAGTTTTACTTTTTGAGACTACTTTCAACTAGTGTTTATCGTTCTATTCAAGTTTAGCACACAGCAAATAAGTGAGGAGAGAGCAATAGAACTGCAGTTCATCGTTTGCCTCAGTGCCATTGAGTCCTGACATGAGAGGCTCTAGCAGACAATAAAAGTTTTATCCATTTCCAGAATTCCTGGAACCTGGAATCTCCTTTAGGCTGCTAAGGACTAAAGCTAAAGCCTTGAGCTTGTTGAGAGGAATTAAACCTGGATTAGGGGTGGCTCTTACATAAATGTTGATGCAGTGACAGTTATCCTTTTGTAGAGTATTCTTAGATTATTTGTGTATTTTTTTTTCACTAAACCCCAACCATGTCCTGTGTGCAGAGGAAACAGGGGTTTAATGAACTCAGTAATAGATCAACAATATATAGTTTGACTGTGAGAGCAGTGTGACCATAATGGTGGGAACTGACTGTGGCTCTGGTACAACATTGATTAACATTAACACTTTTGCCCAAATTTGAAGTCAAAGCTGGACATAACTATACTAAAGAACCTCATTGTTTTGTAATTTATGATATACTGTATATAAAAAAATGCCCAACAGACACCTCACTACCTAGTATTCCTAATTACATAGTAATGTAATGACATGACTTGATATTGCATTTCTGGGTTCATAGGCTAAATTCTACCTATATGTTCTACCTGTGCTTGCATGAATTCCATGTACTCTGGTTTCCTCCCACACCCTATAACATACGAGCAAGTTCATTGACTCCTGATAAAACTGACCCTATTTCATGTGATAGGGAATTTAGATTGTAAGCTCCACTGGGACAGAGGACAATGTATAATCTTCGTAAAGTACTTTAGGAATATATTGGTGCTTTATAAAGTGTAATAATAGCCTCCCTGATGACTAAGTAGCTAACATAAATATGTAGAGTATACAGTAAATAGATATATATCTGTTTCACACTTTCCCTATTCGTTAGTTTTAAAGAACTACTACACTCATATGTAGCCTAGAGTCCTGCAGTGGGTCGGGTATCCTCAAAAACCTGCCGTACCCTGCAGGTTGTGGGTAGAAGTTCCGGGTGAGGGTATAGATGCAGGTCGCGGTTCTGCGGGTTTGTGGATCGTGGGTCTGGCTGCGGGTCTTCTCAATAGCGATTTTTACTCCTTTTTTTTCGGATCATGCCTACTTTCAATGATGTCAATTCCGGTTTACAATAACAACACTTCCTGTTTTACTCCTTTTTTTCTGATCACACCTACTTCCGATGATGTCACTTCCAATTTACAATGACAGCACTTCCTGATTCTTGATGGTCAGCGGTTCGCGGGTCCGGGTTTGCGGATAAGGTACTTGCAAGTCGGATCGGGTAGCGGGTCCAAGCGGGTAAGAATGTGGTTTGCGGGTCTGGGTTGCGGATTGCAGGTTGCGGGTACGGGTCGTGTACGGATTCCAAAAAATGGACAGGCGCAGGTCTCTAGCCATAGCTACTCTGCTACATATAAAACCCAATGCTGTCACAGGCATATACATTGCCAGGGACAGAGTAACCGCTCATTTATTTACTTATCACAAAGGCCATGATTTTGTACAAATTAAAATTCCAGGCAGAAACCAAAATCACAGCTATCAAAGAGGCTATAAACTGTGTCAGATTTAATCCACACTGAAGTAACTTAATCTCTCTGTGTCTCTTTCAGATAGACTGGGAATCCTATTCAGAATCCTAAATCATCATAAGCCACACGTTACAGGCATCTACTCGAACTGTAGATGGATCAGACCATGCTCGGTCTACGGAGACAGGGAGAATATATAATTATATAATGTTTTGACTGTGTCATATCATTGCTTGGCCAGCGCAAGATAGGAGACACTTTAAAGATGAAAAAAAATTCAGCCCCCCTATTTCACTTCAGGCAATCTGTGAGAATAGTCAGTGTGAGATACAAGTGCTCCTGTTCTCTTAATGAGCAGTAAAACAACACTAATTCATACAAGCGATTTCTGGATTTATATATATGAACAGGTATCTTCTGAAGAGGGATCACTTGGGTGGGGAGGTAGAGAGGGAAAGTCACATAAGAGAGGAAGAGAAATCAGGAAACAGAAGAGAATGATACAGAGGGATTAGAGAATATGGCATAAAAGAGGAGAGAATGGCACAGTCGGAGCAGTGAAATATGGAAAGAATAGCGCATAGGGAGTGGGGAAGGAAAGAGAATGGCCCATGGGAAGAGGGTAGCGAGGAGGGAGAGAATACAGAAAATCGCTGCTGGAGAGAGGACAAAAGGAAGATAAAATGGCTCATTGGGAGAGGGGAAACAAGAGAAAGTGACAGATGAAGAAAAGGTAAAAGGAGACAAGAATGGTGGAGGGAAAGACAGAGGTAGAGGAAAGAAACAGAAAAAGGTGATGGAAGAGAACAGCTTTTGGATTGAAGGAACACTTGACATTTTCTAGATGGTGCCAAAATATATGATTTGTGTTGTCATATTAAATTGCCTTCCCTTGCATTTTCCATCGCTTATGCAATACAAATGTTTAACTGCTGACAAGTCACAAATAAAGAGGTATCTTCAGACTTTTGACTCCCATGCTGGACAAAATTTAGGGCAGGCAACAAAATGTCTGCCATCACCATTATGCAAGGTACAGTAAGTAAAGAGGCCAAGAGAAGAAAGGGAGGAAAAATACCACCCCCAAAAAAGCAGAAGAAAAAGGAATAAGAACAGAACACATGGAATAAATAAAACTGTATATGTTCACTGTCTTTCTTTTACAGAGAGTAATAGCACACTTTCTTTCATTAATTTGAAATAGAGCTTTCTCTAAGGTTCATGAAATCCTGGGGACCCAAAGAAATGTATTCTGTTTTAAAATAATTTTGACTAAAATTGGAAACCACATTCTGGTTTTTGTGAACCAGTTTTTTGATTGGTGGATAAGTCTGAATCTCAGAATCACAGATCTCTGATAGAAACGCTGTTAAGTCAACATCAAAACTACACTATGGCTAAAATGAAAAGCAAGAGAGTAAGGAAATTGATATTGTCCCAAAGTTTGCCTCCAGCTGCACCCTGCTTTGATTCAAGTGCCAGTCTTGCTCAGCTTCAGGACCATCTGCTGTGGTAACTGACACCATCATTGACGGCCCTCTGATCCTTTAATTGTTTGGTCTCTTGCCAGCAACCAGCGAATTTAAATATTTAAATATTTCATGCTAGTTAGAGCTCAATCAATTCCCTTTGTTGATGGTCATGTGAAGATATCTCAAATGTTTCTAAAGTGGCTGAAGCTTTTCTTATTTTACTGACTTGCCCAATTGTCCAAATGTAAACCACAAGTCAAAGGCAGTGGTCCATATGAATAGCATGCATTTATTTTTAAAAAAAAATTCCCTAAGAGAAGCTACAATCTTATATTTATGCCAGAAATGGCATTGGCCTGTGACACTAGAGATTTTGGAAGAAGGAAAAAATATCTTTTGTTATAAGATAACTTTTGTTATAATAGCGCTCTATAAAAATAGTAATACTACATTATATTAAGTAATAGTAAAATTATACCTTCATATATTGTGCTAAACATTATAAAGTAAAAGCCAAATAATTCCAGGCAGTTCATTACTTGGATGTGGGTAATCAAAAAACAGAGAAATAAAAACTAATATGGCCACTGAAGAAGATGCAAAAACTTTTCATGTAAACAGATATATTGCCTCTATATCATAAATCTATGTTTTGAGAGAGAGAGATGATAGATGGATAGATAGATAGATAGATAGATAGATAGATAGATAGATAGATAGATAGATAGATGATAGATAGATAGATAGATAGATAGATAGATAGATAGATAGATAGATAGATAGATAGATAGATAGATAGATAGATGATAGATAGATAGATATAGCTGCATAAATAGATAGATAAATGGATGGATAGATAGATAGATAGATAGATAGATAGATAGATAGATAGATAGATAGATAGATAGATAGATAGATAGATAGATAGATGTGTTTGTTGCATACACTGTGTAAAATGGAAAGTGTCTTGTTCTATGGGAAAACCCTGCAATAAATAGATAGATAGATAGATAGATAGATAGATAGATAGATAGATGCCAATCGACCAGTCTGCTCTGGAATTAAAGAAGGAATTAAAGGAGCAGTTCAGTGTGAAAATAAAAACTGGGTAAATAGATAGGCTGTGAAAAATAAAAAATGTTTCTGATATGGTTATTTAGTCATAAATGTAATGTATAAAGACTGGAATGACTGGATGTCTAACATAATAGCCAGAACACTACTTCCTGATTTTCAGCTCTCTAACTCTGAGTTAGTGACTTGAAGGGGGGACCACATGGGACATATCTGTTTGCAATTGATCCTCAGCATTCAGCTCAGATTCAAAAGCAACAGATATGACCCATGTGCCCCCCCTCTAGTCTCTGATTTATTACTGCCTGGTAACCAGGGTAACCAGTCAGTGTAAACCAAGAGAGTTGAAAAGCAGGAAGTAGTGTTCTGGCTATTATGTTACACATCCAGTCACTCCGTCCTTTATACACAGCCTTTATTTTGCACAGTTTATCTATTTACCCCATTTTTATTTTTACACTGAACAATTCCTTTAAGGGAGCAGGTAGTCTAGTATACACAATAAAAGACAAGCAGTGTTGCACCTGCAGTTCTATTCTTGTTTACTACATGTTTTCATTCTGTATCCATTACATATTTTTACAGTACAAGGGGGCTCAGCCATCTAATCCCCATTGCATAAAGTAGAAGCAGATGAGTTACTGATGGAGGCTTGCAGGCTTTGCTGGATTATGGCTTACTATAATCTTGTCCGAGCACGGTTTGGGGAGATTTTAATCAGAATTTCCACAGTAATAATCCTGTATAAACTCTGCAGAAAAGCCTTCAATCCCTTGCAAAGTTGTAATCAGACAGCAAAGAATCTGATTAAAACTTATACTGGAGGGAATTGTTTCAGTTCAAAATACCATATTATATGGGTCTTGCTTATCTCTTTCAGAGCTACCACTGTGTGTCCCGCTGCTTCCATCAGTGCAAGGGTTAACAAGAGTGACACAGCCCAACTTGGCCACTTTCAGTTGTTACAGATACTCCCAAAGGCCTAAATAAAAATATTATTTTTTAATACTACAGGCTCGCTAGAGGTCTTGAATGAAGCTCAATTTAAAAATGTAAAAACGGATACAAGTATGGGATCTGTTATCCGAAAGCTCAGTATTACAGAAAGGATGTCTCCCATAGACTCCATTTTATCCAAATAATCCAATTTGTTTTAAAACAGTACCTTGTAGTTGACCCCAATTAAGATATAATTAATCCTTATTGGAAGCAAAACTAGTCTATTGGGTTTATTTAATGTTTACATGATTTTCTAGTAGACTTAAAGTATGAAGGTCCAAATTACGGATATATCTGTTATTCATAAAACCCCAGAGCATTCTGGATAACAGATCCCATACCTGTACAGTTCTGGGATGGTTGGTGATTCCATAGAAGCACATATAACAGTACTATTGGTCTTGATCATTCTTGACTAGTCTGATTAGCAGCATGTCAGTTATTAAACATAAAATGTTTCTATGCCAGGGTCACCAATATTTTACTTTTGAATAAACAAAATAATACAACAGTAACACACTTTGGTCTGGATGTAGTTATGGGCGAATTTGCGCAGTTTCGCTTTGCCAAAAAATTCACAAATTTCGCGCAAAATGGCGAAAAATTCGCAAAACGTCGCCGGCGTCTCGTTTTTGACGCCGGCGCCCGTTTTTGACGCCATCCGTTTTTTCGGAAAAAATTTTTTTACGCCGGAGAATTTTTTCAACTAATTTTCACGGGCGTTTCGCGAATTTATTCGCTGACGGCGAATCGCGCAAATTCACCGTGAATTCGCGCCTGCCGAATAAATTCGCCCATCACGATTTGGATGTCTATGTTGGTTAGAAAGAGTAATTAAGCACACTGGGCATAGAGGCAAATAATGCTTTATTCCAAATAAGAACATAGGGGAAGTCCCATAATATCCTGCTTCCTTAAAAAATCTGATTTATAGAATAAAGGTTCAATGTGACCACAAAACGGATACTGGAAGAGCCAGACATCCCTAGAATTGAGGATAAAAAGGCCAAAGTAAATGATGTGACACTCTAAGGGGGTTATTTATCAAGGTCCGAATTTATCTCAATATCTGCAAAATCTGCAAACTCCGATCTAACCCGCTCGGGTTTTTAACGCTTATTTATTATTACATTTTCCCGAAAATTTGCTTTGCGGGAAAAGCTCAAAGTTTCACAATTTTTCTTGAATTTTCCTCGAAAACTCCGCATTTTTCGAAGTTTTCACCCGAAATCTCCGAAAACATAGTGGAATTGCCCGAAACACCTGACACAATCAAAAATCAATGGGACTGTTCCCACTGACTTTTATGCAACCTCGACAGGTTTGAGATGCCGTGTTTTTATATTCAGGCTTTTTAGCCCTTGGGGTTTAATAAATTCCGAAAAATTTGTGATTTTTTTAAAAGTCCGATTTTATAAAAAAAATCAAGAATTTTTCGGATTTCGGGGAATTTCAGGTATTCGTAACTTAGTAAATAATCCCCTAAACCTTTACAAGCTCACTAATGAAACCCCATGTGTTTCTTTCTTCGAAAGTTCTTTACACAATCAGCTGCTGTTCAGACTGCTGAGAGGCTTTGACCCTGGTTACAATACAAAAAAGAGAAATAGAAGAAAAGCTACAAAACAATCACTAGAAAAGGGTGAATGTATATAAGAGGAAAGGTGTCTAAATGGAGTTGAAAAGCTTTTCTCTTGCAGTTGTCCAACACTTGTACCTGAGTGAATGGGAGAATTTGTGTAACCACATGCAATAGTGAGAAGAATCCTTCAATCAGAGAAGAAGTCAGGGTACAAGAGAGACACAAGAGAGACACAGTAGTACCAGCCATAGAATGTCTATTATGTTCAAAATGAAACTCAAGTGTTGATGAATTAGTGGCAAGGACTAGACGAAAATCAATTAGAAGATTCTGGGAGCTGCAGTGCTACTAGAGCTGGAGGGCATGAACATTACTGCTTACTAGGAGTTCCAAATCCAGAAACCACAAATCAACTCCACATCCATGTAACGTTTTGCTACAGACCTCTTTATTAGGGAATAAAGTTCATAGTGTGTTTAAGGCATATCACCTTCACTTGAAAAAAAGGCTTTGCCTACGCTATGTGCACTCTACTGCCCAGTAAATGGGTTATATATTGTCGACTGTTATTTTAAAAGGATTGTTCACCTTTAAATGAACTTTTCTTATGCAACCATGCATTGTTTTGAATAAAAGTCTGGAATATGAATAGGAGAATAGAAAGATGAGTAATAAAAAGTAGCAATAACTATAAATGTGTAGCATTACAGAGCATTTGTTTTTTACATGGGTCAGTGAGCTACATTTGAAAGCTGGAAACAATCAGGAGAAATAGGCAAATTGCCAATATGCTAATTGCAAAATTGCTTAGACTTAGCCGCACTATTACATACAAAAAAATAACTTAAAGGGGTTGTTCACCTTTGAGTTAACTGTTAGTATGACGTAGAGAGTGATGTTCTGATAAAATTTGTAATTGGTTTTTATTTTTTATTATTTGTGGTTTTTGAGTTATTTGGCTTTTTATGCAACAGCTATTCAGTTTGCAGTTTTAGCAGTCTGGTTGCTAAGGTCCAAATGAACCCAGCAACCATGCAATGTTTAGGTTTAGGAGAGGTCTGAATAGAAAGATGAGTAATAAAACGTAGCAATAACAATAGATGTGTAGCCTTAGCAAGCATTGATTTTTAGATGGGGTCAGTGACCCCTATTTGAAAGCTGGAAAGCTTCTGAAGAAGAAGGCAAATCTTTCAAAAACTAAAATAAATAAATAAATAATGAAAACCAATTGAAAAGTTGCTTAGAATTAGGGATGCACCGAATCCACTTTTTTGGATTCGGCCGAACCCCCGAATCCTTCACGAAGGATTCGGCCGAATACCGAACCGAATCCGAACCCTAATTTGCATATGCAAATTAGGGGTGGGAAGGGGAAAACATTTTTTACTTCCTTGTTTTCTGACAAAAAGTCACGCAATTTCCATCCCCACCCCTAATTTGCATATGCAAATTAGGATTCGGATTCGGTTCGGCCGGACAGAAGGATTCGGCCGAATCCGAATCCTGCTG
Organism: Xenopus petersii; assembly: GCA_038501925.1. Taxonomy (NCBI): domain Eukaryota; kingdom Metazoa; phylum Chordata; class Amphibia; order Anura; family Pipidae; genus Xenopus; species Xenopus petersii. The sequence goes on from CM076674.1 coordinate 41,512,646, forward strand.
AAAAAGGCCAAATCCTGGCCGAATCCCGAACCGAATCCTGGATTCGGTGCATCCCTACTTAGAATTAGCCATTCTACAACATACTAAAAGTTAACTTTAAAGGACAAGGAAAGTTAAACTAAATAAGCAGGCTAGAAATGTTGTACATTATATTTTGGGCTTCTGTACCAGCCCAAGGCAACCACAGCCCTTTAGCAGGGAAGATCTGTGTCTCCAAAGATGCCCCAGTAGCTCCCCATCTTCTTTTCTGCTGATTCACTGCACATGCTCTGTGCTCACTCACTTACTGAGCTTAGGGACCCACTCACAATATACATTACACATAGAAATAGAAATGTCACAATATAATGCTGATTAGTAATTAATACAGATAATTACTACATGGCAGCACAGAAACCAGTGCAATAATGTAATAATCAGCCTTGTAGCATCAGTTTATATTATAGACAAACCTCATTTTCTGCTTGATAAGCTCAGCTTCTCAACAGCTGCTCAGAGCCCATTGAACATTTATGTGAGTGTCGCAGACACTTTCCAAGATGGTGACCACCTGTGACAAGTCCTGGATCATTGCTGCTATTGACAAGCTGAAACTTTAGGCTGGTGCAATGATTTCAGTACATAAAACATGGAATTTTTAGCCCTATTAATTTTTAGGGTTTAGTTCTCCTTTGAGGTATGGAGATCCAATTTATGGAAAATCCCTTATCTGGAAAACCCTAGGTCCTGAGCATTCTGGATAACAGGTCCCACGTCTGTATCATAAATCTCTGCTCTCTGTGTTTGTTCCCAAAGCTTTTAATTCTAAAACATAGTGCAAATATCATTCATGTATTTACTTTGTCTTAAACTGTAAAGTGCCAAGTGGCTTTCTGGGAAGGGACTTAGAAAAAGTATTTTGCCTTTAGGATTTATTTTAGAGCAAAAAGTGATATTGAATGGCCAGTGGGAATAGTTTAATGTGTTTGTTATTATGTAAACACACACTTTTATATTCACAGATTGTATAAGGAGGTTATTATTCCTCACGTTGGGATTACAGTGGATTAAAGTGTAAATCATGGCATATTTGACGCGAGATAATAAGGGCCACCCTGTGCTGCACTTGAAACCCTAGGAATTTACTGTAATTATAGAGAATGTGCGTCATACATGTTCATGTACCCAAAACAGACACTTTGTTCAATGCACACACAGCACAGAACATAGTAACGAAGATTAGAAAATATAGATACAATATGTATGGAAACATCACATAAACCAACAAGTCACTGGTGTTAGTGTGTTAATCTAGTAGCTACAAAACTGTCAATTTGATTTAAAGGGGACCCATCACCCAAAAATATAATTCCAAATCCTGTTTCATCAAGTTAATCAAGCAAAATTACACTGTAAAAATAAATTGAATCTTGTTTCCTTCCATCTGGGAATTCATAATTATAGCAAGCAGGCAGGAGCCATTTTATGGACACTGTTATTAAGACAAGTCTTGTATCATGTCAGAATCTTGTTTGTGCACCAGAATGGGGGACCTGATGTCCATCCCCATGCCCTGGCTACACAATTAAATGGTGATAAGGCGGGGAATGTGGGGAGAGCAGTGACATCTAGAAAGTGCTGAATGGAAAGTGAAAGTAATTGTCTGATCCGCCTCTATGCCTAAGGCATAGAGGAGGGGCAAGCAATATTTGATTGACAGCTGAGATTTTTAAATTTAGATTTTTTTACAACAGCCATGAATGCTTAAATAAAATCATAATTTGGGTTTCATATTTAATTTGGAAAGTACTTTTATTATACAGCTTTTTATGTCTGGGTGACAGGTCCCCTTTAATAAATAAAGGATTAATACAGGGATTTTTTTTTTGAACTTTGCAAATAAACTTTTGTACCTATTTTCATCCTTTCTTCTCAATAGTATGTGATTGCTCAGTCATCTATGCCGTCTGTTTTTTATTATCACTATTTCAATACATCGGCAACATAAACAGAACCTTATGATGAACTTCATGTAGAAAATCATACATCTCACTCTAATTTCATGCTATTTATAAAGATACTGTACCTTTATTTAACAGGTGAAAATGTTGCCAACATCTTATCCCCACTAATAGTGATGGACGAATTTGTGGCGTTTCGCCTCGCGGAAAAATTAGCAAATTTCCCGCAAAATTTGCGAAACGGCAAAAATTCGTGAAACGGCGCCGGCATCTAGTTTTTGACACTGGCGTCGTGGGGATTCGCTGCAAATTCACACCATCACTACCCACTAAAGATTTACCAAGATTGGTCAAAAGGAATTCTAGAATTCATCATAAAACAAATTACCAAAACGTAATCGGGATTCTGATTCTTTTCATTCATTCATATTCTACATTTAAAAGGAAACCAACGCCTTCAAGGCATGGAATTTTGCCTTCATCTGCCACTTATCTTTAAGTGCGTGACTAAGTGATTCCCATATATATATATATTTTGCCCTGAAATTGGAAATACCATCTGGCCAGTAGAGTGCTCAGGAATGTAACGTTAGTGAGGAGCAAACCCTAACTGGATAAATAGATCACGTTGTGACACACAATGTTAATTAATGCTGGAGGCTCTACAGGCTGTGTCTCATCTGAGTGGCAGCCTAACCCAACAGCTGCCAGCTTGAAGGTAGGAAGGATTGTCTGCTCTCTGATGAACGCCACACAGCTCCATATACGGGAGAAAAAAAACAATTCAGTAGATACAAATTCTAAATTCCCTCCAATGCTGCCTTGTTCTCTACATGCATTTTTATTATTTCTGTCCCAAAAGCATTTTTACCTATTTTCATCCTTTCTTCTCAATAGTATGTGATTGCTCAGTCATCTATGCCGTCTGTTTTTATTATCACTATTTCCATAGTGTCAGACCTGCATATATAAACTCCCAGTCACACATAGTCCCCATGTTGTTAAATCATTTGGACACCCAATCATCTTCCCTTTCTCCCCAGATGCCGCACTACTATAACTAGTAACTATAACTAATAACTATATGTATCCTGACAGCACGTGTTCATGTACTAGAGACTAAAAACCTTTATCAAACAAAATCTGAATGAGTGTGTAGAATAAAGGGGGCAGAACACAGTTAGGGGCCGATTCATTATGGGTCGAATATCGAGGGTTAATTAACCCTCGATATTCGACTAGGAACTAAAATCGTTCGACTTCGAATATCGAAGTCGAACGATTTAGCGCAAATCCTGCGATCGAACAATCGAAGGATTATTCCTTCGATCGAACGATTAAATCCTTCGAATCGAACGATTCGAAGGATTTTAATCCAACGATCGAAGGAATATCCTTCGATCAAAAAATCTCAGGCAAGCCTATGGGGACCTTCCCCATAGGCTAACATTGACTTCGGTAGCTTTTAGCTGCCGAAGTAGGGGGTCGAAGTTTTTCTTAAAGAGACAGTACTTCGACTATCGAATGGTCGAATAGTCGAACGATTTTTAGTTCGAATCGTTCGATTCGAAGTCGAAGTAGTAGTCGAAGGTCGAAGTAGCCCATTCGATGGTCGAAGTAGCCCAAAAAACACTTCGAAATTCGAAGTTTTTTTTAATTCGAACCCTTCACTCGAATTTAGTAAATCTGCCCCTTATTGTCAACTGTGCCAAGTTGGTTTGATTAAATATTGTAATGAAAGCCCCTATGTTTCTTCTTAGCTCAACTACTGTAACTTAGATACCGTGCAGTAGTGATGGGCGAATAAATTCACCAGGCGCGAATTTGTGGCGAATTTCCACATTTCTCCTCCATTGAATGAATCAGCAAAACTGCAGCGAAAATACGCCTGCGAAAAAATGTTTGTCCCGCATCAGAATAATATAAAAATTGACGCACGTCAAAATATTCTGGCGCCCATTGACTTTAATGGATTTTGACAAAATAGGCGCGTGTATAAAAATTGCCGGGGGCATTAAAATTAACACACGTCAAAATAAATTTGACGCCCATTGATTTCAAAGAGTTTCACAAATTTTTCTCCAAATTTAACGAATTTTGCGGTAAATTTGCGAACTTTTTCCGAAATGGGACAAATTCGCCCATCGCTATCAGCCAGCTCTTCCTTAGTTCCTTAAATTGGTCAATTCTAAGCAACTTTTCAGTTGGTCTTCATTTCTAATAATTTGCCTTCTTCTGACCCTTTCCAGCTTTCAAATAGGGATCATTGACCCCATCTGCAAAACAAATGCTCTGTAAGGCTTCAGATGTATTGTTATGGCAGCTTTTTATTACTCATCTTTCTATTCAGATCAACTCCTATTCACATTCCAGTCTCTTATTCAAATCAATGCATGGTTGCTAGGGTAATTTGGACCCTAGCAACCAGAATGATGAAACTGCAAAGTGGAGAGCTGCTGAATGAAAAGCTAAATAATTCAAAAACCATGAAGAATAAAAAATGAAAACCAATTGCAAATTGTCTCAGAATAACATTTTCTACATCATATTAAAAGTTCATTTAAAGGTGAACAACCCCTTCTAAGGTTTTTTTTCCTTTTGAGTTAACTCTTAGTATAATGTACAGAGTGTTAATCTAAGAAAATCTGCAATTGGTTTAAATGTTTTAGGTTTTTATTCAGCAGCTCTCCAGTTTGCATTTTCAGCAATCGGGTTGCTAGAGTTCAAATTCCCCTAGCAACCATGCATTTATTTGAATAAGAGACAGGAAAATGAATAGGAGAGGCCTGAATAGAAAAATGAGTAATAAAAAGTCGCAATAACAATACATTTGTAGCCTTACAGAGCATTTATTTTTAGATGGGGTCAGTGATCTCCATTTGAAAGCTGGAAAGAGTCAGAAGAAAATAATTTAAAAACTATAAAAAATAAATAAAAAAAAAAATAAAAAAAAATTGCTTAGAACTGGCCATTCTATAACATACCAAAAGTTAACTTAAAGGTAAACCACCCCTTTCAGACCAATAAAACAGCACGGGATACACGTTACCCTTGAGTATGAACCAGTGAGTATCTGATTTGTTGATATATGTGCTCCTAAGAGGATATGCTTAGATCTGCAAGTGACCTGATACTGTTGGAAGCAGATTTATTCATTTCTGAATCATTTATTTTTTTTTGGAAAACTTTTCTTGAATCACAGAACCCCCTGTAATATTGTGCAAAAAGCTGCAAAGCTGAGAAAATGGGAGATTTATTTGTCTGCGATAAATGTTCACTACCGTGGGAGACTAATCTCCCTGAAATGCCTTCCCACTGGCAAGAATATGAATCGCTAGCGGAATGGCGTATGTATTGTTCGGTTTCCGAAGTCGCCCGAAGTTGCCTCGCTTATGCCAAGGGGCACCCTGCCGTTAAGGGTGGTGGCACACGGGGAGATTTAGGGGCAAATTCACTAAGATTCGTAGTTGCGGCAGGTGTAACTTCACTGCACTTCGTCGCACTTCACCACACTTCGCCAGGCGTAGTTTCGCCAGCGCTCCGCAAATTCACTAAAATCCGAAGTTGCGCACAGGGGTAGCGTAAGGTTGCGAAGTTGCGCTAGCGTTGATTCGCTAAGCGAAGCGAAGTTACGCTAGCGATGGTTAATTTGCATACGGCGCCAAATTCAAATTTCAATGGAGGAATACGTAGAATCACTACAAATGCCTGGGAAACCTTCAAAACATCAAATAATTTTTTTTTTGCCCTACACATGTGCCCACTGTATAGTTAAGTTGCCATGAGTTAGGAAATGTAGGGGGGAAGGAGGGGAGCCACAAAAAAATTTTCGATCTTTTTCAGCCTATCACCCATAATATAGATAGACTTAGAAAAAATTTGAACTTTTTTTGAAGCAATCCCTATCTACTCTATTGCGCTTCGCCTGGTCTGAGGTGGCGAAGGAAGTCTAGCGTGAAAGGTAGCGTTCAGTACACTGCGCGCGTTAGTGAATTTGCGTAGTTACGTCCGGAAAGAAAATTCGCCAGACGTAAGGGTGCGAAGTAACACTAGCGAATTTACGCCAGCGTTCATTAGTGAATTTAAGAAGTAACAGAAATGCCCAACGCTAGCGAATTGATGCTAGCGTTAGGCGCTTTGGCGCTTAGTGAATTTGCCCCTTAGTCTTCACTTCACTACTGCGGGTAACTAATCTTCCAGAAATGCCTTCCTGCCAGCAAGAATGCAAATCGACAGCGGGAAGGCATTTTGGGGAGATTAGTATCCAGTTAAGTGATGGCAGTGGCTAGGAGAGTGTGTAGGCACAATTATAGTATGTTTGTAAATAGCATTACAGCAAGCACTATTTTCAGGCCACTTTAGCCCTTTGCACTTACACTTGTGCAAATGAGCCCTTGTCATAAATTAAACAAAGTATAGAAAATTATAATATTGTTTGGCAGCAACAAAAACTTCCTCTGGCAAAAATAGGCAACTTACTATAAAAGACTTAAGGTGAATACACATGTTATATGTTCTGCTAACACATGAGTCTTTTTGGACTGTGCAGCCTCGAGGGGCACATTGGGCACATTGGCAGTAATCTATATATAAAATGATTATTAAAAAGCAGAGACAGTGCGGGGGGTGCATATCAGGAGAGGCCTGGGAAAACTCGAGCTGTGGCCTGTGAATAAATTGACAGGCTGAACATTGAGCTCGCCATCTGTCTTGCTGCAGCCACAGTGACAGTTGCTTTTGTTTCCTACTGAGGAACAGGAGGGACTGACATCGCACCCACTCCCCTCCCACCCCTCCTCTCCCTGGCACCTACATAACAAGGTTAAAGCCACACCTGAGGTGCAAGGTGGGGGTAAAACCACTCTGCATTCCCGTTCCCTTGTGCAGCCCCGTATGGCAAAAATAATATTATATCAAATGACAGTAATGGTTGGCTGAAACATGTCAAAAGCCCACTAATTCAATCTGATTATTGACAAATCTCATTCATTACTAAGGAAATGTATTTAAGTGATTTAAATAAATTATGTGCAAACGAGAGGTTTTCCTGAGCTCACAAAGAATGGGTGCGGATAGGGGCCCCTGATGGATTTGTCTGTGGCCTGATAGCACATATTTGTTTTGATTTGTGCATCTGAGTACAGATTAGACAAGTGTGGTCCTAGACAATGCAAGAATGATGTACCCCAATATTACTTGATAAAATAACACATTATGGACATTCAAATACCATTTGTACTATAATTATACTATAATCCCAAATGTCTGTCAGTGGGGTATTGGGGGTTGCAGTTTAAAGGCCACAGCCAGATGAATATTACACAATAATATATAAATATATTTTGTCCTGCACACAACATTTTGTATAGGTTTACATGCAGAACGAGTGCAGTGCCAATGCACCAAGGGGCCCTGTAACAGACTCTCAACCCGGGCTTCGTACCAATTGCCTGTTTTATTTGGGGTGCAAAAATGTAAACATTGCTTAAAAAAACATGAAGGTGGCAGATTCACATTTATTAATAAGCTACATTTTCTTTAAAAAGTACGTTTATAGAAAACCAGCATCATAAGATCCCCTCAATCAGCTGAATCATGTCCTAACTCCTCATACCATACATAATAATGAAATCACAAATAAGACCCTCTAGTGCCTTAGGTTGTTTGGAGTGGGATTCTTGTAGACTTTGTTGGTCACATCACAGATGCTTTGATCAGCAGCACTAATTAGTGGAACTCAGAATTGCATTCCCATACAGATTGTCAGTGTCACTTTCATTTTGAATGTATCATCAGAGTCAGGAGCTTTGGTTACAGGACACCAGGCAGCACAAGGGAGGGAAGTCCAGGCCATAATAATAATTCTGTGCCATCCCTTAATACATGGAGCTTGAGATACTGAGCCTGATATATTATAAAGCATTGATACCTTTTATATGGGCTGTGGGGTGAGGCACATGATCAAAGGTAATGGAGATATTGAATAATGATATTTTTGGTTTGAAGAGACAGATGGATAGGTTTGGAAAGGAAGGTAAAGAAACTGGTGTATTTGGGGGAGACAAAGAAGCTGGTGGATATGCAGTAGAGGCTGAGGAAAGAAGCAAGTGTTTATAACATTAAGATAGCTCTGGTTTGGACTTTTCCTTTTGAGATTATGAACATTTTTTGTAGCTGTAATATTAACAAAAAAAAATCTGTAACTTTGTAGCAATTTAACAAATAGTTGTTGGGTTGCAGCTTGGACACCCCTGCCCTGTGAAATCCTTCCTCTCGACCAATGCTTAGCACAAATGGAATGGAAGGGGAGACTCAACCTACAGGTCAGTCAGTAAAACCAAGTGCAGTTGTATTCAATCAAACAAATGATGATGTGCCTGTTTGTTTCAATGCACCTTGGCAGGTTTTAGTTGGGAAAACAGGGGAAAAAACTCAAGAAATACTGTGGGAATTTTTTTTTGTCAAGAATAAATTATTCATCTCAACTGTTGACATATTAGCCCCTTAGTCTGAGCTGCAATATATATATACAGGTATGGGCCATGTTATTCAGAATGCTCGGGACCTGGGGTGTTCCGGATAAGTGGTCTTTCTGTAATCTGGAACTTTATACTTTCTGCTAAAAATCATTTAAGAATGAAAGAAACCCAAAAGGATTGTTTTACCACCATTATGGATTTATTATATCTTAGATTGGATCAAGTACAATTTACTGTTTTATTATTACAGAGAAAATGCAAATACATTTTAAAATGTTGAATTATTTCATTAAAATGGTGTCTATGGGAGACAACCTTCCTGTAATTCTGATCTTTTTGGATAATGAGTTTCCGTATAATGGATCCTATGATCTGACCTATGACTCAAGTGGACAGTTAACAGGTGAGTACTGGCAGGTGTTACAATTACGTGGCAGAGCCACAATTACTGGTGATATAATGCAGCCTTGTTTATTGGTCTATCATAACCCTAACAAGATGGGGCCACTATGAGTAACCTCAGCACATTCCTGGACTTGTCATATGTCTACAGCAACACGGGAAGTTTATAGATGTACAATGATGGATTAATGAGATGTGAGGCCCCTAGGCTAGACTTTCCACAGGTTCCCCCCTCTAGGCTTCTACCACTACCAAAAGTTTTAAAATATACAACAATTAATCAGGGTCACTGCTGCACTTGGAGACAAAAGGGGCCCACGATCTAAGTTTTTTCAATAATTATTTTCTTTTCTTTTATATCTATTTTTATCTGCGCTGCTGGGCCTGGGTCTGGTCAGGATGGGGGCAGTTGGTACTTGCTGGGAGAAGATCAGGAAATCAGACAAGACAAGGCACATGCATGGTGTGAGCTCAAGCTCTCTAAGACTCGTCGGGTACTGTAATGTAAAAGAAAATGATGATTGAAAAAGCTAGATGGGCCCCTAATCACTCTAGACCCTTAGGCTATAGTCTTTAGGGTCAGGGCACACAGGCAAATTCGGAGAGATTAGTCGCCCGGCAACAAATCTTCTCTTCTTCTGATGGCGACTAATCTCCCTGAATTGCCTCCCCTGCCTTCCCGCCAGCTAAAATATAAATCGCCGGTGGGATGGCAATCGGAACTATTCGTTTTCCAAAGTCGCCGATTTACATTTTAGCCTGCGGGAAGGCAATTCAGGGAGATTAGTAGCCCCGAATAGAGATGGCGCGAACTGTTCGCCGGCGAACTTGTTCGCGCGAACATCGGGTGTTCGCGCTCGCCGGAAGTTCGCGAACGTCGCGCGACGTTCGCCATTTTGGGTTCGCCATTGTTGGCGCTTTTTTTTGCCCTCTCACCCCAGACCAGCAGGTACATGGCAGCCAATCAGGAAGCTCTCCCCTGGACCACTCCCCTTCCCTATAAAAACCGAAGCCCTGCAGCTTTTTTTCACTCTGCCTGTGTGTGCTGAAGAGATAGTGTAGGGAGAGAGCTGCTGCCTGTTAGTGATTTCAGGGACAGTTGAAAGTTTGCTGGCTAGTAATCGTTTTGATACTGCTCTGTTATTGGAGGGACAGAAGTCTGCAGGGGTTTGAGGGACATTTAAGCTTAGGTAGCTTTGCTGGCTAGTAATCTACCTTCTACTGCAGTGCTCTGTATGTAGCTGCAGTGGGCAGCTGTCCTGCTTCTGATCTCATCTGCTGACTGCTGCAATAGCAATAGTCCTTGTAAGGACTGCTTTTATTTATTTTTTTGTTGTTTTACTACTACTACTACTACTACTACTACTACTATAAGAGCCCAGTGCTATTAGTCTAGCAGTGTTGGGGAGTGGGACTGGTGTGCTAATCTGCTGCTCCTAGTAGTTCAGCAGCACCAACTTTAATTTTTTTTTTTTTAATATTCATTCTTTTTTTATTTAACTTTTTTTTATTTTACTACCGCTGTAGTAGTGTATAAGTTGACCTTTTAGGCATTATTTGCCCTGTAGGCATTTTTTGCCCAGTGTGTTATTCAACCAACTGCTATCTAGCTGTGTGACCGTGTTCACATTCTGTCTAAATATCCATAATATTACCGTCTCCAGAAAAAACACCGGAGTGACTTTTTTCAAGCAGCCATAATAAATTTTACGTAATCCGTATCCATCGCTGTAGTAGTGTATAAGTTGACCTTTTAGGCATTATTTGCCCTGTAGGCATTTTTTGCCCAGTGTGTTATTCAACCAACTGCTATCTAGCTGTGTGCCCGTGTTCACATTCTGTCTAAATATCCATAATATTACCGTCTCCAGAAAAAACACCGGAGTGACTTTTTTTCAAGCAGCATTCTTATATTTTACGTAATCCGTATCCACCGCTGTGTATACGTTGACCTTGTAGGCATTATTTGCCCTGTAGGCATTTTTTGCCCAGTGTGTTATTCAACCAACTGCTATCTAGCTGTGTGCCCGTGTTCACATTCTGTCTAAATATCCATAATATTACCGTCTCCAGAAAAAACACCGGAGTGACTTTTTTTCAAGCAGCATTCTTATATTTTACGTAATCCGTATCCACCGCTGTGTATACGTTGACCTTGTAGGCATTATTTGCCCTGTAGGCATTTTTTGCCCAGTGTGTTATTCAACCAACTGCTATCTAGCTGTGTGACCGTGTTCACATTCTGTCTAAATATCCATAATATTACCGTCTCCAGAAAAAACACCGGAGTGACTTTTTTCAAGCAGCCATAATAAATTTTACGTAATCCGTATCCATCGCTGTAGTAGTGTATAAGTTGACCTTTTAGGCATTATTTGCCCTGTAGGCATTTTTTGCCCAGTGTGTTATTCAACCAACTGCTATCTAGCTGTGTGCCCGTGTTCACATTCTGTCTAAATATCCATAATATTACCGTCTCCAGAAAAAACACCGGAGTGACTTTTTTTCAAGCAGCATTCTTATATTTTACGTAATCCGTATCCACCGCTGTGTATACGTTGACCTTGTAGGCATTATTTGACCTGTAGGCATTTTTTGCCCAGTGTGTTATTCAACCAACTGCTATCTAGCTGTGTGCCCGTGTTCACATTCTGTCTAAATATCCATAATATTACCGTCTCCAGAAAAAACACCGGAGTGACTTTTTTTCAAGCAGCATTCTTATATTTTACGTAATCCGTATCCACCGCTGTGTATACGTTGACCTTGTAGGCATTATTTGCCCTGTAGGCATTTTTTGCCCAGTGTGTTATTCAACCAACTGCTATCTAGCTGTGTGACCGTGTTCACATTCTGTCTAAATATTGATAATATTATCGTCTCTAGAAAAACCACTTGAGTTACTTTTTTTCAAGCAGCATTCATATATTTTACGTAATCCGTATCCACCGCTGTAGTAGTGTATACGTTGATCTTGTAGGCATTATTTGCACACTGTTTTCTTCAAACTGCCATCTAGCTGTGTGTATTATCGTTTCCAGAAAAACCAACTGAGTTTTTGTTGTTGTTGTTTTTTTAAAAATAATGCCAGGCAAAGGCAGGCCGCCACGCAGAGGCCGTGCTAGGGGCCGTGCTGCTATGCAATCCTGTGGCCCTAGCAAATTGCCCAGTTTTAAAAAGCCAATGACCCTGAACTCCCAAAATGCTGAAGAGGTAGTTGACTGGCTTACACAGCACACCCCATCCTCTACCGTTTCTAACTTTACCACAACATCCTCCTCATCCTCCACTGCTATGGCCACCCCACGTAACACTTCCTCCACCACCGGTGCCCCTTCTTCACTGGAGTCAGAGGAGTTATTTTCCCATGAGTTTCTTGAACTGAGTAATGCGCAACCATTATTGGCAGAAGAAGATGAAGGAGATGAGGACGTTACACCAGATTTAATTCTGGCAGAGAACACGACAGAGATGGACATAATGATGAGTGATGAGGAGGAGGAGGAGGTCCCCGCTGCTGCTTCCTTCTGTGATGTGTCAGAAGAAATTGATGCATCTGAGGAGAATGATGATGAGGAGATTGATGTTTTGTGGGTGCCTAGTAGAAGAGAGCAAGAGGAGGGTAGTTCAGATGGAGAGACGGAGAGTCAGAGAGGCAGTAGGAGAATAAGACTTAGAAGAAGCAGGGAGGCCAGCCCGCAGGGATCAGTAGGGCAACAACATGTATCGGCACCTGTGTTCAGCCGGCCAACGCACCCGCCATTGCCGCCAATGCCGCCAACTTCTACTGTTACCGCCAGATCGCAGACTTCCAAAAAGTCAGCAGTGTGGCATTTTTTTAATGTGTGTGCCTCTGACAAAAGCATTGTAATTTGCAATGAGTGCAGTCAGAAACTGAGCCTTGGTAAGCCCAACAGCCACATAGGTACAACTTCTATGCGAAGGCACATGAGCGGCAAGCACAAAGCACTTTGGGAGCAACACCTCAAAGGCAACAGGCAAACTAAAAGCCACACTCCTTCTGGTCCAGCATCTTACTGCTCTACCTCTGCTCTCCTTGACCCATCTGAACCACCCTCCACTCCGCCTTCCACCTTGACCACCTGTTCCCATTCCCAGTCATCTGCCACCAGCCAAGTTTCTGTGAAGGCCATGTTTGAGCGTAAGAAGCCAATGTCTGACTGTCACCCCCTTGCCCGGCGTCTGACAGCTGGCTTGTCTGCACTCTTAGCCCGCCAGCTTTTACCATACCAGCTGGTGGACTCTGAGGCCTTCCGCAAATTTGTAGCAATTGGGACACCGCAGTGGAAGGTACCCAGCCGCAATTTTTTTTCTAAAAAGGGAATACCACACCTGTACCAACATGTGCAGAGCCAAGTTACCGCATCTCTGTCACTTAGTGTTGGGCCAAAGGTTCATATGACTACTGACGCATGGTCCTCCAAGCATGGTCAGGGCAGGTATGTCACCTACACTGCCCACTGGGTGAACTTGGTAATGGCTGGGAATGGGAAGCAGGGAATGGGTAGCTCAACAACAACAACAACAGTGGAGTTGGTGTCACCGCCACGGATTGCACGCGGTTCTGCCACCACCTCTACTCCTCCATCGCTCTCTACCTCGTCTTCTTCCTCTTCTTCTTCTTACTCTGCTGCTGGGTCCTCCTTCTCCTCCTCCACACCTGTGCACCCCCAGCTCCCCCTAGGCTATTCGACGTGCCAGGTACGCCGTTGTCACGCTGTCTTGGGGATGACGTGCCTGGAAAGCAAAAACCATACCGGATCTGTACTCCTGTCATCTCTGCAGTCACAGGCCGATCGGTGGCTGACCCCACACCAACTGCAGATCGGAAAAGTGGTGTGTGACAATGGAAGCAATCTGTTGGCAGTGTTGAGACTGGGAAATTTAACACATGTGCCCTGCATGGCACATGTGTTAAATTTAATAGTCCAACGTTTTGTCTCCAAGTACCCAGGATTCCAGGACGTTCTCACCCAGTCCAGAAAGGTGTCGGCCCATTTCAGACGTTCCTACACAGCCATGGCACTCCTTGCTGACATTCAGCAGCGCTACAACATGCCAGTCAGGCGTTTGATTTCTGACAGCCAGACTCGCTGGAATTCAACGCTCCTTATGTTGGAACGTCTGCTGCAACAACAAAGGGCCGTCAACGAGTACCTTTTTGAACTGGGTGGTAGGACTGGATCTGCAGAGCTGGGGATTTTTTTCCCCCGTTACTGGGTGCTTATGCGCGATGCCTGCAGGCTCATGCGACCTTTTGAAGAGGTGACAAATATGGTCAGTCGCACCGAAGGCACCATCAGCGACCTAATACCCTTCGCTTTCTTCCTGGAGCGTGCCGTGCGACGAGTGACAGATGAGGCTGTAGACCAGCGTGACGAGGAGCTGGAAGCGCACGATTTATGGTCGCAATCACCAGAACGAACCCAGGCACCTGCTGCAACGCAGGGAGAGGTGCCAGAAGTGGAGTCAGAGGAGGAAGGTGGCTTTGTGGAGGAGGAGGAGGAGGACCAACAGGAGCAGGCTTCCCAGGGGGCTAGTGGTGACCTTTTGGGGACCCCTGGTCTTGTACGTGGCTGGGGGGAGGAGACCGTGGATGATGCAGTCCTTGATAATGAGGAAGCGGAGATGGATAGCTCTGCATCCAACCTTGTGAGAATGGGGTCTTTCATGCTGGCATGCCTGTTGAAGGACCCCCGTATCAAGAGGCTTAAGGAGAAGGACCTGTACTGGGTCGCAACGCTACTAGACCCTCGGTACAAGCATAAAGTGGCAGAAATGTTACCAACATACCACAAGTCCGAAAAGATGCGGCATTTACAAACCAGCCTGCAAAACATGTTGTACAATGCTTTTAAGGGTGATGTCACTTCAGGAACTCATCAACATTCCAGGGGCAGAGGTGCCAGTAATCCTGCCACGAGCACACCTGCAAGGACAAAGCCCTTTGGCCGGTCTGTAACATCAGACATGCAAATGTTTTTCTGTCCAAGGCAGCGCCACAACCCTTCTGGATCCACCCTCAAAGAACGCCTCGACCGGCAGGTAGCGGACTACCTGGCATTAACTGCAGATATCGACACTCTGAGGAGCGATGAACCCCTGGACTACTGGGTGCGCAGGCTTGATCTGTGGCCAGAGCTGTCACAATTTGCCATGAACCTCTTGTCTTGCCCAGCCTCAAGTGTGCTCTCAGAAAGGACCTTAAGTGCAGCAGGAGGGATTGTAACTGAGAAGAGAACTCGCCTAGGTCACAAAAGTGTCGATTACCTGACCTTTATTAAAATGAATGAGGGGTGGATCTCGGAGGGTTACTGCACGCCGGAAGACTTGTTCTGACTTCTATGCAGCTGTCCTTCTCTTCAAGCCTCATGACTCCACACACAGCTGTCCTTTAGCGTCCTCCTCCCTCCGCCACCGTTACAAACTAGGGTGCAAACCCTACTGGTTTAATTTTTTCTGGCCTCTGTGCTTCAGTGGCTGCGTCGAAAAAAACGGGGCAAACAATGTCTACAAGGTCAACGTATGGCGAAAAATTACTATTTTCAGCATTTATATGGCATATTTTTTCTGGCAACTGTGCTTCAGTGGCTGCGTCCAAAAAAATGCATATTTTCTGCATTTATATGGCATAATTTTTCTGGCCTCTGTGCTTCAGTGGCTGCAACCAAAAAAATGCATATTTTCTGCATTTATATGGCATAATTTTTCTGGCCTCTGTGCTTCAGTGGCTGCAACCAAAAAAATGCATATTTTGTCCATTTATATGGCATAATTTTTCTAGCCTCTGTGCTTCAGTGGCTGCAACCAAAAAAATGCATATTTTCTGCATTTATATGGCATAATTTTTCTGGCCTCTGTGCTTCAGTGGCTGCAACCAAAAAAATGCATATTTTGTCCATTTATATGGCATAATTTTTCTAGCCTCTGTGCTTCAGTGGCTGCAACCAAAAAAATGCATATTTTCTGCATTTATATGGCATAATTTTTCTGGCCTCTGTGCTTCAGTGGCTGCAACCAAAAAAATGCATATTTTCTCCATTTATATGGCATAATTTTTCTAGCCTCTGTGCTTCAGTGGCTGCAACCAAAAAAATGCATATTTTCTCCATTTATATGGCATAATTTTTCTAGCCTCTGTGCTTCAGTGGCTGCAACCAAAAAAATGCATATTTTCTCCATTTATATGGCATAATTTTTCTGGCCTCTGTGCTTCAGTGGCTGCAACCAAAAAAATTTATATTTTCAGCATTTATATGGCATAATTTTTCTGTCAACTGTGCTTCAGTGGCTGCGACCAAAAAAATGCATATTTTCTGCATTTATATGGCATAATTTTTCTGGCCTCTGTGCTTCAGTGGCTGCAACCAAAAAAATTTATATTTTCAGCATTTATATGGCATAATTTTTCTGGCAACTGTGCTTCAGTGGCTGCGACCAAAAAAATGACTATTTTCAGCATTTATATGGCATATTTTTTCTGGCCTCTGTGCTTCAGTGGCTGCGGCCAAAAAATGGGCAAACAATGCCTACAAGGTCAACGACGTTGACCTTGTAGGCATTGTTTGCCCAGTTTTTTTGGCCGCAGCCACTGAAGCACAGAGGCCAGAAAAAATATGCCACATAAATGCTGAAAATAGTCATTTTTTGCCATACGTTGACTCAACGTATATGGCAAAAAATGACTATTTTCAGCATTTATATGGCATATTTTTTCTGGCAACTGTGCTTCAGTGGCTGCGTCCAAAAAAACTGGGCAAACAATGTCTACAAGGTCAACGTATGGCGAAAAATTACTATTTTCAGCATTTATATGGCATATTTTTTCTGGCAACTGTGCTTCAGTGGCTGCGTCCAAAAAAAACTGGGCAAACAATGTCTACAAGGTCAACGTATGGCGAAAAATGACTATTTTCAGCATTTATATGGCATATTTTTTCTGGCAACTGTGCTTCAGTGGCTGCGTCCAAAAAAACTGGGCAAACAATGCCTACAAGGGCAACGTATGGCAGTTGTTTAAAGAGAACAGTAGATTACTAGCCAGCAAAGCTACCTAAGCTAAAATGTCCCTCAAATCCCTGCAGACTTTTGTCCCTCCAATACAGAGCAGTATCAAGCAGATTACTAGCCAGCAAACTTACTATCATCTGTCCCTGAAATCACTAACAGCTCTCCCCCTACACTATCTCTTCCAAGCACACACAGGCAGATTTTTCAGATACATTTTTGCCCTTGATCCCCCTCTGGCATGCCACTGTCCAGGTCGTTGCACCCTTTAAACAACTTTAAAATCATTTTTCTGGCCAGAAATGTCTTTTTTAGATGTTAAAGTTCGCCTTCCCATTGAAGTCTATGGGGTTCGCGAACCGTTCGCGAACCGCTCGCATTTTTGCGCAAGTTCGCGAATATGTTCGCGAACTTTTTTTCCGACGTTCGCTACATCCCTAGCCCCGAAGAAGAGATTTGTAGATGGGCGATTAATCTCCCCGAATCTGTCTGTGTTCCCTGACCCTTAAATGTAGGCCTACAAATGAACTGCTCTTGTCAGTCAGCCCCAGTGTCTGCTCATGGAGCGGATTGTGTCGTGCGTATGCATTTCCATTCTGAAATCCTCTTGTGTGCAGCCAGGTTATCATAGTGCCTCTCCATTAGGTTTGCCACCTTCTGGCTCCTTGAAGTCCAGAGGAGGAGCAGGTCACTGATGTAAGGGGGGTGGGTATATGACATTAGGGGCAGGTGGCAGTCTGTGGGCAGGTCAGTGCCATCAGAGGGTTGGGCTATGCCACTGCAATCTGTGACTGGCTGAACCCCAGATCATTCACTTTAAGTCAGATTTTCTAATTTGGAAATCTGGAAGTGAATAGCCCCTCCTAAAACCGGGTTGTCCAGGTGAAAACTAGAAAGGTGGTAACCCTACTCTTAGTGCAGACACAGGAGGGAGCAGAGGCCAGCAGATTGGTTGATTTTTGGCCTCCATTTGGCACATGTAATGTCAGCGCAGAGAGGAACAAAATGAGAAAAGAGGTAAAGGAGAAAAATAATAACATCTTATCACCCCCAGTCTTATTCTAAAGGCTTTCCCTTACTTTCTTTTGATTCCAGATTTCAGCCCTGTACTAGAATTTCACGCAGCGCAGGTGCAAGTCGTAGGGCATTTGTTTGATTATGGGGATGGGCTGTTTGAATCCCAGACTTCACATGAAAGCCCAGCTCCAAAATCACACCCCCCTCCCTCTGGGACACAACCACAGCCTGTGGGCACCAATTAAAGAGCCATTACACAGAACAGTAGGGGAGGAAGAAATGGTTCCCACCAGCCTCTTACAAAACAAACAATCTGTGCCACTTACTTCAATTAATAACGAATAAGGGAGAAGAAATGTGAGATGGGACCTGTTCTCACATGTAAGTAAGAGGTGACCATGTGCCGAGATAATGTTCTGTACAGAATGGGTTAACATTCCTGACACCCACTAAGGAGGCAGAGCCTTACTGGGAGTTACGATTGTCTGCCATAAATAGCTGTGTTCCCTGTATGCGGAGACAAGTGTCAAGTTATTTTGTTTTGTCAGTAAAATCTGCATATTAAAAACCCAGGTCTAATTCTTGCCTGACACTTGCCATTCTTTTACTGTTACCAACGCTCATTAAAGTTTATTATATAACTGTATATATTTATTATATTATTCTGTTATGTCTGTATATATCAGCGTTCTGAATTAGATAAAATCATTCAAAGGGACAAATGGAGCTGCAAGCACAGGTAGACTAAAACGGATTTGTGATTTCGCTTTTTATTCAGCAGCTCTCCAGATTTCGGCAATCTCGTTGCTAGGGTTCAACATACCATAGTAACATGTACTGATTTGAATAAGAGGCTGGGCTATGAATAGGATTGGGTATGAGTATTAGTAATAAAAAAGTAGCAATAGCAATACATTTGTATAGAGCATTTGTTGCACGTATACTGTATTCCTTCTGCAAAAACAAACCCGCTGTTCTGCAATTATTTATAAACGTACTATTTTTTGTTCATCTGCCTAATATTACCTGGCCAATCATTCTGTCTCCTACTTGTACAACGGCTATGTGTGTGTGCTAGTGCTGAGCAAGGCAAGCTGCTCCTTTTGTTGGAATGACGTAGATGACAAGTGTTGAAGAGTGCATTCAGTGAAGGAAAACCTGTTGGCATCCGGCTTTTGAAAACACGGCAGAATTTTAATAGGAGAAAATGAAGCACTGGCTTTTCTTTTGTTGCATAAATAGCTAATATAGGAGCACAAAAAATCTGTTAAAAAAAAAACATGCAGCAGGAGGGAAAATTACTTACTCACACTATAATATATAAAAGTTCATCCCTTGATAATTGTACAGGTACTACAGGTATGAGATCCGGTATCTGGAAACCCATTATCCAGAAAGCTCCGAATTACAGGAAGGCCATCTCCAATAGACTTCATTATAATCAAATAATTCTAATTTTTGAAATGCATTACCCTTTTCTCTGCGATAATAAGATAGTACCTTGTATTTGATCCCAACTAAGATATAATTACTCCTTATTAGAGACAAAACATTCCTACTGGGTTTACTTACTGTTTAAAGTATTCTTAAATTGATTTAAAGTATGGAGATCCAAATTCTGGAAATATCCCTGATCTGGAAAACCCCAGGTCCCGAGCAATCCTGATAACAGGTCCCATACGTGTATTGGATTTTCCCAGGTTGCATATTCAGTTACTCCGTCCTGTGATAACAGTGCACACAATAAATTGTGGAGGGCACAGAAACTTTACATGGGTAATTTCAGCACTTGTACCCACGGCTAAACACAGCATGCAGGGCACGTAACCAACAAGGAATTAGTAGGTTACAAATTACATTGAGTCGCTGCGAATCTGACCCGTTTTGCTTCACCGAAAATTCACGAAACGGCAAAAATTTGCTGAAATGCATTGAAGACTATGGGTGACAACATTTTATTGAAGCGTGACAATTTTTCCTTATGACGTGCAACAATTTTTTTCACCCATTTGAGTCTATGGGGCAAATTTACTAAAGGGCGAAGTGACTAAGGCGGGCGAAAATTCACCAGTGTGATGTCATTTCGGTACTACTAACAGTCGCCCGCCTAACTTCGCTAGCAAAGGAGATTCTAGCGGTACTTTGCTCCCTGACGCCTGGCAAATTTGCACTCTGGCGAATGGACATAACTACGCAAATTCACTAAGATGCGGATTTTACCTCTTGCGCCAGACTTGCCTTCGCCACCTCAGACCAGGCGAAGTGCATAGAGTAGATAGGGGTTCCTGAAAAATAGTCCCAAAAAATGATAACGTCTTTTCCTTTTTCAGGGTGATAGGTTGAAAAATAGCGTAAATTTTTTTGGGGCAACTGGCTTCCCTACATTTCCCCACATATGGCACATAAACTATACACTGGGCTCATGTGTAGGGCAATATAACAACTTTATTTTATTTTATTAAGGTTTTGTGGGCTTGTGTAGTGTAATGTATTTGCTGCAACATATACGTCCATTGAACTTTAACTTCCCGCTATATGCAAATTAGGCAACGCTAGCACAACTTTGCTTTGCTTGGGCCAGTAACGCTAGCGCAACTTTGCCAGCGTTCAGCGTCCTGGATGCAACGACAGATTTTAGTGAATTAGTGTTGTCCTGGCGAATCTACGCCTGGTGAAGTGTTGCAATGTTAGTGAACCTGTTGCTGGCGAATTTAGTGAATTTGCCCCTTAGGATGTAAATTTTGCTCATCACTAGACACTGTATATTCAAGTGAGTAACTGAAGCTGGTGAACAGCATGTGTTATATTTCCAAGGTTACTCAGAATTAAGCTGCAAAAGAATCTCCATGTATGTATTATTATTTTGTGTATGTGATGCAGGTACACTCTACTTAGTCAAAGGGGCTAGCTCTCTGTGTCTTTTTCTGCATGTCATTTTGGTTTTTTTATGCACACATCCTTCAGTTGTACACAGTACTGACAAATTTAATAATAATAATGAACATGGAACACTGTATATACCCCATACCATTTATTGTTTAATTGAACTAGTCCTGTGTTCCAGTCGGAACTCCATGGGTGGAATGTGTGACATCACTAGACAAGGTAGACACTTTATTCCTTGACTGATCTGTCAATGAGACTGAGCAGTGGCATAAATATATACAAAGAAGAGCCCAGGTTGCAGGGGGGTCTGGACTGTGGTTCTTCCTCTGTAGCTCCTATCTGAGGGTGAGTGGTGGGGCGCAGGGGATGCGAGTGGGTGGGCCAGGAGCAGAGGGGCTGGTAATGGTTTAGGTGAGAACTGGGCCCCTCAACAGATTTTTTTTATGGGGGGCCTGGTGCCATGTAGTTATGAGAGTGAGGTTTGTTCAGGTGTCCTCAGCAAAGATGGGGCATTCCTGTCCTGAAATACTATATATCCTTGTAATTCAAAAAGCCATATCCTCATAAATATTGCCTAGCAATATACACAGTTATTACTTATTCACTTCACTTGTCTCAAAATATTGAATTGAATAATTATTGAAACTTGTGCATTATAACAAATAATGTTCCCCCCTCTTGTAAAATATAAGGATATTAAAAGTCATCTCCAAGGATTCTGCTTATGGCCATTATTGGTCACTGAACTCCTTTGTGACCTCTATTCCTTAATTTTTCCACTGGGGGATACTTAATTCCCAATATAATACAAACTAACCGTGAATAAGTTGTAAAATATATCTTTATTAACCATGATCACTGGTGCCTAGTGATCATGGCATACCTCTACAACTGAAATAACATTATATATATATATATATATATATATATATATATATATATATATATATATATATATATATATGTAAATTTTCAAAAATCCGAAATACCATGTATAAGGTTGTTTGTTATGGACCATACATAGTTTTTGTACATACCCTATTATATATCTGCAGAGTTTAGATGTTCCTCCTCTGCTTGAGCTCCCTTTAGGCGTTGTAGTTCCTTTTACAAATCATAAAATTACTGCTAGGCATATCGGCTTCTGATGAGATTAAACCCATAGTGTACAGGGTTGACTTACTAGTTCATTGGCAACTATTGCACACATATGACTTTCATGGTTCTTGTGTCCAAAGACTCTCCTTGCACATCCCTATAACTGCGTTCCTTTGCCTGCCCCCCTTCCCTTCTGGATTGTGTGCAAGTCTGCATTCATGGGCGCAGCAGACAATCCCCACTCCCCAAACTTTGGTTTTATCAAGGCCGCACCCATAATTAAAATAGCAAATAGAAATGCTGAACCCAGCGGCCATGACATTGTATTATATATCTGAATTATATCTAAACTTGTACTTTGCACAGAGCACTTGCATCTGTAAATGACTTCTTATTTATCTTAATTATATTGTGCCAATGAAAAGGAAATGATGTACTGTAAGATCGTTGGGTGCAGGGACTTCTGTGCTGATGAAACTCTTTAAATATTGTACATAAGTACATACAAGAATCGGAGGATCTGTCGAGTGATATTGGGATGTGCTGGCATCCTAATTTGGTTGGGTTTGCCAGGTTGGATCCCTAGGTTGGCAACAAAAGTTTAAGTCTTTGGGGTCGTTTACATACGACAGTGTGCTTAGTGCAATTTATGATGCCATTGCTATGTTTGTTACCCACAACGCAGAGTTACTTGTCATAATGTCAGTGTCATTGCAGTGGCCAAGGGCCCCTGATGCAATTGCGGCCAATGTGTCAAAACTGACACAAGTTAATATATATATATAAATGTTCTTATTAGATATTAATAGCACTATTATTAGCATGCAAGCAAGGATTAGTTTGAACCCCCATAACAAGTAAAAAAATAGAGAACCAACAATAATGTGCCCCCAGCTGCTGTGATGGCTCATGTCCCAAATCAAATCTGGAAAAGGAAACCAGAGACCCCATTCTTTTTTTCTCTCGGGGGTGCAAAATCGGTGCTCAGGTGTGGCCTGCAATGGGACAGTCCCTGTGAGGTCTAAATCTCTCCCCCGTGTGAATGCAACCATAGGTCTGGAGATCTCCAATGGCTTTCAGAGCACTAGACAGATGGCAAAGAATCAGCTTGGTTCCACCTGACCCCTCCTTTTACTCCCTTTTCCCTCAATGCACATGCTTTGACACACAACCACGCATTGCTCAATTCCACACAGACACCTCTCAACTAGGCTACATTCTCATTTTTAGAAATATTAGTTGCAAATGCCTTTGTTATCCTGCAGGCATGACGGCAAAGCACTCGAGTTAGATGAATAAAGTTTTAAGGCTACACTGGAATTACTGTAAATCAAATTGCTGGATGCAGATATGAATTATTTGATACTGAGTTATACAAGATAACTGCTTATGAGCTGGGTTATTATATGTCATAGTAACAAGTGAAAAATTGCACCCCTTAGTGCTCATTCAACAAGCAACTGTGTCTGGGATATAAAACACCTGCACCGTGTGCTGGATGAAAACTCTGGCACGGAGCTCTGGTTTAACAGTAGGACTACCTCCCACTGCAAGTGTCACTTCAGAACTGACCATTAATTACTATGTTCATAAATTAGTCCCATCGCATTCATGTTAAAGCATCTTATATCATCTTATATTCAAGCACATGTACAGGTTTAAAACCCTGTTTTCCCTTTCATTCCATCAGTCGTTTTTGTAATTTTAGGCTCCCCACTGCACCTGGACTCTCCAAACAAGGACTTATTCTGTTCCGTACCACAAACCCATATCTGCAACTTACAGCAAGATGGTGGTTGCTGGTTGCCTTTCCACAATATCCAGTACTAATTTCTCAATTTTCCTAGTTTTGTTGGGTTTCCTTTTAGAACCATCAAAGGGGTTGCTCACCTTTGAATTCACTTTTAGATGTAGGGAGTGATATTCTGACACAATTTGCAACTGGTTTTCATTTTTTATTATTTGTGGTTTTGCGTTATTTTATTCAGCAGCTCTCCAGTTTGCAATTTCAGCAATCTGGTTGCTAGGGTTTGAATTACCCTAGCAACCATGCATTGATTTGAATAAGAGACTGGAATTTAAATAAGAGAGGGTCTGAATAGCAATATGTGTAATAAAAAGTAACAATAACAATAAGTTTGCAGCCTTACAGAGCATTTGTTTTTTTAGATGGGGTCAGTGACCCCCATTTAAAAGCAGAAAAGAATCAAAAGAAGGAGGCAAATAATTTAAAAACTGAAAATGAATAATGAAGACCAACTGAAAAGTTCTTTAGAATTGGTCATTCTATAACATACTAATAGTAGGGATGCACCAAATCCAGGATTCGGTTCGGGATTCAGGTTGTGGCCTTTTTCAGCAGGATCCCAGCTAAGATATAATTAATCTTTATTGGAGGCAAAACTATCCTATTGGGTTTAATTTATATTGAAATGATTTTTTTAGTAGACTCAAGGTATGGAATCCAAAATCCCTTATCCGGAAAACCCCAATTCCCATACCTGCACAAGCTACAAGAGAGAAAGAAGATCCTTACAAAATAAAAAGAATGATTTGCTTAAAATAAACTCTATGGCAGATGGCCTCCCTGTAATTTGGAGATTTCTTGATATCAAGTTTCTGGATAAGGCATCCCATACATTAAAAAAAAAAAAAAACACAGCGGGGGGTATTGTTAAAGAAAATGCATGTTAATAAGGTTAATAAGGCGCCCAAAGCATGGCCCCCTTTTAATACACTCCCAGTTGCAAATGAAAACATCCCAACTCAGCAGGAACTTATGAATAGTACTTAAGGTGGCCATAGACTTAAAGATCCGCTCATTTGGCGACATCTTTCCCCGATATGCCACTAAACTGCGTGGCTATATCAGGGGTAATTCGAGCGTTCGGCCGTATGGCCGAACGATCGAATTACAATGCGCCAAGCGGCTCCGACGGGTCGGTCGGGTAAAAATCCAACCTTCCCGATCAATATCGTGGCCAGATATCGATCGGGATGACCCGTCGGAAGCCCCCATACACGGGCAGATAAGCTGTCAAATCGGTCCAAAGACCAATATCGGCAGCTTTATCTGCCCGTGTATAACCACCTTTACTGCTGTATCTGTGTCTTACAAACTCCCTGTGTGGCTAAAGAGCTGATGCATCAGGTCATTGTAATTGCCCAGCCCATAGAGCTGCTTTACAATGTTGCAGTTCCAAGGATCTCTGTTGGTTCACAATTCTGTTGTGTAGTGTTCCTTTTAAGCAGGTCAGTTCCCACTTACAGTAAAATGTACAAATGGTGCTTTCTTTCTTTCAGCCTTACTCATACAGATCCCTGGTAGAACATTCATTTCAGCAAGAATAGGTGAGGGCACTGTTACTCATATGTTTTCAGCAGGGCAGAACTAAACAACAACTTTCTTATAAATAAACAGAAGATCCACAGTCTTGTCCTGATTATACGCTCCATTATCCGGAAAGCCGTTTTCCAGAAAGCTTAGATGGCTCCCATTTTAATCAAATAATTAAAATGTTTGAAAAATGATTTCTTTTTTTCTCTGTAATAATAAAACAATAGCTTGTACTTGATCCCAACTAAGATATAATCAATCCTTACTGGAGGCAAAATCAGCCTGTTGGGTTTATTTAATGTTTCTATTATTGTTTAGTCGATTAAGTTAAAGAGATCCAAAATAATGAAAAGATCCCTTATCTGGAAAACCCAGGTCCTGAGCAGGTCCGGACTGAGAATTAAAATAGGCCCTGGCATTTCAGGTACACAGAGGACCAATCAGCCCACACAGAGGCGCAAACAGCCCCCACCAGCCCACTAAATACTGACTTTCTATGGCACATTATAGCAGCCCCTCTGGCATTTGCCAGAACCCACAGATTGCCAGTCCTGAGCATTCTGTATTGCTAACACCCATGCATGTCTTTATCCACATTTATGTTTGAATTGAATGAGGTCAAATCTCTGGTATAAGCAAAGCCTAAAAAGCAGCCCCATTTTTGGTATGGCATGTCTCTGACTTGTGCCCCGGTCCCCAGCTTTAAATCCAACTGTGTGAGCCGTCTATGGCAGGGGTCACTGTACTACTATAGAGTAAATCATTCCTAATCAGAACTCTTCCTACTGATGCTCCCTGAGAATGGACAACAGAACTGACCCTTAGGAGCCTGTAATAATAATATCTGTAAGTGTCAGGCAAAGAGGCTAAATATTAGTTTGTGCACCTTCTGCCCAGCAAACTCCCCCCCCCCATTCCGCCCCCCCCCCTTGCTTGCAATGACATAGCCCGGCAGGCCTAACGGGACACACACAACAGATGGCCTGACTGCAACAGTTTGCCGAGGGGGCTGGGATCTCTGCCATCTGTCGGGGAAGAGGCACAGGTGACTGGGGGCTAGGTTCAGGGCAGAGGAAACTTTTAGTTCAAATGCCAGAAGTTGATTTTATTTCAGCACAGGAAAATATGTTTCCCGGTTGACCCTTTGATGGCCGCCTCTCTGTTTGCATCTTAAATGGCTCCCATAGTCCTAAAGAGAACAACCCATAAACTTTAATGACACAATTCAGCCAACACAAGTGCTTTGTGCAGTGAAAATCAATGTGAATGGAAATGACTACTAAATGCAGCCGGCTAATGGCCCACCAACTGCTTGCATTCTTGCTTTCTGAGGCAGAGATACACATATAGGAATCCAGGGCAAAACAGTCTTTGTGCAACTTCCAAACTGGTATTGAACTACAGCTCACAGCAAATCCTGACAAACAGGGCAAAGTATTGTAAGAGCTGCACATAAAGGGGGTTATTTATCAAAGATTGAATTTTAGACTTTTTAGAGCTTTTTTAGAGCTCGAATGAACTCGCAACTCGAATGGTTTCTAATTCAAGAAAAAAAATTTGAATGGAAAAAGCTTGAATCAGCAAGTTCAGGGTTAACAACCCCAAACTGATCGAGTTTTCAGCGAAAAAAAAAACCTCTAATCGCTCTAAAGGCCCTTACACATGGCCGTTCCGACCTGCGCTCCCCTGCGTTCCGTTTTTTGGCTTTCATCCGCAGGGGAGCGCAGGAATAGACGCAAGTAATTATTTGAAATGGGGCTGTACTCACTCAGGCGCGTGTAGGTGCCGAACGCAGGAAAAATGCAGCATGTTGCGTCTGAACCTGCGTTCGGCGCCTACACGCGCCTGAGTGAGTACAGCCCCATTTCAAATAATTACTTGCGTCTATTCCTGCGCTCCCCTGCGGCTGAACGCCAAAAAACGGAACGCAGGGGAGCACAGGTCGGAACGGCCGTGTGTAAGGGCCCTAACTGATCGAGTTTTCAAGCAACACCCACCGAAAAAACCTCAAACATCGTGAAGGCTATTAACATCTTCAAATGGTTCAAGGGAACCTCTGCTATTAACTCCTACATGACCTCGACAGGTTTTAGATGGTGTATTTTCGGATTCAAGCTTTTTCCAGGGTCGGGGTATAATAAGGGGCAGATTTATTAGGGGTCAAAATGAAAATTCGAATTTGTATGTTCGAATTTTTTTTATGGTCAAAACTGTCAAATTCAACTAGGGAGTTATCCAAATTCAATTTGAGTTTTTTTTTTTTAAAAAAAAATAGATTTATAATACCCTGGCCCTTTAAGAATTCAAATTTGCCACCTAAAACCGGCAAATTACTATTTAAGTCAACTGAAGAGTTCCGGGGATCAATTTGGAGATGTTTACAGCCTTCTCGACATTTGAGTTTTTTTCTCCGAATTTTCAGGTCCTTTTAATTAGAGTTTATATAATTCGATTTTATCAATATATTTCTGCAAGCCGAATGTCGGAATTATGAGAGTTTAAAAAACTTGATAAATGCGCCTCTCAATCTCTAAAAATTTGAGTTTTTGTTTTAACCCAAAAAAATTGATTTTTGACTCCAAATAACCTTGAAAACTTGAATATTTTGTGGAAAACACTAATCAACCCTTAATAAATCTGCCCCAAAGTGTTCATGTTTAGACCCCTAAACCCATATAAAGCTGGGGGGATGCAGTGGATTAAGGATTCTCCTCCACATACAATGGCTCTCCCATTTGCGCCCATAGGGTTTAAATCACTACCAAATCACATATTAATGAGTACAAAAACAATCAGTCAAAGATAAAGCTGCACCATACATAGAGCCACCCAGCAGGACATCTGTGTGAATAACACTGATTGCCAGAAGCCTTCAAAATATGAAAGAAACCTCCCAAGCACTTGATTTTGTTATAGAATGAATGTTGTACAGCTAATTGCAGGGTGCCCATGACCTCTCTTGAATTAAAGAGTCACACATATAGATCTTGTTCAGCGTGGAACCACTGCGCTGCACCACAGGTCAGGCACTCATTAAAGGCCAACTTAAAACAATCATTTGAGGATGTCATAATCAGATATATGGAACAGAATCCTTAGCCATAAGGAGCTTTTATAAAAATGCAGAATCACACGTTATCCCTTAAAAAAGCAGCGTACGTTGAAGGGGTTGTTTAGAATGATGATAGCTGTCAGTATGATGTAAAGAGTGATAATTTGCAATTGGCTTTTAGGGTAGAACTACATGGGAGACTATGGTGCGTTTCCGGTGGATCTGACGCACTGCGCCAAAATGCAGGCATCAAGTCAGATGCGATGGAAAATAAGGTAAGAGATACAAATGTCGGATCTTGTCGCAGAGTTGATCTGACATGACACGACTGTCGGATGCAGACAGTCATGTCGGATGAATGCTGCAACACCATCCGACATTGCTATTGCTTACCTTATTCTCCGTCGCATCCGATTTGACGCCTGCGTTTTGGCGCAGCGCGTCAGATCCACCAGAAACGCACCGTAGTCGCCCATGTAGTTCTACCCATATTTGTATCTTTTAAGTGATTTCGCTTTTTAGCTCTAGTTTGCAATTTCAGTTATCTGTTGCTAGGGTTCAAATTACCCTAGCAACCATGCATTGATTTGAATAAGAGACTGGAATATGACTAGGAGAGGACCAATTAAATGTGCTATTTTTTGCTACTTTGGAGGGCCCTCCATTGATTTGTGGTTATTTTTCAGCTCTGTCGTTTCCAATTTCAGCATTCTTATTCATATCAATGTAAAATAAGAGACTGGAATATGAACAGGAGAGGCCTGAATAGAAAGATGTGTAATAAAAAGTAGCAATAACAATACATGTGTAGCCTTACAGAGCTTTTGTTTTTTTTAGATGGGGGTCAGTGACCATCATTTAAAAGCTGGAACAGTCAGAAAAAAGCAAATTATTCAGAAACAATAAATCAATTTTAAAAAATGAAATTGAAAAGTTGCTTAGAATCAAGGATTCTATAACATTAGTGATGTGCAAAAAAATTAGCTTGGCACAAATTTGCGGCGAATTTCCGCATTTCGCCGCCAGTGAATAAATTTGCGAATCTCCCGTGAAAATTAGCCGCGTCAATTTCCGATTTTTTGATTTTTTCATGAAAATGTCAGATTTTCAAGATTTTTAAGTGAAAACCTTCAAATTTCACAATTTTTGGGTGAAATCCTTCAAATTTCACGATTTTTGAGTGAAATCATTCAAATTTCCCGATTTATGAGGGAAATCCTTCAATCTTCACAATGTTTTAGTGAAAACGTTCGAATTTCACAATTTTTTCGGGGGCTTTCCGATTTTCACGGTTTTTCCCGAAACGGGAATAATTCGCCCATCACTATATAACATACTAAAAGTGAACTTCAAGGTGAACCACCCCTTGAACTTCTAGCAATAATAAACTATTCACTGAACACTTGTGGAAAGAGAAATGGGAATGTGAAGAAGATATGGTAAAAGGGGAGAGTAGAAGGCATATATATGTTGTAAATTGCATGTTTATTTTAAACTAATAAAAAGTATAAGAGCAAAAAATATAAAAAACAAATACAACAGAATTTAGTGCTTAGTTGAGTCCAGTGTGATGAACCACAATCCTGTCCTATTAAATCTATAAGAGTTGGATGATCTGATCACACTATACAATTACATTGGATAACGCTGACAGTGTCAGGATAAGCTGCAACATGCTGGAAATAAGAAAAAATCTTTTTCATGCAGCCGGAAGGATGTGGCCAAGTGTTGGACCAAATTAAAACCCTAATCAGCATATTAAAATTTGAGAAATGCTTTAAAAAATGCATTATCTGTAAACAAAAATAGTTGTTGCCTTTAGTTGCCCAGATGTTTAGCCAAATCCCAAAGCAAATGCTGGATTCAGCCTATATATTGCGTTTATATGTGTTTTTAACACAATTACCTGCACTTTTGTGTGTTCCAAATGAAACCTATTATTCCATTGTCTTTTGAATGCATGTCAAGCACCATTACACTGAAGGTCTATGCCCTTTCTAGCCTAGTAAGGGAAATTTAAACAAGGCACAATGACCTTGCTCCTTTAGGGCTCTTACTGACGAGCGGTTGAAGCTGCGCTCCCCTGCGTTCCGTTTTTCTGCATTCAGCCGCAGGGGGGCGCAGGAATAGACGCATTTAGCTTTTTTAATGGGGCTGTACTCACACAGGCGCGTGTAGGCGCCGAATGAAGGAAAAATCGGCGCCTACACTCGCCTGTGTGAGTACAGCCCTATTGAAAAAAGCTAAATGCGTCTATTCCTATTTAACAGGTAGAAAAAAAGGGGGTACTTTATTCACTAGTCTCCTTTATCAAGGACAGATAAAGGCCCTAATGTGGGCTGAAATGTTGGATGCACAAGCATGATTAATAAAAAAGGACGGTTCATGGATATTGGTGTGCGGGTCCATTTGAGCTATATGTTGATATATATATAGAGAGAGAGACATAAGGTGCATACCATAGACAGTTGTTTCACCTGGGTGCCTGAGCTAAGAAAGAACACAAGCAAAGCAGAAGAACAGCACTCACAGTACTTGCTGAATCATAAAAAGGTTTATTTTGCTCCAAGTTTCGGTCCCCCACAGGGACCTTCATCAGGAATCAAACAGTGGCAATTATAAAGTCCATTTATAAAGTCCTATGAGTGCTCCATTTATAAATGTAATGCATGCTTAAAGGGGTGGTTCACCTTTAAGGTAACTTTTATTATGTTATAGAACGGCCTAATTCTAAGCAACTTTTCAATTGGTTTTCATTATTTATTTTTTATAAATAAAGTTTTTTAGTTATTTGTCTTTTTCTTCTGACTCTTTGTAGCTTTCAAATGGGCTTCGCTGACTCCTCTAAAAAAGAAATGCTCTGTAAGGGCTCTTACACACAAGCAGTTTTTCCTGCGCTCCCCTGCTTTGCACTGTCTTCCGTTCAGCCACAGGAGTATAAGACACAGGTGAAATAAAACATGCTGCTTCCCACCTGCGTTTGGCGCTTACATGCGTCTGTCTGAGTACAGCCCCCTTCACAATAATTGAGTGTGTCTACTCCTGCGCTCCCTTTCGGCTGAACGGAAGAAAGAGTAACGCAAGAAACATTGCCCGCGTGTAAGAGCCCTTAGGCTACAAATGTATTGTTATTGTTACTTTTTATTACCGATCCTTCTATTCAGACCTCTCATATTCATATTCCAGTCTCATATACAAATCAATGCATGGTTGCTAGGGTAATTTGGACCTTAGTTACCAGATTGCTTAAGATGCAAATTGAAGAGCTGCTGAATAAAAAGCTAAATAACGCAAAAACCTTCAATAATAAAAAATGAAAATAATTTGTAAATTGTCTCAGAATATCACTCTCTACATCATACTAAAAGTTATCTCAAAGGTGAACAACCCCTTTAAATGTTAGTGCTAACAGAAGTACTACTGCTTTCCCCTTGTTATTAGGGATGTAGCGAACCGCCGACTATGTGTTCGCGAACGCCGTTCGCGAACACCGGCAAAAAATGCGAACAGTTCGCGAACAGTTCGCGAACTTCGAACATCCAAAAATCGTTCGATTCGAACGATCAAAGGATTTTAATCGTTCAATCGAAGGATTTTCGTTCGAATCGAACGATCGAAGCCATTCGATCGAATGATTTCATTCAATCCAATGGCTTCGATCGTTCGATTCGAACAAAAATCCTTCAATTTTAGCGGTCGAAGGAATCGAATGGTCGAATGATCGAACAATTTTTGACGCGAACGCCTATTGGCGAACGTCGCGCGACGTTCGCGAACTTGCGGCGGACGCGAACAGTCGAAGTTCGCGCGAACTAGTTCGCCGGCAAACAGTTCGCTACATCCCTACTTGTTATTCAAACAGGCCTGTGTCAAGCCCATTCAGAAAAAGGCTACACTGGACCCATCCTGTTTGTCTAACTACCGTCCTGTCTCTCTCTTACCGAAAGCCTCTAAACTTCTGGAACGTCTCATCTTCTCCCGTATTACTAACTTTCTTTGCACCAATAATCTGCTTGACCCCATGCAGTCTGGCTCTCGACCTGCACACTCCACTGCCTTATGTAGAGTTGCAAATGATCTCCAGACTGCTAAGGCCAATGGGCATTACTCTATTCTCATTCTCCTGCTTTTGATACTGTTAACCATTCTGTTCTAATGCAAGTTCTCCATTCAATTGGTATCCGTGATCATGCTGCATCCTGGTTCTCTTCCTACTAGGGATGCACCGAATCCACTTTTTTGGATTCCACCGAACCCTTCACGAAAGATTCGGCCAGAATACAGAACCGAATCCGAACCCTAATTTGCATATGCAAATTAGGAGTGGGAAGGGGAAAACATTTTTTACTTCCTTGTTTTCTGACAAAAAGTCACGCAATTTCCCTCCCCACCCCTAATTTGCATATGCAAATTAGGATTCGGTTCGGCTGGGCAGAAGGATTTGGCCAAATCCTGCTGAAAAAGGCCAAATCCCGAACTGAATCCTGAATTCAGTGCATCCCTACTTCCTACCTTTCTGACCACTCCTTCTCTGTTACTTTTGCAAACAAATCCTCTCCTCCTGTTCATCTTAATGTGGGGGTGCCTCAGGGTTTTGTACTTGGTCCTCTGTTGTACACACTCTCTTTAGGAGACCTTATATCTTCATTTAGCGTTAAATATCACCTCTATGCCGAGGACATTCAGATATAGTTAGACACGCCCTCACTAACCTCTGACGTTCAAACCCAGATAGCAGACTGCCTAGTAGCTATCTCTTCCTGGATGAACCAATGCCATCTCAAGCTCAACTTGACCAAGACTGAGCTCATGGTCTTTCCACCCAAACCGAGCCCTTCTCTTCCCTTCATCATTACTATTGATGGCATGACTTTTAACCCGGGTAACTCCGCACGCTGCTTAGGGGTCATCTTTGGCCAGTCCCTTTCCTTCTCTAATCATTAATAATACTGCCAAAACCTATTGTTTCTTCCACAATATAGCCAAGATACGCCCATTTCTTTCACAAACAACAGCCAAAACACTAATCCATGCCCTTATCCTATCCCGTTTAGACTATTTTAATCTCTTCCTGACTCTCATTAATCTTAAACTGCTACCAGGATTCTTCTGCTCTCTCCTAAAAGGGAACCTGCTCAACCCCAACTAAAATCCTTAGCATGGCTGCCTGTTAAGCAAAGGATAGCATATAAAATCATTGTACTAACATTCAAAGCCCTTCAGTTCTCTGCTCCTCACTACATTTCTTCTTGTCTCACTATACATTCCTGGTTATCTTCTCCACTCTTCTCAGAGCCACCTTCTCTTCACACCATCCACATCCAGCTCTCAAACCCTTCTATCTTGCTGCTCCTTACCTCTAGAATTCCATCCCTGAATTCCTCCATAAGGAATCCTCTCTTAATCTCTTCAAGAAAAAACTAAGAGCCTACCTTTTGGACCACTAGAACATTAGCCTAGTCCTGTCCCTACTGACTATGCCTTACCTTGTGCACTTTCTCATCTCTAATTTGTACCTGTATGTTAGTCTCCATCCACTTAGACTGTAAGTTCTACAGGGCAGGGATTTCCTTCCCACTATGTCTCTTACCACTTAAGCTCTTTGTCCTATGATTCTGTATATGTTTATGTGATTTGTCTCCCCCATGTATACTTTTATATATATCTAGTACTTTTATGCACTGTACAGTGCTACGGCTCCTTAACAGTGCTTTACAAATAAAGTTATACATACAGTACTGGATAGTCTATTCTTTCAATGTGCTAAGTGAAGGAATTGAGACATCTAGTGTTCAATGTAAGAAAGAACAGTCCAACTTATGAGTGCCCCAGACATGGTGAGAATGACTGCAGCACAATTAAAACAGCAGGACCAAAATCGCAATAATAAAATTATTTTATTTGATTTAAAAATTAGGAGAATGTTAAAACCTCAGCACACTTCCAAAGTATCTAAAAATAAATAAGTAGAAATTAGACTTTAAAAAGAATTTCAGCGACGGAGAAAAGGGTCAGCATCCATGTTACCAGACATCTGATGCATTAGGGTTTACTTAAATGAATTTGCTTGCCACCCATGCTATTGGTCTTTGCTCGCATTTAGTGGTCGAGATCTATGGAGCACTGGTGTTGGTTGGAGAAGTATTCCAGCAGGCGCTTTGTAGCTGCAGTCATTTCTTCCTCGACATACTGGAGGACAACAGTGGAAAATTTGCGCTGAAGGAATGAAAAAATATTTCAGTTTATTATATGTATATTCTAAGTTATTAAACGGTTTTTAGGATAGGATGAAGGATATTTGTCCTAGGCCATAGCATCCTTGGGAAAAGCATTGATCAAAGCAGGGATACAAATTCTACATAATGCTGCCAAAATGTGACCCTCAAGGGTCGAATTTCAAAGTAATGGGAGTGCTAGGAGGTCCCCCATTGGCTAAAACAGCAATTCGGCAGGTTTTAGATGGCAAATGGTTGAAGTCAAAGTTTTAAAGAGACAGTGCATGATAAATTTCAATTTTCGACTAGTCAAAGTACACAAAAATAGCTCGAAATCCAAATTGTTTTACTTTGAATTTTCACTTCAACCCTTGATAAATATGCCCCCTAATGTCCCTGTCCTGCCCAAACAATGATATAACGATTAGGGTGCCACCAAAACAAAAAAGATTGATGTGCCTCCAGGCAGGGGACCCTCATTCACTGCTGCCCCTCTACAGCTTGTGTGGGGGGGATACAATAGACCCAGTGACTGCCAGGCCCCCTTCTCCTCTAGGACCCTTGTGGCCCCAGGGTCTGATCCTGGAACTTAAAAACACACGTCTATTTTGAGGGCTGCTATTGGGATTACATGCCATGATTTCATAGGTCAAATGACTTCTATATAAAATTGAAAACAGCACTGAAAATAACAGGGAATAAAAACCCAAAAATAAAAAAAAGCATAATTCTAAGCAACGTCATGAATGATTGATGTCAAAAGTTATTTGTAGGTGTAAATACTATTCAAATTAGTATTGTATGTCATCCCATGTTTTTTTTTTTTTCTACTGTTGGTTTTGACTCATGACTCCAATACTTGCATGCTTCTCCAAAGTTCTGTTATCATATCTGGTTTATTTATTTTAATTATTTTAAAGGCCCCCCTTTAGTTCACAGTAGCCATTACTTACATAGAAACTTTTGATCCTATCACCCTCCAGCCGCAGGAACCCTTCCATTGTGAGGTCATTGACACACTTTGTCAGGGAAAGGAAACCGCAGTTGACGGAACGCTTGGAATGTTCATTCCTTCAAGGGGAGAGGCGAAAAATTACAAACAGTTTACAGAAACTCATTCGCCATTCCTTTAACTATCCTTTGGGTACAGGACCCAAATCAGTAAATTAAATTGCTTAGTGGGTTCTAGAAAGAAACTGGAAAGAACAGGCATTGGGGCACTTACCAAAGAAATTCCCTGAAGTCTATTAGTCTTTACATCCGGAAGTCAGACAGCAGGATCTGTATTGGCCTTATATAATGTTCTATTGGAGCATTAGAAATCCTCTACTCATAAATGGGCCTTTGTGGACTTCATTTCTAAGATATACTCACCAAGGGTCATCATCTGGCTCCCAGCCCTCCAGCTCCTTCAAGCAGAAAAAACAACAAGCAACATCGGGCTCATTCTCAGTGGGGCAGTGTACAAAGCCAGCCTTGGCCATCTAGGGTGTAATAAGGAGACAAATGAGGAGTTTAGGGGCATGCCATTGAGAGATCGGGCAGGGAAGCCAGTCTCATGGATAGTTCCTACTCACATTTTCTGGGGTGCACTTGCAGTTTTCAGTAAAGGGCCAGTCAGCGAATGTTGCAAGGCGAGCTTCATAATCATACATATTCCTAAAGTCCTGCAGGCGCTGCACTGATTGCACAAACCTGTTCTTGGCAGAATACATTTCTAATAAATAATTTAAAAATAAATATATATATATTACCCCCCAGAGAATGTGCAGCTCCTTCCTTCAGCTACAGATATATCACTGCACAGGAATGAGACGTTAACTAGCCACACCTAAATCACTAACAGGAGGGCGTATTAACCCCTTCCCCTCTTAACTGTGGCAATATAGATATATTTACAGGGGTTAACTTTAAGGGCGTTATAGAATGGCCAGTTCTTAGCAACTTTCAATTGGTCTTTTTTATTTTTTATGGTTTATTTGCTTTCCTCTTCTGACTTTCCATCTTTCACAAGGTCACTGACCCAACAGCCTAAAAACTACTGCTCTTTGATGATACAATTTCATTGTTTTTGTTACTTTATATTACTTTTCTTTCTATTCATATTCAAATGTCTGCTTGGTTGCTCGGGTAATTTGGACCCTAGCAACTAGGTAGCTGCTGAAATTTCAAACTGGAGAGCTGCTGAATATGAAGCTAAATAACTCAAAAACAACAGATAATACAAAACAAAAACCAAGTGCAAATTGTCTCAGAATATCACTCTCTACATCACACCAGGCCTGGATTTGTGGAAAGACCCCAAGGCCCGGGCCTAGGACGGCAGGATTTTAGGACCTGCATCACACTTAGGGCTCTTACAGACAAGCATTTTTAGCAGGAGTAGACGCACTGAATACTTTTCAATGTTGTTGTACTAACAGACGCATGTAAGCGCCAAACGCAGGTTGAGACGCAGCATGTTGCATTTTTCCTGCTTTCGGCGCTTACATGCGTCTGTGTGAGTACAGCCACATTGAAAAGAATTCAGTGCGTCTACTCCCCTGCGGTTGAACACATGAAACCGGAACGCAGGGAAGCGCAGCTAAAAACGCTCGTCTGTAAGAGCCCTATAAGTTAATTTAAAGGTGAACAACCTCTTTAATTGACCCCAGTCTTCTCTATGGGACTGTACTGATTTAATCCCATGAACGCCTTCCCCCCCAGGTGTTTGCCATTGGTCACGTTTATTGAGGATAATACTGTTAGTAATAAGAGCCCTGAATACAAAATTTAAAGGCCAACTTACAATGTATTTTAGTTTTACTATGCTCTTATTCATAATTAAGGCATTCCCCATTAATAGCTTGGTGGCAGAAGCTGGATTGGGCAGTGTGGCACTTTACCAGGCCCTGATCAGTTTCTCCTTAATTATCTTTAAGTCCCGAGTTACCGGGTAATCATTTATCTGCTAGATGTGTGTTCGGAAAGCGAGTGTCGACAATGAAAGACAAATGATTTCATCAGCATGTATATTCTTGATAAAGGCTCTGATGTCTTGCCAACTTCTTGTGCACTGGTTTATGGCTGAGGAAATGCAGGGCTGAGCTTGAGCCAGACAGTCTCATAATGAAGAGAGACAACTATTAATATCTGTAAGACTGTGGATAAGGAAGCAGCTTATTGTCCCCTATCTGATTTTTGTGTTCTTGTGAAATGCAATGGTCTTAAAAACTGTTTTCCTACAGAAAAAACTATTGGCAAAACAAAAGGGACATGTTCACTGTGAATAATTGACTACAATATCTGCCTTAAGGCAATGATTCCATTGTTATCAGTGGGAACATGTGGCATGCCCCACAGAAAACAGTTAAACCTATCTTTGGCTGCTTAAACTAATCTGCTCCTCTGATGTAATGACCCCATAGAACCTCTACCACCATAGCTATATTGCCTGATAGCACCAGCAACCACTGTGATACCTGAAATCACTGCAAACATTGCTGCACATCTTTAGGGCTCTTACAGAAGAGCGTTTTTAGCTGCGGGAATGCAGGAAAAATGCAACATGCTGCGTCCCAACCTGTGTTTGGCGCTTACATGCGTCTGTGTGAGTACATTGAAAAGAATTCAGTGCGTCTACTCCTGCGCTCCCCTGCGGCTGAACACATGAAACCGGAACGCAGGGGAGCGCAGCTAAAAACGCTCGTCTGTAAGAGCCCTAAAAAGGCTACAGGCTGTTAGAAATCAGATCCCTGGAAGTTATAGACCAGCAAGCGCTTCAGATATATACAATTAAATATATCCGCAAGAATATAATGAAGAACCTCGAAAAATATTATCTCATATAGAGTCAGATGTAATTGCTGCTTAGTGATGTTACGTCTCATTGTAACTTGCATGTTATATAAAAGTATTCTTCTTGCTTTAAGATATGAGGACATTACAAGTTGCCTCTGTGTTTTGTGTACTGTAAATGTACCTGGTCTGCATCCTTCTAGGGGTGGTTCACCTTTAAGTTAACTTTTAGTATGTTACAGAATGGCCAATTCTAAGAAACTTTTCAATTGGTCTTCATTTTTATTTTTCATTTAATTATTACTATTTTATATTTGTATTTATTTGCTTTTTTCTGACTCTTTCCAGCTTCTGGATAACAGGTCCCATACCTGTAATACTTGTACTTGATCCCAATTAAGATATAATTAATCCTTATTAGAAGCAGAACAATCATATTGGGCTCGATGTTCCCAATGAAAGGCAGAAGCTTAAACTTCTATTTAATATGTGATATGCTGAGACAATTAGTTTTAATTGTTTCTTATTTGTGGTTTTTGAGTTAGGGCTCTTACTGACGAGCGGTTGTAGCTGCGCTCCCCTTCGTTCCGGAATAGATGCATTATGTTTTTTACAATGGGCCTGTACTCACACAGGCGCGTGTAGGCGACGAACGCAGGTTGAGACGCAACATGCTGCATTTTTCCTGCGTTCGGCTCCTACACGCGCCTGTGTGACTACAGCCCCATTGAAAAAAACGTAATGTGTCTATTCCTGCGCTCCCCTGCGGCTGAACGTAGAAAAACAGAACGCAGGGGAGCGCAGCTACAACCGCTTGTCAGTAAGAGCCCTAACTCAAAAACCACAAATAAGAAACAATTAAAACGAATTGCAAATTGTCTCAGCATATCACATATTAAATAGAAGTTTAAGCTTCTGCCTTTCATTGGGAACATCGAGCCCAATATGATTGTTCTGCTTCTAATAAGGATTAATTATATCTTAATTGGGATCAAGTACAAGTATTACAGGTATGGGACCTGTTATCCAGAATGCTCGGGACCTGGGGTTTTCCAGATAATGGATTATTCTGTAATTCGGATCTTAAGTCTACTAGAAAGTCATGTAAACATTAAAGGGGATTGTTCACCTTTGAGATAACTTTTAGTATGATGTAGAGAGTGATATTCTAAAACAATTTGCAACTGGTTTTCATTTTTTATTATTGAAGGTTTTTGAGTTATTTAGCTTTTTAATCAGCAGCTCTTCAATTTGCATCTGGTAACTAGGGTCCTAATTACCCTAGCAACCTTGCATTGATTTGAATAAGAGACTAGAATATGAATAGGAGAGGCCTTAATAGAAGGATCAGTAATAAAAAGAATGGGCTGTTCTATAACATAATAAAAGTTACCTTAAAGGTGAACCCCCCCTTTAAATAAACCCAATGGGCTGATTTTGCTTCCAATAAGGATTTATTAAACATTTGTTGGTATCAAGTACAAGGTACTGTTCTATTATTATAGAGAAAAAGAAAATAATTTTTAAAAATTAGGATTATTAAGATAAAATGAAGTCTGTAGGAGATGACCTTACCGTAATTCAGAGCTTTCTGGATAATGGCTTTCCGTATATTGGATCCCATACCGTTATCACATCTGGATTACAAAATATACACAAATTTTCTTCCAGTAGACAGCACTCCCGTTTCAGCAACACCGTCTTTATTGTTTCTAAGACAGCAGCATGATGCTGATGTCCTAGAAACAATAAAGACGGTTTTACTGAAACGCGAGTGCTGTCTACTGGAAGAAAATTTGTGTATCTTGATGCAGCCCTTGTGAACAGGCTAGATGACGTGCACCCAATTATAAATGTGGGCAGAAGTGCAGTGTGGACTGCAGACTGGAATTGTGTGTTACAAATACAGATCCAGTACAATTTTGAAATGTTGAGAATGTTGAGCTGTGACCTGCTCAACTATTGCGGATGGTACAATATGAGCTCTAGTGCTAGTGTGTAGTCTATAACTCAAGCTATTCGTTTTGGGCTGGTATCAGTTTACCTAGCACTTAATTATTATACTTTGCAGTCTGTGCTGAGAATCATGTACAAACCATTCATTCATGTGGCTTAAAATCAGGCCGTTTTTAACAATCTTATATGGGCAGAAGAAACCTGATCTTAAAATGGACCATCTGGAGCATTGGGAAGCCCCTAGGGCTAATGGTCCCTACTCCCATATTCCTCAGTTCCTGTGGGGCTAAATGAGCACACGCCACTTCACTTGTAGACCTTCTGTTACCTACTTTTACTGTCCTGTTTGCAGAAGGATCCAGTTCTTTGATGCACAATAACAGAACACTTCCAGAAGAGTTTGTGTCGCTATTGTGTGAGCCTAATGGAAAGACAAGGAGTTACATCCCGATGAGCAGAACTATTCACCCGATCTGGGTACTGGCTTCATGAAGGATCAGCGGCAACAATTAAGACATCTGCATTTGAAATGTAAGTGATACCCTGAGTCTGTATATATATATATATATATATATATATATATAATTTTCTTTTTAAAAGACTTTGCACCTGTTTTTTGTGAGACAAAACCACGTGGGACCTCTAAGAAAAATGAATACTGTATAATGCTGTAAATTAAATACTGATCTTGATCCACTTCAAAAGAAGCAACCGTGTTTAACTTAAAGGGAAATTCATCTCTATAGGCAGAAACTACAGGCAGATACTACAATATGGCCTATTGTGTACGGTACAATCTACAGGTATGGGATTCGTTATCTGCAAACTAGGGATGCACCGAATCCAGGATTCGGTTCGGGATTCGGCCAGGATTCGGCCTTTTTCAGCAGGATTCGGATTCGGCCGAATCCTTTTGCCTGGCCGAACCGAATCCGAATCCTAACTTGCATATGCAAATTAGGGGTGGCGAGGGAAATCGCGTGACTTTTTGTCACAAAACAAGGAAATAAAAAAAAATTTCCCCTTCCCACCCCTAATTTGCATATGCAAATTAGGGTTCGGATTCGGTTCGGTATTCGGCCGAATCCTTTGTGAAGGATTCGGGGGTTCGGCCGAATCCAAAATAGTGGATTCGGTGCATCCCTACTGCAAACCCATAATCCAGAAAGCTCTGAATTATGGGAAGGCCTTCTCTCGTAGACTCCATTTTAATTAAATAGTTCTGTTTTTTAAAAATGATTTCCTTTTCCTCTGTAATAATAAAACAGTATGTTGTACTTGATCCAAACGAAGATATAATTAATTCTTTGTGGAAGCAAAACCAGCCTATTGGGTTTATTTAATGTTTACATGATTTTCCTATCAGACTCTATAATTTAAATGAAGGTTTAAATTATAGAAAGATCCATTATCCAGAAAACCCTAGGTCCCAAGCAATCTGGATAACAGGTCTCATACATGTATTACATGTATACATGCCCATTTTGGTTCTAGATAGACAGATAACGAAATATATATGTTTTTATATATATATGTTCCCTCCCATTGCCTGACTGGTCCAACTGCCATCTTGGAGTATTTTCTTCCAGAAGCTTCAGATTTTTTGCATTCATCTAGAACAGGGCTCCCCAACCAGTGGCTTGTGTACAACATGTTACTCACCAGTCCCTTGGATGTTGATTCCAGTGGCCTCAAAGCAGGTGCTTATTTTTGGATTCCAAGTTTTGGTTCCATAAAAACAAGCATACTGCCAAACAGAGCCTCATGTAGGCTGCCAGTCCACATAGGGGCTTACAAATAGCCAATCACGGCCCTTATTTTCTAAATGAGGCTCACGGGCAGTGTCGGACCGTGAAAAAACCCGGTGAGCCCCGGGCTCTTGTGGGCCCCGCCGACCCAGATACGCTACTTAGTGGGGCGGCGCAAACCCCACTTTGTCGGGGGTCGTGGTAGAATAGAAGACCTGCGCATGCGCACAAAGGTATCGCTGCGCACACACGCGGCGCCATGCGCACTAGCCCAGTGAAGCACGCCGGAGCGGGAGGGGACCCTGGGGCAGTAGCTCTGGTGTGCCCCAAGCCCCCCAGTCCGACCCTGCTCACCGGTAAAAAAGTTTGGGGACTTGTGATCTAGATCATCTAGCAGTTAGGCAGGATTCGCTTACCATAAAAATGTTGAACTCGATGGGCATGTGTCGTTTTTCAATGTATGGTAATGTGCCAGGTAGAAGGTGGTGGGCTACTTTATTGTCTTGCATGGATAGATACGGATTTTTGTGAATATTCAGTTGTAGGGAAAAAAACAGTCATAATGGAACACACCACAGCACTAAACAATCTCAGGTAAGTACATTAAAGTTGCATATCACTCACCAAGCAAGTAACATGCCTTGTGAACCATGGACCAACCTTGAGGGAGTCCCAACACTTGGGTTACCTTATAGTGTATTAAATACACAGGACATATGACTGATTAGTTCAGCCATATGCCAAACAGATGCACAGAAATCAATATTGAATGTTGAAAGCATTAATCATCCATCCAACATTAATGTTTCATAGGTCTCCAGGTTGAAACCAGAGTTGAATGATGGGAATCATGCATTTTGGCACTGCAGGTTACATAGTTAATTTGGGTTGAAAAAAGACAAAGTCAATTAAGTTCAACTGCTCAAAATGAACCCCACTGCTCATCTATACACATACAGACCCATCAGTACACTCACATGTATAAACTCTATATACCACCACATACTAACTGTGCAACATAAGACCCCAAAAGGCTTGGTTGATTTCTTGAATCAGCATAATAGTTTGAACCCCTAACTGATAGATCACTATTGAATTGTTACTCTGATTCTTCCAATAAGACCAAACATTGCCTGGGTACTTGAAACTGTGGTTAAAAGTTGGACTTATTGTTTTCTTTTGAGGTGTGCACCATAATCCCCCTCCCCCAATATAGAGGTTCCACTTTCAGAACCATCAGTCGGCCATTGCCTAACTTAAATAAGGTGGTTAACAGCATCTTG
Organism: Xenopus petersii; assembly: GCA_038501925.1. Taxonomy (NCBI): domain Eukaryota; kingdom Metazoa; phylum Chordata; class Amphibia; order Anura; family Pipidae; genus Xenopus; species Xenopus petersii. Next base: position 41,555,864 of record CM076674.1, read on the forward strand.
AGGCTTTTTCATCCACTGATTTATATGCCACAACATTATTTGCAATCCACTGTGCCAATCTGAGCAACCATCTAAGTCCTATAGCCCACTTGATAGAGAATATCCCTAGTTTATTTCTGCAGGACTGCTGTTCATCCCTAGGGATGTGTTTGCTTTAAAACTGAATACATACGAAATCCTTATCCTAGTTATATGTTTAGTTTTAAAGGGGTTGTTCACCTTCAAGTTATCTTTTAGTATGTTATAAAACGGCTAATTCTGAGCAACTTTTCAATTGGTCTCCATTATTTATTTATATATAGTTTTTTTTAAATTATTTGCCTTCTCCTTCTGACTCTTTCAGAATTTCAAATGGGGTCACTGACCCCATTTAAAAAACAAACAAACAAACAAATGCTCTGTAAGGCTACAAATGTCTTGTTATTGCTACTCTTTATTATTCATATATCTATTGACACCCTTCCCTATACATATTCAAGTCTGTCATTGAAAACAATGCAGGATTGCTAGGGTAATTTGGACCCTAGCAACCAGATTGCAAATTGTCCCTCTCTACATCATACTAAAAGTTAAAGACCATGCTACAAGTCTTGACACAGCCCCAGACTGGGAGCAACTTTGGGATGCAGTTAGGGCTCTTACACATTGCCAGTTTTACCTGCGCTCCCGTGCGTTGCGCTTTCTTCTGTTCTGCCGCAGGGGAGCGCAGGAGTAGACACAGTCAATTATTATGAAGGGGGCTGTACTCACAGATGCATGTATGCGACAAATGCAGGTGAAATGCAACATGCTGCGTCCCACCTTTGTTTAACGCTTACATGTGTCTGTGTGAGTACAGCCCCCTTCACAATAATTGACTGTGTCTATTCCTGCGGCTGAACAGAAGAAAGCGCAACGCATGGGGAGCGCAGGTAAAAACGGTTGTGTGTGAGAACCCTTAGGGCTCTTACTGACGAGTGGTTGTAGCTGCGCTCCCCTGTGTTCCTTTTTTCTGCGTTCAGCCGCAGGGGAGCGCAGGAATAGAAGCATTACATTTTTTCCAATGGGGCTGTACTCACACAGGCACGTGTAGGCGCCGAACGCAGGTTGAGACACAACATGCTGCATTTTTTCTGCCTTTGGCGCCTACACATGCCTGTGTGAGTACAGCCCCATTGGAAAAACCTAATGTGTCTATTCCTGTGCTCCCCTGCGGCTGAACGCAGAAAAACGGAACGCAGAGGAGCGCAGCTTCAACCGCTCGTCAGTAAGAGCCCTTACAGGTGAGCTGATGGGCTGCTGAGTATTTCACCTGTGTTCACATGGGAGATTTCGAGAAAAAAAAATGCAGCATAGGGAGGAGCTAATTACAAGTCTTGCAGGTGCTGCTCAAGAGGCAATAGCAATCTGCATTCAGGCATATCCACCTTAGACCTTATGGGGAGAACTTCTGTCAGGCTCATCATCACCTTGTAACATATAAAACTGAGATATATACTCTAAACTAGCATTAGCTCGGGTTTACTGGAATTTATCGATCCGACTACTGGAAAAGGTAAATAAAAAAAAGCTTTGTTAGAAATTGCAATTTTCTGGCTCCAGTATATTTATTATTTAACCCAAAACTGTTTCTAAGGAAATTCAGGTTTGTGGTGCATAATGTGTTGTTTAAATGACACATCTGAAATGTAATTACTCTACAACAGAATGGTGCCCTATTCAATTATTTGAACTTCCCCGGGCTTGTATTGTACAGACATTGCTGGTGTATAAGTTATTATATACAGAGAACACGCTTTCTTTGCAGGTTTGTATTCGTATATAGATATATTAGTGGGGGGTTATTTACAAAGCAGGAGTAATGTGAAAACATGTGTGAAACATTAAGTTATTAATCCAAACTGATGCATTGCTATTTACTAGTCTGGATTTTAATCTCTATCTTGAAGTTGATGATATTAAAAAATATGCACAGACATTACCAAGGTGTATTGTGGAGAGGTAACCCATGCCATTATCTAATTGCAGATGACCAATAAGTGCTGTTGAATCGCTATGTCCCAGAATAAAAAAAAAATGATACTAGCTTCCTCACTATCTGTACACCTGTAAAATATAACTAATAGTTGATCCATGAAAAGTTAGATAGAACACATACGTTTATATACGTCCCCAAAGGTATGCTGCTGAAGGTTGTGAACCCATAATCTCTCCCTACAATCCAATAAAGTGTCTATTACCAATAGTTACAAACAGCATGTGCAAGGGGTGCAAGCTTTATGCCTTCTATCGTTCAACTAATGCAGAATGACATCAAGGCAGCATTCTTTCTGCATTCAGTTTTGGTGTTGGTTCTGGAGGATACAGAGCCATTGAGAATAATGAACTTGTGTAGCTATTCGGTGTTAAATCTACAAATGCACCATACTTCAAACACTAGGGATCCTGCATCGGAAAACATGTTTTTTTCAAAACGCATCAGTTAATAGTGCTACTCCAGCAGAATTCTGCACTGAAATCCATTTCTCAAAAGAGAAAACAGATTTTTTTATATTCAATGTTGATCTGACATGGGGCTAGACATTTTGTCAATTTTCCAGCTGCCCCTGGTCATGTGACTTGTGCCTGCACTTTAGGAGAGAAATGCTTTCTGGCAGGCTGCTGTTTTTCCTTCTCAATGTGTCTCCGTGGAACATGGGTTTTTACTATTGAGTGTTGTTCTTAGATCTACCAGGCAGCTGTTATCTTGTGTTAGGGAGCTGCTTTCCTGTTCCTTAACACGGCAGTGGGCAACAACGGGTTAATCCCCTCCAGCCTCGCGATGGGACAGGAAATACTAAATAAAAAACAGCTCCCGCCCCCTGGCCGCCATCTTTTTTTCTCCTGTCGTCACCCCCAATAGTCCAGACTGGGTACCTCTCCCCTTTCTGAAGTCCTGGGACCGGGGTTGGTTACCTCTTGTGTGTCTCCAGGAAGCCTGGGCCATGTGTGCCAACAGCGCCGTAAGTCGCAAACGCCTCCCCAGGCAATGTGCGCGATAAGACGCTGACGTCAGCCTCCAAGATGGCGCTGGCGCTTTTGCGCGAACACGCGAACCCGGAGTAGACGCGGAAGAAGCCTGAGGCTTGGCGCTCAAGTTTAAAAGAAGCGCTTTTTCTCCCCTATGGCTGCTGAACTGGTAAGGAGTGTCTGGTGCCAATTGTGCTGTCAGGAGGGTACTGTTGTAAGTATGCCTTTCCCCTGACCATTGCTTAAGCCCATAGGGATCCTTCTGGGACAAGAATTAAGTAGTGAAATTTTACAGGTGCTACTGGAGGATCCTTATTTTTGCAATGAGCTGCCGAAGGTCTCACTCGGGCTCAAGGGGGTGAGTGATGTTTGTTGAGAGGTGAACACAACAATAATCGGGGGAGGGGCCCTCAAACACTATTTGGATCACAGTAAACATTACTGATATGTATTTTTATTTTTATTTAGGAGTCCTCCTAGCAGAGAAGGGAGTAGAAGGAAGGTGGCCAGAACAGAGTGTGCATCCTGCTCAAGCAATGCTTTGCCAGATAAGAGATTGTGTGGAAAATGTCTACGTGAAGCTTCTGGAGTTGACTCACCGCAAATGTCAGATATGATGGGTTGGATGAAAGAGACTATAAATCAATCTGTAGCTTCTATGATGACACAAGTTACTGAGAACGTACTGAAAGGTTTAGATCAAAGAGCAGCTTCCATTGCAGGCAGAAGCAGTTCAGGAGGAATTACCCCCTTGAACATAGGGGGGGTGGCTTCTTCAGAGATATCTAGCGATACGGAAGGGGAAATTTCAGACAGAGACTCTGTACAGGAGGATGAGTCAGCCTTCAATACTGACATGGTTGAACCACTGATTAAAGCAGTAAGGAAAACCTTGGATCTGGAAGATCAGGAAAAATCTCCGGTAAAGCAAGATAAAATGTTTAAATCATCCTCAAAAAAGAACCACCTCTTCCCAGTGCACGAGGTAATCAAAACTTCCATCCAATCCGAATGGGATAACCCTGATAGGAAGCAAGTAGTGCCTAGAAAAATTAAGAAACTACTCCCCTTTGCAACAGATGTGGCTAATGTGTGGGAGAACCCTCCTAAGGTGGATGCGGCAATCACCAGAGTGGCCAGGAGGACCACGCTACCAGTGGATGAGGGTGTTTCCCTTAGAGACACCATGGAGAGGCGACAGGATGGAGCCCTTAAGAGGGTTTACGTTGCCAATGGGGCAGCCTGTAAGTCGGCCATAGCAACAACTTCTGTAACAAGAGCTAACAAAATTTGGCTTCAAGAACTTGAAGACGCCATTAAAAGTGGTACAGATAGAGGAAAGTTGGTCGAGTTGCTACAAGATATAAAACTGGCCAACGAGTTTGCGGCCGAAGCCTCTCTAGAATCCATAAAATTGGCAGCTAAATCCATGAGTCTGTCTGTGGTGGCCAGGAGAGGGTTATGGTTAAGACAGTGGCATGCGGATGCCCAATCAAAACATAATTTATGCAGCCTTCCCTTCAAGGGGAACTTGTTGTTTGGTCCAGAACTAGACCAGATCATTTCCAAGGCGTCTGCCGGAAAATCCTCTTTTCTCCCGCAGGATCGCAGGGAAAAAAGAAATCCAGTTAGAAACATCAGAGGAAATTTCAAAGAAGTCAGACAATACAAGCCAGGCAAACCGTTCTCTAGGCCATGGAGACAAGGGCCTAACTATAGAAATCAGTCCTTTCAGTCCAAAGGGGCCAACACTAAGCCCGAGAAACCCAGAGCATGAAGGTGTGGGAGTCCCGTTGCATGTGGGAGGAAGATTAACATCATACAGTGCAATGTGGGCTCGAGTTTGTCCGAACAAGTGGATTATGGACGTGATAGCAGAAGGGTATGGAATAAATCTGCACGGGAATCTTCCCCATCAGTTTGTTTCTTCAGACAAACCAAGGTCGGCAAAGAAGTCCCTCACTTTAAAGTCCATCATCCAAAACTTACTGAAAGAAAAAGTGATATCAAAGGTGCCACAAGAGCAAAGATTTTCAGGAAATTACTCCCACCTTTTCCTCAGACAAAAGCAGAATGGAGAGTTCAGAGCAATCCTCAATCTCAAGACGCTGAACCAACGGTTGGATGTCCCATCCTTCAAGATGGAAACCCTGAGGTCTATCACCCAGTGTGTGGACCCAGACGACTGGCTGGTAAAGCTAGACATAAAGAATGCATATTGGCATATCCCAGTAAAAGAAGCTCACAGGAAATTCCTTCGTTTCAAAGTCTTAAACAATCATTTCCAATACAACGTAATTCCCTTTGGTTTGGCAACAGCCCCAAGGCTGTTTACGAAGATCATGGCACCCATCATAGCTCACCTAAGATTGCAAGGGATCCAGTTGTTTATTTACTTGGACGACATCCTCATCAAAGCAGCTTCGAAGGAGATTCTAGAGGACCATCGAACAAGGGTGTCCGATCTTCTCCAAAGTCTGGGATGGATATTGAACTGGGAGAAAAGCATCTCTTCCCCTGCCCAGCAGATGGAATTCTTGGGAGTAATAATAGACACAAGGAACTTCAATCTCTCCCTTCCAGTAAGGAGAATTCGGGACATCCAAGCATCCATAAGGACCTTCAGAGCCAGGCCAGTACATTCAGCAGTAAACTGCCAGAGATTACTGGGGAAGATCATTTCCACAGTGGACTGCGTGAAGTGGGCTCCCTATCATGTCAGAGTCCTACAAAACAACTTCCTATCCAGATGGGATCACAATCACCTTCAGCCCCATCAACAGATTCATTTATCACCATCCACGATCCAGTCATTAAAATGGTGGACAAGAACAACGAATCTAGAACACCCAGTATCTTTGAGCCAACCGACTTGGATAGTGTTAACCACAGATGCAAGCAAATGGGGATGGGGAGCCCACATGCAAGGAGTCGAAACTCAGGGCAAATGGGCTCCAGTGGAAGTTGCAAGGTCTTCCAATTGGAAGGAGCTCAAGGCAATATGGCTAGGACTACTAACTTTCAGAAAACATTGTCGAAACAAGTCAATACTGATAAAATCGGACAACATGACCTCGGTCAGATACTTGAACAAGCAAGGAGGGACAAGATCAAAAAGCTTATTAGACTTGACCATGATTATATTCACATGGGCAGAGAAGAACTTGAAGGATTTGAAGGCAGAGTACATTCCGGGGCTGCAGAATGTACAAGCAGACAGGTTGAGCAGAACAATGTCCACACCCGGAGAATGGGAACTGCACCAATCGGCCTTCAACATGATATCTGCAAGATGGGGCCCATTTTGTCTAGATCTGATGGCATCGAGTGTGAACACGAAACTTCCAAAGTTTGTGTCATGGACAATGGAGCAGAATGCGTGGAAAGTGAACGCATTTTCGATGATATGGAGGTTTCGCAGAGCATACATCTTCCCTCCTTTCTCTCTGATCCCAAGGGTTCTGAGGAAGATAAAGGAGGATCATGCAGAAGTAGTCCTGGTGGCACCTTGGTGGCCAAAGAGATCTTGGTTCTCTCAAATCTGGATTCTATCCAAGGACTCCCCACTCAGTCTCCCTCCCTGGGAGGATCTAATGACACAGGGGGAAATAGTCCACCCACATCCAGACAGGTGGAACTTAACGGCTTGGCTCTTGAAAGGCTGAACCTCTTATCTACAGGGCTCTCTGAAGCCTCCATAACTACCTTGATAGCAGCCAGAAAACCCAACACCCTGCAAAAATACTTCTCCACCTGGGAAAAGTTCATTGATTGGTGCAAGAAAGCAGGAATCAATCCTAGTGACATCTCGGAAGTTCAGGTGGTTGAATTTTTACAGAAGGGACTGGAACTGAAGCTCAGCCTTGCTACTCTCAGAGGCCAGGTCACTGCAATATCTCACTTTTCAAAAATCAACTGGTCTCAGCATACCCTGATTAAGAAATTCTTCCAGGGAGTAAAAAGACTGGTACCAGTCACTAGACCTCAAGTTCCTCCCTGGGATTTAAGTCTGGTTCTGAAGACACTTACCTCTGAGCCCTTCGAACCATTACAGAATATATCGCTAAAGTTGCTCAACTTAAAAATATGTTTTCTATTGGCAATCACCTCCGCTAGGAGGGTCGGAGAACTACAAGCCTTATCAATAAAGGAAGGAAAACTTACCTTTCTGCAGGATAAGGTAGTACTAAAAACTGCAGATAAATTTATCCCCAAGGTGGTCTCTCCATTCCATACCTCCCAGGACATTGTACTACCTACCTTCTTTCCTAAACCTGAATCGGATGCGGAACAAACATGGCACAAGCTGGATGTGGTGAGATGCCTGAAGACCTACCTAGAAAGAGTACAGAATATAAGAACTTCAGACTCCCTCTTGGTGATCCCGCAGGGAAAAAAGGCAGGAGCTCAGCCTTCTAAATCCACGATAGCAGGATGGATCAAGGAGTGTATCCAGATGGCCTATACTTTAAACTCCAACTCAGTACCCTCTTCCATTAAGGCACATTCAACCAGAGGCATGGCGGCATCATGGGCCTTCCATGCAGGGACCACTTCAGAAGAAATCTGCAGAGCAGCCGTCTGGTCATCTTTCCAGACATTTGTTAATCACTATAAATTTGATGTGTTTGCAAAAAAACCTTCCTCTTTCGCAACTTCAGTACTGAATTCAGCATTAAATATTTAGAAATCCCTCTTTATTGTTGTGTATTCTTTGGTACATCCCGTTGTTGCCCACTGCCGTGTTAAGGAACAGGAATAGGGAAAATCATATCATACTTACCGAGATTTTCCTTTCCTGGACTGTAACACGGCAGTGGGCATGGCTTCCCACCCTCATGGGGGAGACTCCAGAATCAAAGATGGCGGCCAGGGGGAGGGAGCTGTTTTTTATTTAGTATTTCCTGTCCCATCGCGAGGCTGGAGGGGATTAACCCGTTGTTGCCCACTGCCGTGTTACAGTCCAGGAAAGGAAAATCTCGGTAAGTATGATATGATTTTCCCTAATCTGGTTACCTTCCCATTGTTCTTTTGTTTGGCTGCTGGGTGGGGGGGAGGGAGGGGGGTGATATCACTCCAACTTGCAGTAAAGAGTGATTGACGTTTATCAGAGCACAAATCACATGACTTGGGGCAGCTGGGAAATTGACAATATGTCTAGCCCCATGTCAGATTTCGAAATTGAATATAAAAAAAATCTGTTTGCTCTTTTAAGAAATGGATTTCAGTGCAGAATTCTGCTAGAGCAGAATTCATTCATTTTGAAATTTTTTTTTCTTCCCATGACAGTATACCTTTGGTGCCTGTGGGTGCAGCGCTTAGGGGTTTTAATTGCATTCGGTTTTACATAGTTCCTGTATGTGGCAGACACACACTGACCATGCTGTGAATGGAAGTTCTATACATCTGATGGGACTTCCCAATTATGGCCTGCCCTTCCAGCATAAAAATAGTTTAAGCCTCTAGTTCTGTGCTTCATGGTACTTCTGTGTTAATTTAGATGCAGGAACAACATTCACATAGCACTGGCTTTATTATAGTCTCCCTATAATACATTTAAAGGGAAACTATGCCCTTGAACATTGCAGGTCTATATACAAATATACTGCATGAAACAGATGATATGTAAAACACTACTTCATCTAAATAAGTATATTTTAATAAAAATAGACCTCACTACTAATGTGCCATTGGATATTGCAAAATAGAAAAGCTGCCATGTTAAATACCATAAAGTTCACTGTGCTCACACACAATCCAAGGCCACACATACATGCTAGATTACATTAGCCATGAAGTATATTAACCTGGGGATATTTTAGACACAACTGAAATTATTTTATCAAGCTCTTGAAAATGTAATGAATCTCAGCAGCCTGGCAATTATGGATTTAAATATTCCTATTAATTTGTTTTCGTCCATCTAGAACTGACTAGAATTATTTTGTTTTTATCTTGCAGCAGTTTCACTATGGATCCAGGTCATCACACTCAATATCTCCTGGCCATTCTTATCTTCATACTTCTGCTGCTTGGGGCATTGTCTACCCTGCTCGTCTGCTACTGGAGGTAATGTTAAAGGAGAACTAAAAATGCAATGTTTTATACACTGAACGTATTGCACCAGCCTAAAGTTTCAGCTTGTCAATAGCGGCAATGATCCAGGACTTCAAACTTGTCACAGGGGGTCACCATTTTGGAAAGTGTCTGTGACACTCACATTCTCAGTGGGATCTGAGCAGCTGTTGAGAAGCGAAGTTTAGCGGTCGTCACAAATTGCAGGAAATGAGGTTTACCTGTAATATAAGCTGATGCTACAGGACTGATTAAATACTGATGCTAATTGCACTGGTTTCTGTGCTGCCATGTAGTAATTATCTGTGTTAATAACTAATCAGCCTTATATTGTGACATTAATATTCTATGTGTACTGTATACTGTGAGTGGGTCCCTAAGCTCAGTAAGTGACAGCAGCACAGAGCATGTGCAGTGAATCAACAGAAAAGAAGATGGGGAGCTACTGGGGCATCTTTGGAAAAACAGATCTTCACAGATAAAGGGCTGTGGTTTCCTTGGGCTGGAACAGAAGCCCAAAACACAATGTACAATATTTCTAGCTACTTCTTTAGTTAAGTTTTAGTTCTCTGTTAAAGACAATATCACTTGTGTCTTGTTAGTATATAGAATCTAACCTTGATTACCTTCAGGCTATTTTGATAAAGGGTCACTAAGCCTAAAATGCAGACTACTCCAGTAACGTTCACAGATCTACAGTGTATATACAGCTTCTCAACAATTGCCCCCTTTCTATACTGCATCATTTTAGTTACCATGCCTAGTTTCCAAAGACCCTATTTTTGACGCTGCATTGCTTTTGCAATCCATACAGAAGCATTTCATTGTAGCTGTAAGAAGTACAAGGCACACTATGCTCCAGTGTGGGCACATTCCTAAATGTGTGCTTCTCTAAAAACTTCCATCACTGTTACTAGTTTCTCTCTGTTTACTTGATATAAATCCACTGTGGCCACTCTCTCTTCCAGTGCATTCTCTACGTTTATCCATCTATTTTACTCTCTGCTTTTGCCTATTTGCTTATTTTGTTATTCATATACCTGAGATTCTAGTAATCTTTAGTGTTTACTAATTCATCTTTTAACTCCATCCATCCACTTTATATTGACAGGAGGAAATGCTTTAGAAACAAACAATGGAACATTCTAAAGAAACCCCAAAGACTTGTCAGAGATCAAGCAACTTCCATGACCAGTTTTACTTTGCATGTGACAGACCCAACACCTCTCATTTGTCATGGCCAGGAAAAATCCTTTCCTCATATGGTGGACCACAGCTGTCAAAAACCCTCCCCCATGTCCTCCATTTTGTCCCTAGATGGCCAATCACTGGCTGTGAATGAAGACTTTTGTTTGAACATTTCAGACCCTACAGCAGGAGAAAAAAGGGAGGCCACCCAACGATCACCAGTTTTTCACTGTGCCATGTCATCAGGAGCATCAGTGCTTAGCAGCTTACTAGATAACTCCTTGTTTCTCCTCAAGACCAAAAGAAGAAGTTCTTCTTTAAAAAGTGGACTAGACCCAGAAACTTTAATGATTCCCCTGGAGTCACCAGTCAAGGAAACCTCCTCATCATGTACTGGTCAGTTTAGGGCACTTAGTCTCCCCAAAGACTTGGACCGCAGTACACTTCTGTGTGACAATTCTGCTAACCAGCAGTTTACATGGGATACCCTTGGGCTCTCCAATGTTAGTCATCCTGCAGGACACAAAGAATCCTTTTCTGTGCCAGGCACTTTAGAAAGGAATGGGTCTGATGACTCTAAGAAGCAAGACTTTCTTCAGCTACGAAAACCTTTTCCTATTCAACCAATGGCTTGGTTTGTGTCTTTTTCAAATAGACCTTTTTCTGGAGGATTTCAAGTTGGGAAGGTAGACATAAATAACGTGACAAGCTTGGATTCTGGGGTGGATATCATTGAAATACCAGTGAAGCAGGAATGTGATGGACTGTTTAAAAGTTCAGGCAGAGTGGCTAGCTGTACAGTGAGGCAAAAACCACAAGATGACAAAGTAAATATACATATCAATGATCCTCTAGGAGACAAAGAAGTTCACATTTCTCATCAAGAAGCTGCTAGGAAGCTAAACTGGGAATACAGCGGCAAAAGAGGGAAGACCGACCCTTAATTGGAATCAACTAAGTTTGGAGTACCTATAAAAATGCTTCTGCATGAATTTTATTTGAATATTTTAGTTATATTTGAGGTATGGGATTTTTTACAGGCCACCTTTAACCATTCGGAGTATTTTATATATTTGTACAATCCACGACCTGTGCTCTGTATACAATAGAACTATCAAATTGCGTTGTTTGTCCAGTGACAGGGTGTATAGGCAAGGTATCCTTAACATCGGTGCATTAAACCCAAAGATAACAAGACGTACATGTTGACCCATTGAATAGTTCACCAATAAACAAATGGTCAAAGCATTAACAGAATCCTCACTGGTATAGGACTAAATATAACACACAACCATCCTTATAGTATTGGCATTCAGTGAAGTATTCCATTATTATGATTTTGTATTATTAAACAGTTTGGTTCAAAGAAATTGCTTTAACCAACGCACTTAAATGTTTTACAAATACTTGTCTAGTATGCTTTGTATGTTGTTTATAAATAAATTTTTAACTGACATATCTTGCATTGTTTGTTTGTTTGTTTCGCACACCTGTCATGGTGAAGACTGTAGAAATCCCAGTAGATTTCCAGTATTTCGGTGAATTCCATTATATGAAGGGAATGGACTGGCTGGCATGTCACTTTCCAGCGTTGCATGTGCAACTTTCTCATGGTATTAGCCGAATGCTACAGAGTAGCATTTAGTACTCCATCAGTTATATATAAAGCCCAATAATGCATTAAACTGAGTGAGAGTATCAAACATATTTTACGCTTACAGAAATGCATAAAAACAAACAAGTAGGCATACCTGTTGCTGCTGTAGAAAAGTTTCCAAAAATCTATAGTTCTACACCTTGACACATGTAACAACTGGCATCTCGATACCCTATCATTTAAAAAGTATGAGCAGTAAAAGAAACACCAAGCAGCGGAAAGGAACATTGTTGCTGTTTTTAGTAGGGATGGACTGAATCCACTATTTGGGATTCGGCCAAATACCGAACGATTAATAATTTGCATATGCAAATTAGGGAAGGGAAAAAGTAGAATAACATTTTTACTTCCTTGTTTTGTGACAGTTAAAGTGATTTCCCTTCCTGGTTCTCATTTGCATATGCCAAGTAGGACTCAGATTCGACAAGGATTCGGGCTGAATCCAAATTGTGCTGAAAAAGGATAAATCCTGGATTCGGTGTCTCCCTAGTTTCTAGGAGGCAGATGAGTTATATCATGCAGGTAAGGCTTTAATGGGGAATAGTGCCTCAGACCTATAGTTAAAGCTGCACTGTTTTTTTTCAGTAGATTATTAATTTTAAGTATATGTGCATTGTATTGCACAGACTAAAAAACTGTTTACATGAGATAAAATGTTCTAATCAAGTTTAATTCTGGCCCAATATCTAGGATTGGTACAGCAAAGGAATGTAAAGAATGCACACTTTTTGGATTCTGATGAATGTGGAATCCCAAAGCAAAAGATTAGAAACCAAATCTACTCCCTAATGCAGATATTCACATTTGAGCAAAATTCCCCAAAATGTAATCATCTGTAAATCACTGCACCAAGGCAAGAAATTGTTCATGATTATGGATCTAAGTTTATACTATTGATTCCAAGGAATTAGCATTTTGGGTTTGTTCTGAATGCTGAACCAAAGTTGGCACTTTACGAAGAACTACAGGTACGGCATGTAAAGCCTATTGGGAAATGAGGATTATATCTGTTCAACGTAGTTTTAGGGCCATGGCTGAGATTTGTATGCCTGCAATAAAAAATACACGACTGGAGACAACAAACATCCCGAAAATGCTTCTCCACCAGCTATAACTGAAAACACAATTGGTAACACCTACGCATCGATTCATTGTTCCGAAGTCGCCGGGAGTTGCCTCATGAGAAGACTTGGGGCGACTTATGTCATAGGTTTTACCAACAGTGATTTTCTATTATTGCAGGTGGAGAAGCATTTTTGGGAAACTTGTTGCCTGCAGTCATGCTATTTTAGTGCAGGTGACAAATCTCCCCATCGTCCATCACTCTTAAATTGGTTGTTCACCTTACAACACTCTTTTCAGTTCAGTTGGTTGAAATAAATATTTTTTTAGGCTGATGCTACAAAAGGGCCTTTTCAACTTGCTGAAAATCACCGAAAACTACCTCCTTCCACTTCCCATTGACCAGCACTAGGTCTTTTTCAGGCCTTAAAGGTTTATTATAGCATTAGGAACTTTAGCTGATAGAGAACCTTTCAAGTATCCCTGCTGGTAGGCGATACTGATGAACAAAGTCTAGAGGAAGCATTCTTATATTTTAGAGTATGCATACTAAATAATGGCTATATCCAGGGTGATTACATCTTTTGCATGAGCCCAAATGTTTTCCTGGTTAATGTGAAGTTCGTGGTTACTGGCTATTTTTAAAAAAATATATACCTTCTGTTGACAAAATATTTACAATCTACATAACCGTTAATTAAGGTAAAGGGTTATTCTTGTTTATCAAGTTTTTGTCCAACCAAGTGGGGGTATCGTTTTCTTATGTTTTTAAAATCAGGGCACATTCCTTGGCTGTTCTGTAGCTCTTCAACTGTATCACTGTTTAGGTTGTTTGTTCCTTAGCAAAGTCCTCCCTGAAAGATCTGGATTACTTTATGTAGATTTGGGCAATATTCATTGTCCCACTATAGAACACAATTAACGAAATGGAAGACGTAGCTCAGGTTCTATCTGGAGGTGCTTTAAGCAGCAACAAACATTTCAGTTAATTCGTTGTCTGATGTTGATGGTTTCTTGGCAGTCTATATTCCTTAGAATAAACATCTCCAATGTCTGAGAAATAACATAAAAAATACTGCTGGGAAAAATGTAGATATTACAATCCAAGAGCTGGAGTGCCAATACAATGGTGTCCTGCTAATCTTTACCCTGATACAGGGACTGGGTTGCAGTTTATCTTATTTCAAATCTGTCTTTCTCCTATATAATGATCATGCAGAAGATGCAGGCTCCAGGCTACGGGACAATTCCATCAGTTTCTTCTGATTATCAATCACTTTCATATGCTGAATATAAGCCCATGTTGTAGCTGGGCTTCTTAGCGTCATAGAATGTTCTGAACCTGTAAAAACCAAGAAAAGCATGTTATAAAAGATATTATATATTGCCTATTAAATGCAAAATAAAACAGAATGACCATACAGCACAGATACATTTGTTTTATGCCTTAAACTGATCAGATTATTAGTGGCCTCCCTAAATTTGCTTATGCTAATTAATCTGCAACCAATGATATGAGTTTAGGGGCGGCAGTAACTGAATGGTGCAGTGTACAAGCATCTTTATATGTACAGGTATATGTGGATATAACATGAGAAGGGTGATTAAGTTGAAAAAGGGCAGGGAAGGTCTCGGATATGAAGAAAGGCTGGCTAACAAGGTATTGGTTACAATGGAGAAGAGGTACTTACAGATGGGGATTACCACACTATATAAATATAATAGAAGACCCTTCAATAAATTCTCTGCTGTCCTATTCACTAATAGATTGTTCCAGGAGTCACAAGGACATCCCTGGAGATGACAAAAAAAAAATAGTTTTTTTTAATTTTTTGCTCTACTATTAATACTACTACTACTACATGTTGCTTCATGGACTTGAAATAATATAGGATTTCCCCTTTTGGGGACAGCTTCACTTTTTTTTTTTACTGGAGGAGCTAGAAAAAGTCTACAAAATCTGATATTAATCTCCCATTTCATGAAATGTTGTGACAAAAGCAGTTAGGAACACGTTGCTCTTACATGTAGATATCCGGGCAGCACTAGGATCCTCAAGGATGTGTACAGGTCGGGTTCTCAAAGGTGACAGAGGAACTGGGAGAAAGCAATACATCGTTATAAACTGTCCTTAGCTAAAACTGGGTTAAGATAATTAACAGAGTTAATTAATGGGCGAATAAATTTGCCAGACACAAATTTGTGAATTTCTGCATTTTGCCACAGGCGACTTAATTTGCAAAACTGTGGCAACAATTTGCGTCAAAAAAAATTGATGGGCGCATAAAAATTGTCCCGCATCAAAATTATTCGGACACCCAGTGACTTTAATGCATTTGGACCAAATTGTCGCTCACAACAAAATTGACGGATGTCAAAAGAATTTTTATGTCCATTGACTTCAATGCATTTTGCAAATGTTTCGTCGTTTCAGGAATTTCGGTAAACGCCACAGATTTGCCCATCACTAATCACAGAACTTGACAAAAATAAAAAACCTCACTGCTCAACTCTAAGCTGCCATATGATATGTTTAAACCTTTAAGTTAACATGTACTATGTTATAGAATGGACCGTTCTAAGCAACATTTCAATTGGTCTTCATTATGTGTTTTTTTTATTTGCCTTTTTTATTCTGACTTTCGAGCTTTCAAGTGGGGGTCACTGACTCTATCTAAAAATCAAATGCTCTGTAAGGCTACAAATGTTATGTTATTGTTACTTTTTATTAGGGATGCACCGAATCCACTATTTTGGATTCGGCCGAACCCCCGAATCCTTAGTGAAAGATTCGGCCGAATACCGAACCGAATCCGAACCCTAATTTGCATATGCAAATTAGGGGTTGAAAGGGGAAAATATTTTTTACTTCCTTGTTTTGTGACCAAAAAGTCACGTGATTTCCCTCCCCGCCCCTTATTTGCATATGCAAATTAGGATTCGGATTCGGTTCGGCCGGGCAGAAGGATTCGGCCGAATCCGAATCCTGCTGAAAAAGGCCGAATCCTGGCCAAATCCCGAACCGAATCCTGGATTCGGTGCATCCCTACTTTTTATTACTTATCTTTCTATTCAGGACCTCTCCTATTCATATTCCAGTGTCTTATTCAAATCAATGCATGGTTCCTAGGGTAATAGACCCTAGCAACCAGATTACTGAAACTGCAAACTGGGAGCTGCTGAATAAAAAGCTTAATAACTCAAATGATAAAAAATTGCAAATTTTCTCAGAATAACTTAAAGGCGAACAACCCCTTTAAAGGATAAGTAAACCTTAAAAATAAGTTAATGTAAAATTGATGAGGGTGCTATTCTAAGCACTTTGGCAATGTACATTCATTATTATCTTGAAATTAAAAAGAAATAAACAAAGGATACATTTACTGTTAACATAAGGACAATTTTGTTACAGCAGCACCACCTGCTGATCATTTTCAGACTAGTCTGGCCATCAAGAAGTTGTCAGGCTTTTCTGATGTTCTTCTGGTTAGGAAAAAAATAGAAATCTTTCTCAAATCTTTCCCAACCAGAAGAACAACTGAGCAGCCCTCTTTCTTTTTCCAGATAACTTCCTTGACTACTTGGTGGTCAGACTGGTCGTAAAATGGCCAGCAGGTGGAGCTGTTATAACAAAATTCATTCATGTTAACAGTATATGTATCCTTCAATATTTTGGAATTAAAAAAATAAAAATAAATGTACATTGCAAATGTGCTTAGAATAGCACCCTAATTAATTTTACATTCACTTATTTTTAAGGTTTACTTATCCTATAATTATGCCAGCAGAAGCCTTCTCCAAAGAATTCAGTAAGGCAGCAACCTTCCTGGAATCCATATTTCTATGTACCTATGAAAAAAAAAAATACCATGGCAAGCAGTAACTCCAACACCTACACATAAAAACCTGTGAAAGACAAAAAAAGCTCTGTGCACACAATAAAATAAGCCCCTTTATTCTGATACATTCAGGGCAGAGTAAGGCAACCTTTTTAGAGTAGGGACCTTTAATGTTTAAGTTAAGATAAATGGACTCACTGTAAGCCTGGCTGCGGCAGCTGTGGAACATCTGCACTGTCTTTGCAATCATGCGCTAAGGAGAAAAAACACATAAGTACAGTTACCCATATGAATGTCAATGTTTGTTTAATTATTAGAGTTCTTTTGCCAATAACATATGAGACTAAATCATTTTGGGAAGAACTGAACATTGCTTATGGCCCCCGAATGCAGATCCTTAGGAAGTTATAAATTACTGGTCACTGGTTACAACACTTTCCACTGAAAGCTATTGACATCGAAGAGCAGACATTTTGTATGCGATATCCTTTAGTTTTGATATTTTTACCAAAATTCATGTCATATCCCTAATTTTATTCATCTTAAATCCATGTATAGCAGAATTGGCTAACTAAATAGTTGAACTAGGTAAGGGGAGACAAACAGGTATTGAATGGCTCTTTACACACATATCGGATGGGTGGCTATTGGACACATGAATAGAGTTACTGCCCGGCCTGTAATTCCCCAGCTGAGGACAGGGCCTTTATTGCAAATTTACTGTTGGCTGGTAATTGTAATCCCCTTTCTTCCACCCCCAATTTGCGTCTGGATTGCCCAGAATTAACCCCATAGCTAGTGCCTCATAATAAAGCAACATTCTCCCCAACCTGCCTACAACCTGATCTCTTTTCACCTCAAATGTGTTTTATCCCCACCCCACAAATCTAATCACCCAGCTACTATTTAAGACTGGCGGATGTAGGCACCTCTCCAGTTTGGACCTGGACAGCCCAGTTTTCTCGAGGGCTGCCCAGGGCAAAAACTGCCTGTCCAGTTCTCCAAATCAGAACAGTTCTCTCCATGAATGATGCATACCTCCCAACATTTTGGAAATAAAAAAGGACAAAAAAAAAATGTCTGTGTTTTTTTTCAGTTATTACATTTTTGCTAATGAAGGTAAATTGCACTTTAAGCTGTGAGTCTAACTTTTCCCAAGGGACCTCCTTATCTAAAATGTTACAATTAATTATTTATTTGCTTATCTCAAAATTGTTACAAAGTATCTTATTTGCACGTGTTAGCTGTTCTGGGCTCTCTGCCAAACGCCAATTAAGTTAGAAACTTTTTTTTCTGGGTGTTTAGTGCAGAGAAAGTAGGGACTTTCCAGTACAAACGAGGGACTACAGGTTGAGCTGGCAAAAGCGGGACTGTCCCGCTGAAACGGGACAGTTGGGAGGTATGATGACGTGGTGGTCAGTCAATCACCGATCACCGTGTCATATCCTCAACTCCTGCCATCACAAACCCATCCAACCCCCTGATATCCACTCTTCCCCACATCACCTACCATGCCTAGACTTACAGAAAAGGACAGGTGGCAGCTGGGACCATCAAAAGTGTGCAGCAAAAGGTAGCTACACACAATGCATTTTCTCAAAAAAAAAAAACCCTTAAACTGGCCATAGACACAAAGATCTGATCGTACGAATCAAGGATTCGTACGATTTACCGACCGTGTCTGGAGAGTCCCGACATTTTTCGTCCGGTGAGATCGGTCGCTTGGTCGATCGGACAGGTTAAAAGATTTCTGTCGGCTGCGGGTAATATCTCTGCATGTATTGCCGATCGTACGATTTTCAGAGGGAGACTGCCACAAGCTTTTGTCGGACATAACTATCGTACGATTGCTGTCAGGGGCAGAACATCGGCTGATCTGTTCTTTTTTGATCTGAATGGTCAGTGGCAGGTCGGGAGATGTGGAAGTCTGATCGTACGTTGATTCGTACCATTGGATCTTTGCGTCTGTGGCCAGCTTTAGACATGGACTTGTGCACACAACGGCTGATTTGGGCCTAAAACTTGAGCATTTCTGGGCTGAACACCGATCCAGTAGTGCAAGGACAGGTAGATTCCAGTCCTGATAATGAACACAAATATGGTCTGAAAGGCGGCTGAATGTAAAACTTGAGGTTTGGTAGAGAAACTGCTGCATGTGCTATTAGCCTAAGAAAATATTTTCACATTACGGGGATACTGGACTGATAAACAAAAAGAAAATGAGTGTAAGAATTTTTTATTATGTTACTAACCATTTTCTCAAAATTGACAAGGTTGTCCAACATGCTTCTATTTCCTTCATGTAAGAAAGTGAGGTCTGTAAAACAATCATTTTCAATGAAATTTCCAAGAAACAACATAAAAAGTTCAATGCTGCTCACTGCTAGAGAAAAAGTACAACTTTAAAGGACAACTGGGCATTTTAATTTTGTATTGAGAATTTTTAATGGCCGTCAGTTAAGGAATTAAGAAAGGCACGTTCCTTCTATTTAAGCCTGATTCCCTTGTTCCTCTTCAGTATTTGCCAGTGCCTACTTAGGGTTAGGGCTTTACTTGTTCAAAAACTATTGACCACATGTGGATTCAAGAGCTGAATTTTAATCCCTTTATAAACTCATGCCTTTAACCTTTTGAAGCTTATATCCTTCCACTTTACTTTAGTCTCCTAGAATACCTTCTTGCCAATTAAATTAAAAATTAAAGTTGTGCTGCTTAAAGATTATCATTATCTTCCTGATTAGTGTGTAGAGCATAGGATTCAAATATCCTTATTCCTTTGTGTGCTGCATTAAAGGGATTGTATCACTTTGTTCAGGCTTTTTTCTGTATGATCTTCAAGGGTGGAACCTGTTCACCTTACGATTTAGGCCTTGGTTAGTGTCTGACACAAGATTCTTCTATATACAACCACTTTGCTCAACCCCAATTGCTTAAGAGTAATGCTGGAGGACTGGTACCACTTAAACCTGGAGTAGGGGGTGTGTGTCACAGTCAGCCGTACATGCAATTAGGTAAACAACGGTAAAAAGGTAACAATCATTTCATTTAAGATTGAACTCCCCTACTATATTACACTAATATTCTCATCTGTCCTGCTTTGCACATTACCAATACAGTTTAAACACAATGTAAAGCACGGAGAAAAAAAATATATATATCATTACAGAAGTTGCACTCGCAGGGCTTAAGATAACGAAAATTAATTTATTACACACAAAAAACTAATGTCTCTGCCTTTGATAAAGGCTGGGGCAACATACAACTGCACTTGAGAAGAAGTGTAAACTAATTTGAATTGCAGCACTGCAGCTACCACACTTAGATTGTAAGCTCTACTGGGAAGGGGCATCCTTGTTCTTGTCTGTACTCAGCACTTACAGTTGAATATAATTATATTATGTATCTATCTGTTACTTTATCACTATATTGACCCCTGTTTGTTCTATTAATGTATTGTTCTACTGTGTGCACTATAAATAAAAATATACATATATACGCCTAGCACCAATATAAGAGCCTTACATATTGTTCATCTGCCAGTCAATGCTGGCAATTGCAGCTGAGTTGCAGTCCAACACCTGTGAATATGCCTACTATAGAGAGTTATACAACATGTTTTACCTTTAAGGATGAGTGGGAGAAATGGGATCAGGGGGGCACTTAGTTTTGCTACAGCAAGTCTGTAAGATCGGTGGTTCCATGAGGGGTCCTAAGAAAGAAAACATATTATTTATTTAATTAAAATTAATTTATTAATATTATTTAATTAAATATATCCATGCTGAGCTGCAACAAAGTCACAAATCTATTCCTATATGTGTTATATGAAGAGAAACAAAGCAATGAATATGTTACTAAGTATGTAACCACTAGAGACCAAGCATCTATCTACGGTGTGCATATTTAAATAAAGTAATTGGCTGCTTATGTTTCAAGTTCTAACCCATCTGAATCGGCTGGCATCTGAAGAATAATAATTATTTACTAAATGTTATGGGGTATAAATAAAGATTCCAAATGTACTTACCATGAGCCTCTCAAATATTGAATAGAGTTTTCTTATTTTGTTTGGCAGTTTCTACAAGTATAAAAAAAGATCAATGAAGTCACAAATCTCTCACCTAATGGCTTCATTTCTAATAAACATATATATTTGGGGCTATAGGTGCTTAGTACTAAAGAGGAAGTTGTGTGTTTTAAAAAATGTTGATGAGTAGAGTAAATAAAATGTTACAGTGATATGGAAAATACATAGGATTTTGTGACTACTTACTTGCCAAGTTCTAGATAAGCGGCTGACGGCTGTGTTACTGAGACCGAACATCACCGCATAGAAGGAGTTCAGATTTTTCTGTTCCTTGAGGCTGGATCAGAATGACAGACATAAATATGCCACTTCAGTGAGCAAGACTATAAGTTAATTATGTCAAAGACTGATGTTTCAGCTGCTGCTAAACCAAAACTCCCAGAAATCCTATGAAAGCTAAAATGTAAAATTAACAGAAACAGCTAGAAACTTTACGCAAACATCAGTACCAAAGTGCATTTAAAGTACAGGTATGGGACCTGTTATACAGAATGCTTTGAACCTGTGGTTTTCAGGATAATGGATCTTTCAGTCATTTGGATCTTAATACCTTAAGTCTACTAAAATAAGATTTAAACATGTATTAAACACAGTAGGATTATTTTGCCTCTAATAAGGATTAACTATATCTTAGATTGGCAATCTAAGTACAAGGTACTGTTTTATTCCAAGTACAAGGTACTGTTTTATTATAGAGAAAAAGGAAATCATTTTTAAAAATTTGGATTATTTGAATAAAATAGAGTCTATTGGAGACAGCCTTTCCATAATTCGGAGCTCTCTGGATAATGGGTTTCCAGATAACGCATCCCATACCTGTATCTGAACACTGGGAGAAATATACGAATTCAATGACTACTGCACTTTATTAACAAGTATAAATTAAATCAAAGCCGTGGCAGGATAAAGACTAAAACCTGGGGTTTTTTTTCAATACAATGCCCTCCCCCCATTCTTTGCACTTGCTTTAAGTCATTTGCAAAATTTTGCAAGGTACCATGCACCTTAAGCACATTAACCTCAGTCATTATCATTATTCCTACCTGTGCCCATAAGCACTCCCTCCACTTTCAAGTACTTGTGACACCACAGCACCTAACCAGCCCAATATTCTGCCCAAGAATGGTCACTGACACAACCTAGGAATTACCACCAGCCTGGACATGGTGATAGTTACATGAATAGACTCTACTGACTGGAAGTGATGCCAACTATATTACACAAATGCTAGCTGCAAACTGTACACTATACACAGAATCATGCAAAGCAATTAGCGCCTGTTTTGGTGTGCTGAACTCCATTGTGCTGGACATAATTCAGTGTGTGGCCAAAGTAATGGTGGAACCTTTGGGAAAAACAGATGCATTTTTAAATACGAGCCTTCTGGTGTGAGAGAGTCCTTAGTAAACGATTTACATGGCACAGTTACTTACTAGGCCGCTAGTTTGATGAACTTTTTCAGAAGTTGTGCTCTCCGCTCTTCCTCCTGGCACAGACACACCTCAGTAGCCACCCAGAACTGTACTTCATTGAAGCGCCTCATGAACCTCTCAAGGTTAGCAGTAGTCGCATTACGGAACCTCTGCTTCCCAAAGGTGTGATAGATCAATTCCACCTGAGATATGGATAAGGGATTATACCGTTACATACTCCTGCACAATCAATTCTTCATATAAGGGATTGTTAGAATATATGCAGTTTGGAGGATTGCCAGATCTTCCCCTTTAAAACCAGATTCATGCTAAACCCACATGTTGAATATTTATTCAGCTACTTAAATGTATGGTGTTGAAATATATACAGCCCCACATAGCATAAAATATTGCTTTAATATGTTGAAACCTTTTTTACTTCCATAAAATGGCATTGCTAGAAAATTGCACCCTCTGCACTGCATTGCATTGGGTCTGCTGCCATGGACAGAATAGAATTGCACCTGGCTGCAGGGCTTTTCTAGCTGAGTAAAAGAACAGTAATGGTTTAATTAATCCAAGACAATATTCTACCAGTTGTAATGATAAATGGCAATTTGGAGGCATTGCTTACTTGGCAGTTATAGCTGATTTTACCTTTGCAGAATGATCCCCCAATCCTAGCAGTGCATGTTTTCTGAATAACCACACAGAGGCGCAGTTGTATCAGTCAGGCGGATGCATCAGAATCACATATGCAGTTAATGAGCCACCTGTTACTGTACTGATACATTATGCAGAAAACCTGCATTGTCGGAGTCTAAGGCAGATCCTAGAATTTACCTGGTGAATGCTCGTAAACAGGTTCCAATCATTATCTGTCATCTGATGTGCCAGGTCCTTGGAGCTGATCAGTTCCAGAATATCAAAGCTGCTGGTGTTTGGTCCGAGTTGTTCAGGAAGGGGGGTCTGTAAGAAGAATACATTCTGTGATTATATGCATTCATTTGCACACTGGGAGTATGTCGGTAAATTAACTAATTAAAATAACTGCAACACATTTCACATACCGTACACCTCCCAAATTAAAATTGTTCACCAGCTTTAAGCTGACAATAACCACTATATATATATATTCCATAGGTCAAACAATTGCAAGCTTGCTTCAGATTTCTTTGTGAATTGAGCTGAAAATAAAACAGTGGTCCTTTGCTTGAAAAATGTTCACAACAGATTCATCTAGGCAACTTTTGCTCATCTATAAAGTTATTTTACACAATAAAAAAACTGTTACTATTTATGGAAAATGCTTGTAAAGTGAAATAAGCAATAGTGTTTTCCCCAGGTAAAAAAAAATGCATTTTATAAAGCTGATAATCTGCCCCAAAATGTAGGAGATCTGTCACACATTTTTTTTTTTTAAAATGTATGTTTGAATAAAAAAAATGATGCAAGCAAAAGGGTCTATTTATAAAGCGGTGTACAAAAATGGCATAGAATATGCCACCTATTGCTACATAAAATAAGGCATATTTATAAAGCTGTTGTAAATTTCCTTACCACCTGAATTTCTTTCCATTTACTTGGGTGGGTTATTCCAGGTCTACGAAGGTGGAAATCATGGTGTTTATGTGACATAAAAAATGCCACCTTTAAATGAATGATTTCAGGGATGCAATGCAGTTTTTACACTGGTTTCTGTAGTAAATCATGGTTTACAGTTCATGAACAGGCCCCAGTGTGTGTGTCATGTAAATACATACAATGCATTTTTATTTATCAGTGCTAGTGGCACTTTAATTGTTTAATTGCAGCAGATTTTTTTATGTGTGATTGCCCAGTGGCACAATTTTGATATGTCACTCACCACAGTGTTCAGTTCATGAGTATAGCAGATGAAAAGCCTTTCATTGAGCCCCAAAGAAGTGAATACACCAGTGTCCTCCTGTTTCAGACAGACCCTCTCTGCCAGAGAAAGAAGTACAGACAGATACAAAGATTACACTTGCTCTATGTCTTTACCAGGTCCCATAATTTTGACATTGGTAAGTGGGTCCTAGTCACTCAGAGGTAAGAAAAGAAATAAGTTACTGTCACAGGACTAACAAAAGATAATCCAAGTCTCTTACAGGTTAACTTGAAGTTGTGCTAATCAAAACGTTTTCAAGAGCTTTAATTTTCCATGTATGTGTGCTAGAATAGCAGTTAAGTGTATGTGTGCTAGAAGAGCAATCAAGTTCTACAGGCCAGCTCTGGCAATGCCATGATAACGCTGTGTATTCTTCTATCTGCTGAATAGCCTCATATTAATTAGAATTAGTTAGGCATTGAAACATGGAATGTGATTTCTCCACTATGCTATGGCAAAATGAAAGTTGTCTTAAGCTGCCCATCGATGTAAAGATTTTTTAAAAGATCTTTTAGTTATCGTGAGACCACGATTATCTCAAAACGATCATTTAAATGTACGATTTGTCCATCAAGTAAAAAGACCATTTCAGACGATATAGGCTATATTACCAGGAAAACTGAGGGGAGCTGCCTGCTTGGCCCTGCAAACATAGATAGATTGCACTGGGACAGATAAAAATGTTTTGGCCTGGTCGATCAATTTTCTGACATATGTCGTTGAAAAATCGTAAGATGGGAGTCGTTCGATTCCCACTAACTTCACGATAATTTGACGGATTGGTCGGATTTTCACTAAAATCGGTCTTTCGCCAAAGAAAAATCTTTGCGTCTATGGGGACCTTTAGCCTTGTTGGTTTCATCAGTTGGATCTCAAGCCAAGTAACCCAACCAGGGCACTGATAATGTAATCCAGCCTCAAACAGAACATCTCCATACTTACCTCCGCTTGAGTTTACTTTGACAACAATCTGATCTCTGTTATATCCATTCTTTGATGCTAATGACGATATCACCTCTTGCACAGAGGCATTCACAGGCAGCATTGTGGTGATACATGAGTGGTCCAGTCGGTAAATATCATAAGGCACTGGAACAAGAAGCATCTAATAACCAGCCTTGCATAAATACTAATAAATAACATAAGCACTTCTATTTGTTATACTGTAATATTCAGATCATTCCTTATAACTGATGGTACTTAATCAAGCATAGATCCATGCTGATGGCAAAATAATTGTACTATTAATTAATTTTGTCTTTTTAAATCAACTCTAATTACTGGCGAGCTAATAAGTATCAATGCAAAACAATTCCAGATTATTGCTCTAAAAGGGATTGTGTCTCGGGAAAACATGTTTTTTTACAATATGCATCAGTTAATAGCGCTCCTCCAACAGAATCCTGCATTGACATCTATTTTTAAAAAGAGCAAGATTATTGAATAGACCAGGATTGCCACCTTTTGGAACTCTGAGCAAGAAGGCGGATGGTGACTTCACCAAAAACCAGGCTGTCTGGGTCAAAACTGGACAGGTCAAAACATGTTCCTAGTTTCTCACTTGCCCTCAGCCATGTGCTCTATTAATCTTCAGCCACTCTTTAGTGCTACACAGCAAGTTAGAGTGATATCACCCCCTCCCTTCCCCCATGATTGGACTAGGCTGGTGGGTCACAGGGAAAAAACCCGGTGGGTGGTGGTACGTGACACAACGTTAGCGTAATGTGGTGCCAGCAGGGGTGGGTGTTGGAAGGGAGCCCTGTTGGCTGCAGGTAGGGCCCTTGGTATCGCAGCCCTGGTGGGCCCCAATGCCTCACTGCCTTCCCCCAGCAGCCCATTAACAGAACAATAGAAAGGTAAGAAGATAACAGCTCCCTGCATTTATAAAAATGCTCCCATGCCCCAGCTATTGGTAGACATGAGGATATCAATCAATAATAAAATCCAAGTCTGGCCATGACTCCTCCAGTTACATTAAGTAGCAGAAAGTCTAAAGTGCTGGCTCATTCTAAAAACAATACTACAACTAAAAAATATAAATGTATTGGTTCAAGAATAACATTTTAAATGGTAGATTGAATTATGTGCACTGTTAACAGTGTAATTTAGTAATAAAAACTTTACCACAAAATGCATGACTGAATTCCATTAAAATAAAAAACAAGGCCTTTTTCAGGTTTTACACTGATAGTTTAATGCAATGTAACCAACTGCACAACCTACTTCTCAGTCTATGAACTGTTTACGCTGATGATTCAGTTCTGTTACATTAACAGTGTAAAACAGTCAATATCTTGAAAAAAAAGTAATGCAAATTTCAAAAGTGCTCTGAAGAACAATGATACATGGGTGTTTCCTTTAAAGCTGAAACAAAATACTGTAGTTTGCTGCCAAACAATGAGATTCGTTTTTGCCCTACCTTTGTCACCGGCTTGAATAGTATATGTGTTACTGGATGCATCCTCCTCCATATTGGAAAAAAGGTTCCCATAGCTGTTGATCTGGTAAAACAAATGTAGTGTCATAGAAAAATAGTAAACGGACTCTGAAACCAGAATATGCACTGGTGCCAGACACTAAGGAGACTATATCTTGTGCTGATACTTGAGACATATGTTAATATAAGGTGTTAGGGTGTATGCCTGTGGGGTCTAAAGAAGGCATAGTAACATTCCTAGTGGCATGCAGTATGTGGCTTGACGAATGGCAGCACTATTATTATACTCTATTTATATAGTTCTAACATATCCCCCCTTGCTCCTTTTTTACAAGTAGCATACCTTTATTTGGGGAGAGTGATTCCAACTGCTCACCTCCAATCTGCAAGTAAAGTATTAACAAAGGAAAAATCAGTAAAATATACCCATACACTTACTAGCAAGATACAATGAATAAGCACAAATGTCCTGTAGTATGTCCTGGTTCTGCCAAATCACTGTTTGCAGAGACGTAGGTAGTAGAGATGGCGCGAACTGTTCGCCGGCGAACTTGTTCGCGCGAACATCGGGTGTTCGCGCTCGCCGGAAGTTCGCGAACGTCGCGCGACGTTCGCCATTTTGGGTTCGCCATTGTTGGCGCTTTTTTTTGCCCTCTCACCCCAGACCAGCAGGTACATGGCAGCCAATCAGGAAGCTCTCCCCTGGACCACTCCCCTTCCCTATAAAAACCGAAGCCCTGCAGCGTTTTTTCACTCTGCCTGTGTGTGCTGAAGAGATAGTGTAGGGAGAGAGCTGCTGCCTGTTAGTGATTTCAGGGACAGTTGAAAGTTTGCTGGCTAGTAATCGTTTTGATACTGCTCTGTTATTGGAGGGACAGAAGTCTGCAGGGGTTTGAGGGACATTTAAGCTTAGGTAGCTTTGCTGGCTAGTAATCTACCTTCTACTGCAGTGCTCTGTATGTAGCTGCAGTGGGCAGCTGTCCTGCTTCTGATCTCATCTGCTGACTGCTGCAATAACAGTAGTCCTTGTAAGGACTGCTTTTATTTATTTTTTTGTTCCAATACAGAGCAGTATCAAGCAGATTACTAGCCAGCAAACTTACTATCATCTGTCCCTGAAATCACTAACAGCTCTCCCCCTACACTATCTCTTCCAAGCACACACAGGCAGATTTTTCAGATACATTTTTGCCCTTGATCCCCCTCTGGCATGCCACTGTCCAGGTCGTTGCACCCTTTAAACAACTTTAAAATCATTTTTTCTGGCCAGAAATGTCTTTTTTAGATGTTAAAGTTCGCCTTCCCATTGAAGTCTATGGGGTTCGCGAACCGTTCGCGAACCGCTCGCATTTTTGCGCAAGTTCGCGAATATGTTCGCGAACTTTTTTTCCGACGTTCGCTACATCCCTAGTAGGTAGTAAAACAAATTACCAGACAACAGATAAGTCTTCTATATATATTGAGTTGTTCCTTATCTCAAACCCTAACAAAGGCTGCGGTTCAGATAAAGGAAGGGTTTGTCTATCAGAAATTACCGTTTAGAGAGGGAGGGGGTGGTTCATGGAAAGACAAAATACTTCTCCATTAGTGCTTTACTACAGCAAAAAAAATTTGATTTATTTGAAATTATAATAATAATAAGTATATATTTTCAATGTAGGTCCTGTATATTGTGTTTAGCAAAGGCATATTTACATTGTAGGTACTGTATACATAGTCCCTTTAAACAGGTTGGGTAATGAACAGAGCAAAGAAAAAAAGTGGCTGGAGGCACAAATTATATCCATATCTGAATTAACCGAGAAAGAGTGTGATGCGTTATGTAAAGAGTCACAAAATTTACACCACAACAACATTTTCTGTCTGGTTGCTATGGGTAGCTAGACCAGGTACACTCAGAATACAGTCAAAATTCTTATGTAAACTAGTACTGTTGGGCCAGTCAATGTCTACACTGGGCCATATACAGTATTGGTTTACCTTACTAAACATGCCATTCCTCTGGCAGCAACATCTCTGATTTATGTTGTATATGTAAGGATGTAAATTGGAGCAGCACCATTCTCCAGAGCAAGGAGCTTTATCATATAAGTGCTCTGGATGACACTCTTTACACTCAAGAGTGAGTCCTTGCAACAGGTTTGATACAGGATGTTGTTGAACTGCAATTATCTTACAGTACACAATAAATAGGCACCAGTGGTTCTTATAACTTAACCACAGAACTCATTATTTGAGAAATTTTTCTTATTGAGAACAAAATCCACATAGGAGTTTATCAAGATAAAACAGGAACATAGAACATTTGTGGATAGAAATTTACTTGCAGCACCAATGCTCAGTATACTGTGTATACCAACAGAGTAAGAGAGAGACTCAACAGCTTGACAGAGGCACTACCAGATTTTAGGCATTATCCTAAGAGTGATCTATTAATTTGAGTAGCCTATCACTATTTAGACCTGGCCTGTCTAGGTTTCACTGCAAACACTTCCTGTCTGCTCAGCTAAGGGGACTGGCAAAATGGGCCCTGAGCAAGTGTTCTCAGCTTATATACTTTAGCATGCTGCCACCAAATGGCCAAATCATAGAAAACTAGGAGTTATAATTCAACCCAGGAAACAAGGGCTTACTTAACTTCTAGGGATAAGGACCCCCTTTAACTGTCCAACGTTAATTAGGACCACATAGCTGGTGAGAACATGGTTATTGCCACATTATTACAAAAAAGCCACTTTGAACTTTCAACTATTGGTGCTAGCCCTTTGAAATCAAAATAAAGTCTGATGCTACATGCCTGTCTTACTGGTTCATATAAGTAAATTTAGATTAGTGGGCAGATACATCTCAACACTTCAGCTTGCACAGTAAAGCTCTAAGGAATTTGATTGGTTTGTGTCCACCTTATTATTGTAGAATCATATTCTGGAACTTATTCCAAAATGTCAGAAGAAGGGTATCTATGTGAAAATCTGCTTGTACTTCTAAGGGTATGGGAGAAATTCTCTTATTTCCCAAGGCACTTGTCACGTACGGCTCCCTAAATACAGAATAAGTGCTAGGCTCCCTGGTCACGGCTCAATCTTCTGCCTGTAGCAGCCCTCAGCTACTCAGAGGGGCACGTGCGTTTCCAAGGTTTTGGACTTAAGGGAACAGTTCATGGAATAGACTAAAAGCGTAGTCAGGCAGGTAGGGGTCGGTACAGGCAGAGTTCAAGCAGGGTCAGACAGGCAGTGGTCGGTACAGGCAGAGTTCATGCAAGGTCAAACAGGCTGGGGTCGGTACAGGCAGCGTTCAAAGTATAGTCAGGCAGGCAAGGGTCAATACCGGTATATTTCAGAATAGTCAGGCAGGCAAGGGTCAGGATTGGCAGAGTTCAGAATAGTCAAGCAGGCAAGGATCAAAACTGGAATCAAAACAGGCAGGAATCACACCCAGATACTAAACAAGTTAGACCTAACAACGGCAATGAGTTTGGATTTAAAGCCCCTTTAAATATTAGAATTTCACGCCAAACAAACATGAGTACGGCATGTAAAATCCGGAAATGCATGCCACACACGCAATAGGTACAGGCAATATGTAAAGAAGATGTACCACACGGCGGACGTCACCACCGACCTGCTAAACCACTAGGGTGAGATGTTACAGCACTGTTTTGTAGGCATATCAGTAGGCATATATAGACTGGATGGAATCATATTTAAAAACACAGCTGTGTGTCACTTACGTTCTAATTTTCCGCCTATCGTGAAGATTCTCTCTCCAAAAGGCAAGGAGACGTGGATCTCTGCTAACATGTTCTGAAAGTTTCTGTGAAAAAAAGGACAGTTGGGTTATTTCATGATGTTGCTTAAAGTGGTGGTTCACCTTTAAATAACTTTGAGCATGTTATAGAATGGCTAGTTCTAAACAACTTTCAATTGGTCTTCATTTTTTCTTTTTTATAGTTTTTGAATGATTCGTCTTCTTCTTCTGACTCTTTTCAGCTTTCAAATGGGGGTCACTGACCCCATCTAAAATCAAATGCTTTGTAAGGCTACAAATTTATTGTTAGTTCTTATTTTTAATACTCAACTTTCTATTCAGGTCCTCTCCTATATTCCAGTCTCTTATTTAAATCAATGCATGGTTACCAGGATAATTTTGACCCTAGCAGCCAGATTGCTAATATTACAGACTGGAGAGCTGCTGAATATCATTCTCTATATCATACTAAAAGTTGATTTAAAGGTGAACAACCTCTTCAACATAAATAATAGGTAATAATTTGTATGGGATTGTGATTATAAACCATGCTCAGGGCATCACAAAGTAAGAATCCACTAGAGGGCTTCCGTTCACAAAGCTAGTTTTGACTGTCAAACAACATGAAAGCAGAAGTAAAATACTTTAAGATAGGTTTATTCTGCCCATTATTGTTGGTCTGCTGTTTTTAAGAAAAGTGATCTCACATACACATTACAATTATGTTGTTCATTTCACTACATGTGTTAAGAATCTGAATCTTCAGATATGCTGGTAGAAACAACAGAATTTTACCTCTATCTGACAATTCAGCAATATCCCTTTGTCGATGTGCCTTCAAAGGAACCAGATAAAAATTTTCCATCTTGGCTGATCGAAGAGACGACAGATATCCAAGGCTATTGTTAATATCGGTCGCCTCATCTCACACCATATACACACATCTGTGCATATATATGGCCACCTTTATTCTTTAGGCTGTCTCTTATGTATATATTTTAAAAATAAAGGAGGTTACCTTGGACATTCCCACTGACTGCTTCAAGACAATTGCATTTTATGCTTTTCATAGGACAGCACATCCATTGTTACTTTGTCATAGACAAAAATACATCAACTTAAGTCAAAGTGCTCATACTACAATAAGCTTAGTAACCAGATGAATTTGTAACATTTCTGCTCTTGCATACAATAGAAATGTTATAGAAGAAGAAGGATTGACCTTCGCCAGTGTAATAGGTCACACTGATCCCTCACCTCTAGGAAGCTCTTGGCACTTGATTCAGCCTCCAGTAACCTTCCATACAGAGCTACCCACAGGCTAACAAGGTGCAAGATGTTCTGCTGCTTATGAAGAGAATAGGTTGCCTTTTCTGGTTCATTCACTTCTGATGGCTCCATGTTGAACCTAAGTGGCTGTTAAGGGCCATTTGATTCCATGATAAAACATATTTTTCCTGTGCATGAAATGTCATACAGGCTTGCTTTGGACATTTAAGCTAAAGTAATTAAAAAGCGTGTACGGTCTTATAATTTTTAACTTTAAGGTAAAAAAGTGTAGGGATTTTTTTCCTATAAAGAAAGATGCAAAAATCGTCAATTTATCTACTGTAAACATCTGCACTGAGAGTGTGTCTGTGTGTCTCAGTGAGGGGTATTAGTGAAAGGATATTGGTGAAGCAAAGCTTGGCACAGCTGTGTTGTTGGCATGAATATACTGTGAGTTAAGAGGAAATCACCTGCAAAGGAGTCTGTGAGAAATTAAAAGAAAAAAAAAAGTTATTCTGACCCTTGAATCAATATCATAAGTGGCAAAGGTTTCATCCATAAAACAGTATTATTTGAAAAAATGAAGATTGGAAATTTGCTCTGCAAAAACAAAAAGCCAGAGTGTCGCAATGAGGAGCAATACTTTAATTATTAATTTTCAGCACTGGAAACTTAAATAAAAAAAGAAAAGCGTTACGTTTACCCATTGACAGATCTACAGATAAACAGATTAACATACCTCCTGAGTATGAATCCAGCTTCATAGTCTCTAGTAAGTGTTCCAGGATTTTATCAGATGTCCCAGACATGACAGTGTACCTAGAGCATTAAAGGAAAAGACGAGAGAGAGAGATATGCAAGTGCACATAAGGAGGAATTAAAGGGGTTGTTCACCTTCCAAACACTTTTTTACAATTCAGTTGTTTTTAGATTGTTCCTCAGAAATAAAGACTTTTTTCAAATACTTTCCATTATTTATTTTTTACGTTTTTTCCAAAATCTAAGTGTAAAGTTGAATGTTTGTGTCTGTGGTGTTTGAGTCTGGCAGCTCAGTAATTCAGGTGCAGACTCTGAACTGTTACAATTTTGCAACATTGAGTTGATCCATTTCTCAGCAGCATCTCTGGAGTATTAGCAACAATTGTATCAAGTCTAACAGCTGCCTGTAATGAAACCCAGAGATTCTGCTGAGCAGGGACAAAGATAAGAAATGTATCAACTAAATGTATCCATTTAGAACAGGTTACAGGATCAGCGACCCCCCCCCCAGAGCTGCTTCAGAAGGAGAGAAATGACAATTTACACTTCAATATTAGAAAAACTGTCACACATAGAAAATAGAAAGTCATTGGAAAAAGTCGTTATTTCTGGTGATCTATCTGAAACCAACTAGTTGCTTGAAGGTGAACAACCCCTTTAATAACACTGCCTCCTGTACCTCATATAGTTTCATGATTGCAGGCCAAGCTATATACTACCCCCCATACCCCACCTTACGTGTTTCGCACCCTCCGGCGCTTAGTCATAGGTGTACACCTATGACTAAGCCCTAGAGGGTGCGAAACGCGTAAGGTGGGGTATGGGGGGTAGTATGTACTAGTTACTGTTTTAATGTGAATAACAATAAATTAATATTTTTTACTTGAAGAAGCCTTGGGACTTATTTCGTTTTTGATATAAACTTTTCTGTAGTTGATTGCCTTTTGAACTGGGGCGAGTCCCTTGGGCCTGGCTGAATAACTATATGGACTCCCGATTTTGAATTGAAATATGCAGGCCAAGCTATACAGGTCAAAGCAACTGAGGTGACTTTTTATGTTGATATATTTCATTAAATAAGATTATGTCATTACATATTAACATATGTTTATAAAATCTGAAAATTTAGTAGTAAATATTTTAAAGTAAATAGATATTAAGGATACAAGAGAGGCAAAAATCCAATGCACTTACTTTAGGTTGGAGGCTGCTGCATGTTGTAGGTTGTTCCCAGTTGATATCTGTGGATTTTTCTCCAGAACTAATACCACCTTCCCATGTTCTTTAAGTCGCACTGTGTTAGCTTCTACATCCTTTGGGTAGGACCATGCAATTTAGTTAGATTTGGGTATTTAGCAAAGAGCCCAAAATACAAACATGCGCCTAACTATAAATGACCCAATACATTATGCAATCAATTATTTGATATACCGTAGTTTTAATATCAAGATACAAACCCGAAGAATCCGATTGAAATCATGTTTGTCCACACGTAGAAAATGGCAGTTGTCTTCTCGCAAAACTATGGTAGCAGCTCGGGGGGCATCATTCACAAGAGCCAATTGCCCAAAATCATCTCCCTCGTGAAGTGTAGCAACCAAGCCCTAATTTATGAAATTCATAAGGTGTTAGGCTAGGAACTATGAGAATGCCAGCAAATAACAGCTCTATGGTCTTGAAGACTTTGTCATATCAACACCAATGTATTCAGTTCACAATTCAGTTTAGCATCCCATTTTCTATTGTTTTTTTATTTAACAAATATTCAGGTGTAATAGAAAAATATATTTACAATAAAACTTAAAACATGTTTGCCTTTATTTAGAGGTGCAATGCCACAGTAAGAACTGTATAATTATCCCCTTAGTCTCTCTATTAGATTTCTATGAAATAAGTAACTAAGTAAACAAAGTAAACTAAGTTCATCTCTTTTACTATTAAGTGCATATAATGTAGAATTAATGGAAGAGCAACCTATTCCCTTTATGTCTATGACTATATTCTTTGAATAATAAGGAGCAGAAAGTAAAGTTTTGTAACAAAATAAACTCAATAAAAGCAAAGTTGTATTTAACCAACCTTCCCATGTGTAATTACATTGACAGAACCTTTCCATATAATATACCAGGAGGTGCCTTTATCTCCTTGGTTGAACACTGTAAACACAAAAGGATTGACAATCAAAGCAATGCATAAATTGGTAAGAAAAACTTTTTTTTTAGAGATAATAATGAAATATTGTTATGGCACAAATGCTTGATGTAAAAGGGGGAAAAATCCTTCTTGATGCCAAAAAGCAATCTTTCAATACCTAATTTATCTTTGTAATAACTAGAGATGCACCAAATCCCAATTTGGTTCAGGATTCAGCCTTTTTCAGCAGAATTCAGATTCAGACTAATCCAAGTGCCTGGCCAAACAGAATCTGAATCCAAAAAATCATTGTAATCATTTATGCCACACAAACAAGGAAGTAAAAAATATTTATTCTTTTTGACTCACTTTCCCCAATTTACATATGCAAATTAGGGTTCAGTATCGGTTTGATATTCGGCCAAATATTTCTCAAAGGATTTGGAATTCGATTGAATCCTAAAATAGTGGATTCGCAGTATCCCTAGTAATAACTATATAAATAACAGTAGTTTTGTATCTTCTCATTTGCTAAATATATTTTCAGCTTTAACTATAATGAGTAAGAAGGGTCCGATTTGTAACAAACCTAAGACCCACAGCTAAGTGTTAATCTGAACTACAGAACAAGGGATGAAGCACTTTGTAATAATTTACTTACACACTGCACCAGCTTTCGCGTGAGATTCAAATATCAAAACAGAAGCCAATTCCTTTTTCACCTGTAAAGTGGACACAAATTGCAGTACATTAGTGTATTATTATTATTATTATTTTCATTGACAATAATATGCTGTATTACATCTATATTAAAGCACAGCAGCTACATGCTTCCATTTCCCTCTTTTTTCATTATATCTTGCCCTATGTAAAACAAAAAGCCTGTCCCTTTGTAATGCCCCAGTGGTAATAAGATGTACTGACCGAGTTCGAAAGATGGGACACCGCCTTGATGTGCAGTAGCTCCTCAAATATCACTTCCAGCTCTTCTTCAGTGCGCTGGCAAGGACTAAATATCATGAAAACAAATATTTAGCACAATTAATGAACCAAATCTTTCATCTTTGTTAACATGACACTGAGTACAAAAGCAAGGAAGTGCATCATTCACTGTAAGTTTAGACTAAAACTATAACTCTTTCCATTTACTTTAACAACCAAAATCCACTTTCTACCTGAATCAGGCTTTTAAATTACCAGGTTGAGAGTGACTACAGATAGAACATTCTTACTATTTCCAGTTAGTTTGTTTACTTTCTGTCTGGAGCATGTAATTGTAATTACATCTGAAACATATTGCTTTAAGGTAAATTCCCTTTTAGAGATAGCAAGTAGAGTACAGAGAAGGAAGTCTAAGGGTCAGGCCACACTGGGCGTTTTGGGGAGATTTGGTCACCTGGCGACTAATTGCCTCGTTTTTACGGCGACCAATCTCCTTAAACGCCTTCCCTCACTCTGCGCCATGTAAAATGAAAAAACGAAAAAACGCTGAAGCCGAAGTTCGGCAGTTGACCAAATCACTCCAAAACGCCCAGTGTGGCCTGACCCTAAGGGGATTCTTTATCAAAGTCTGAATTTATCTCAATATTTTCTGCTACAAACTCTGATCAAATCCACTCTGTTTTTTTACGCTTATTTAATGTTAAATTGTCCCGAAAATTTGCTTTGTGTGAAAAAAATCAGATTTTTAAGTTTTTCAAATTTTTTTGGATTTTTCATTGATTTTTTTCATGATTTTTTCAGAATGTACACCCGAAAACCCCTGAAACCCAGCGCACATCAAAAAATCATTGGGACTTCTCCCATTCACTATATATGCAACCTCGTCTGAGATGCCGGATTTTCCGATTCTGACTTTTCCATCCTCTGGGTTTAATAAATTCTGAAAAAAAGTCAAATTTTATAAAAAAAAGAATTTACAAGTTCTTCTTGATTTTTGCATTCAGAGTTTAGTTAATAACCCCCTAAATGTGTGACATACTCATTATCAGTGCTATTCCAGACTGGTGTCACATGCCATCGTGGATTCCTATCCATCCATCTACACACCCATACGCATTAAAAGGGTGGTGTGACAAATGTAGGGAGGCGAAGTACATATTTGCTTACAGCTGGAATTCAGCAGTTCCCATGATTGTACTGAACCAGCAAACTTTGAAAAATCACTCAGTATGAAGAAAATTAAGGTAAATATGGAGTCTTTGTTTACCAAAGGCACAAACACAAGGTAAAAGTTACACTCAACAAACCTCTAACATCCAATCAGATAAATTATAACTTGTAAAAACATGCATTTTTGTTATAGAAAAACTAGACTTCATTGTAACGCTGCCCTTGTAACCTGGTAACAGAATCAAAAGGTTTTATACATTTCGTTTTTTTTTTTAAATTAAAAGAGTGACAAGTACCAAATTATATAGAGAAGAATTCTCTATAGAAACATCACAGATACCAGATGCATGGTCTATCCAATATTCAACCTTTCTAAATGATTTTTTTCCCCAACTTTAGAATTCCAATATAGCCAAAGTTATGCTTGGAGATTATTATATTACCCCCAAGACTAGGGGGTAAATTTACTAAGCGGCGAAAATTTGCCAGCAACGGCTTTGCAGCCATTGCAACACTTCGCCAGGTGAAAATTCGCTCAGATAACACTAATTTACTAAAATGCAAAGTTGCGAATGATGCTGAATTGTTGATATCGTTACTTCGGCAATCAAAGTGAAGATGCGCTAGCATTCAATTATGCCTAGCACAACTTCGTTAGAGGTCGTTACTCAGGCTAATTTGCATACGGCAGGAAATTATAAAGTTGAATGGACATATATGTTGCAGCAAATACATTACATTACACAAGTCCAGGGAACCTTAATAAAAAAAAAGAGTTGTTATAATGCCCCACACATGAGCCCACTGTATAGTTAATGTTCCATATGTTAGAAAATGTATGGGGGAACCCGGTTACCCGAAAAATTTTTAAGGACTCTGAAAAAGGAAAAGACACCAGTGTTTATGGGACTTAGAAACTTTTTCCACTACAAATATGATGTAAGATTGAGGAAGCTCTATGCACTCCAGTGCACTTCGCCTGGTCTGAGCTGGTGAAGGCAAGTCTGGCGAAAGAATTTCAGTAAAATCCGCATCTTAGTGAACGCTGGTGAATTGTCGCGTTAGCAAATCTGCCCCTAGTTCTGCTTCCCAGAAGCAACATATGTTGTGGATTCTACCATGCAATATAAAAAGTATCCCTAAAGCTGCCCATAGACGCGACGATTCTTCTTGCCGAACCACCGATTTTAGGGAAGCCCGATCAATCCTTCGAAATTATCGTGTGGTTAGTGGGATTCGAACGATCGTACATCTTACAATTATTTGGCCGTCATCTGTCAGGAAATTGATCGGCCAGGTCAAAAAATCTTTGTCTGTCCCAGTGCAATCTATCTATGCTTGCAGGGCCAAGCAGGCAGCTCCCCTTTGTTTTCCTGGCAAATTGGTCTTTTTAGTTGATGGTAAATTCGTACGATCGTACCATCGTTCTGAGAAGCTCGTGGTCTCACGATCAGGATCTGATCTTTTAAAAATCTCAACATCTATGGCCAGCTTAAGAGTAGTAGAGTCCCCAACAGAAGCTGATTATCATGTTGTTTCTTCCATGCAATATAAGTACCCCCAAAAGTAGTAGAGTCCCCTACCACAAAAGCAGAGTATGATGTTGATTCTGCCATGCAATGTGAAA
Organism: Xenopus petersii; assembly: GCA_038501925.1. Lineage (NCBI taxonomy): Eukaryota > Metazoa > Chordata > Amphibia > Anura > Pipidae > Xenopus > Xenopus petersii. The sequence goes on from CM076674.1 coordinate 41,594,165, forward strand.
GAAAGAAATTAAATAGTGAAGATGCAAGAATATGTTGTAGCTCATGTAAAGGCTATTGTCCTTACGGCTTGCGTAGAATCATGGTTAGCAGCGCCGCTGGTCCCAACTGTGAAAGGAATACCAGAGACTCTTGCATTTCTTCTTCTGTATCTCTGTCACTCAGCAGGGGGTCAACATATGGTTCCGCTCTTGTGAATCGATAAAACTGAGAGTCTTTATCCTGGAAATTGGGTTCTTGTCTCACTGCAACAAAGATTATGAATCCATTAATATTGTGTTTGGTCCCTGGATTGGGCATAGTAACAACTGAATTCATATAAAGAGTGGGACACATCTTAAGTCTTTTTTAGCATAACTGTTGCATTAATTAACCATAAATTGGAAAAAGGGCACTAGTGCCTAAGACTCAAAAAAGAAAGTTATCTGACCAGATCTAAGGCTAAACATGGAGGGGCCAATGCATCAAGGGTCGAATATCGAGGGTTAATTAACCCTCGATATTCGACTGGGGAATGAAAATCCTTCGACTTGGAATATCGAAGTTGAAGGATTTTGCGCAAAAAGTTCGATCGAACGTTCGAAGGAATAATCCATCGATCGAACGATTAAATCCTTCAAATCGAACGATTCAAAGGATTTTAATCCAACGATCGAAGGATTATCCTTCAACTGAAAAAACTTAGCCAAGCCTATGGGGACCTTCCCCATAGGCTAACATTGGGTTCGGTAGCTTTTAGGTGGTGAACTAGGGGGTCAAAGTTTTTTCTTAAAGAGACAGTACTTCGACTATTCGACCTTTCGATAGTAGAACGATTTTTAGTTCAAATCCTTAGATTCGAAGTCGAAGTCGTAGTTGAAGGTCGAAGGTAGCCCATTCAATGGTCAAAGTAGCCCAAAAAACACTTCGAAATTCGAAGTTTTTTTACTTCGAATCCTTCACTTGAGCTTGGTGAATTGGCCCCGGAGAGTTTTATAGTAAACTCAAAGTGATAAACAGTTCCATGAAAGAACCAGATATTAAAGATTTAAAGTTAAATAGCCGACCAGGTGAGATGGGAGGTTTTATTACTTGCCCCTTTCAGATTTTGTTCATTTTTATAGTTAAAGTGCTGTCTAGTAAGCAATGTGTAAATATCAGCTTAGTAAAGCAAACACTGCTGAATGTGACAGTTTCTTTGAGCAGCAAACAGGTATGATGCATATATTATGTTATTCATATTGTAGCAATCAAATGGGAACCTTGGACTTTACAGCTGGAGTTTGTCACTGCACAAAAATTACAACAATTACTGAAATTACAACAATCATTGAAATGTAAAAAAAAATTATCACTGTAATGAGGGAAACAAATAAATTAGGGAATAAACAAATGTTTGGAGAAACTCACTTAAAGCATATAGGAACCGCTATCCATTATGCTACCTGATTTCATCTTATACAGATTGCACCTTTTATCCTTAATTTTTACTCATAATTTATTCATATCTGTAGGAATTTTGCCAGTCCTAATCCTCAAACTGTATACAACAAGGGTTGAAAGTATTTGGTTTGATGCAGATTTAAATGGCATATGCAGTTTGCAGATAATGACATTAAAACAACTATGTTTCAAAACATTAAATTACATTATGGCCCAATTTCTTATTCATGGGAAAAAAACTAACATTTTTAGAGATGTATTATACCCCAAAGCTGCCAAATCTGAAAATACTCCACCTCAAACCTGTCGAGGTCATGTAGAAGTCAATGGCAGATCTCCCTAAAGTTGTTTCTTGACATTGTCATATGCACTGGATAATCTGAAAATGTCTGGGTTTTTGTCAGATAATCCGAAAAAGTCAAGTTTTCACAGCAAAAATTTGAAAAAGTTGAGTGTCAATTGTACAATACGAATTGATGCTCGGTTTTGTTGCAACGTTTTGTCTCTCCGTTTTTTTTAACTTAAATTATTGATAAATTACTTCAATTAGTGGAAGGAAGTTTGGTCGACTTTTCATAGGTTTTCATAAAGAATTGAGATTAATTCGAGTTTTAGTAAATCAACCCGTAAAAGTTCATGCAATGTTGCAGATAGGTCTGTTTTTTGTAAGTAATTGTTACTTGACGTTCCTAAACCTGATTGTATTGGGAACCTGATTGTACTCTCTCAATCTGTCCATTACAGCTCTAATGCGAATGGATTACTGCTGCACAAATATGAAAGCCCCCTCATACAGAAACGTGAGGAATTGGATAGATAATATAAAAGCATCAAGCAAATAATTTTACAGCAAAATTATAAAACATGTGCAACAACAGTTATAATAGTTGTATAAAAAGGTTTAAATTTCTGGTGTCAGGATCTCTTTAACAAACATTTAAGGCTCTGTGATACATGCCTATATTTTCAGCATTCAGTCCTTCAGAATTGAACCTCCCACAGTGTTGCACCCAGACCTTTGGCTGATGCCCTGCCTGGTGTCCTTCTCTGCATAAAGAATGACCTTTAGACCATGGGAAGGCTGTGTACCAATAACTTATTCAGCTGTTGAACATCTTTTTCACTTAACAGCTACTCTCCTTTTCTTTAAACCAAGGCTGTTCAACTTGAGGCCTTCCAAGTTAAAGGGGACCCGTCACCCAAAAAAATTATTCAAAATCCTGTTTTATCACATTAGTCAAGCAAAATGAACTTTAATTACACTATTTAAATTATTTGAATCTTGCTTCCTCCAGTCTGGGAATTCATAATTATAGCAAGCAGGCAGGAGCCATTTGTGGACACTGTTATTAAGATCATCTCAGAATCTTGTTTGTGCACCAGAATGGGGGACCCCATGTCCATCGCCATGCCCTGGCTCCACAATTAACCGGTAAAGAGAACGGGGGAATGTGTCGAGAGCTGTGACATCTAGGTGCTGAATGGAAAGTGAAAGTAATTATCTGCCCCACCTCTATGCCACTGGCATAGAGGAGGGGCAGACAATATTTCATTGACAGCCGATATTTTTTAAATAAGCTTACAACAGCTATGAATGCTTTAATAAAAAATTTAAATTGTATTTCATGTTTAATTTGAAAAGGACTTTTATTATACAGATTTTTGTGTCTGGGTGACAGGTCCACTTTAATTTAAATACCCCGGTGTGCTCAAGTGCTGCCCAGAAATCTTTGTATGACATCATAATTTTTATAGAATCCTGCTCTCAAACATTAAGTAGGGTAGCATTAAGTAGGGTTACCTGGTCTTGGCTGATATCTTACTAGCTAGGTCAGGTCGCAACCCCAGCAGTACACAAAACATTTGGTCCACAACAACAACAAATTGAACAGCACTGTTTTAAAGAATGACCATGAATATGACAAACCATTAAGAATGAAAGAGCCTTGTCTAGAATGTTCAGTTAGTGTACACTGGATGATCAAACCCGGAACAACTGGAAATATTGAATTTGATAGCATTTTTAGAGCAAACCTGCTGGAGTTTCCTAAGAGGAGAATAATAATCAGCATAAACTCTATTGTTGCTTACCATGAACAAGAGCTCCTTCATCCACCAGCACTTGCCATATTCCCAAGGCTTGACTTCGGGACTGCAGGCCATGGCTGATGCCCAGTAACCAGTCAACAAGCTCTTTACCTGAGCAGCATTGTCTATGAGACAGCAGAGAAAAAGGCCAGATGAGTATTCATTAGTAAACACCGTCTTACGCTGGAGAAGATACATACAACACAAAAAAAATAGATGAATTAATTGGCAATATTCTAAAACAACCTAATTTAACTATGTTTAGCCATTTTTTACACATCTTCAATGTTTGAAATAATGTTTATAACACGTTTACTTTACAGGCTAAATGAATACTAATACAATCAATAGTGTACATACATCTTTCATGTACATACAAATGCCACACTTGTTACCTCCATTTCTCATTAATATTTTAAGGCATCACCTTATGATCCCTTATCGCTCTTTGTCATATTCAGAGGGGGAATGCAGGGAGTGCAGTGACATCTAGTAAGTAGTGAATGGAAAGGGAAAGTAATTGCCTGCCCCGCCTCAATGACTAAGGCCTACTGCATAGACATGGGGAGGCAATATTTGATAGACAGCTGAGATTTTCAAATGAGTTTACAACAGCTGTAGGTTTAAATTCAGGCACGAGCTGAAGGCAACCACAATATTTGGAAAGTGTATAATGAATCCATCACTGCATTTTGGCTGTGCTCGGTGAGGTCTACAAGTATATGCCTTCAGAATGAACCTACTATTATTTAAACAACATTCAAATGTTACTTGTATCAGCAAAAACATTCAATGTAGAACTGAACATGCAATGACAGGCAATATGGCAATTCCTTTTTTTATGTTTATATGTAAATGAACTCTTTGTGCACATCATACGCCTTGAAAATACATAAAAATGAAAGCCTATTTTAAATCATTAAGACTTTCAATTATATTCCTACAGTATGTGCACCACCCTTCCAAAAAAAAATTGAATATGTTTTGTTTGTAAGAAGACCATAACACAATGTGTTGAAATTACTTATTGAATGGAATTGCAATATGTTCCTTTATCTTGCTAAATATCTTGTCTGAAGACAAAGGACCCATTTAACAGGAATCAATTACAGATTTAGAAAACACGGCATGTTTTCTACGGCATTTCCTACCAAAGAGACAAGGGTTGTCCCATACCAGAGGTATAACGATTTCAAAGGTGGCTGCCAAGAAAGTGTTCCACCATTTTTTGCCTGGTCTTGTCTAGTTGAGAATTAGCTTATAGCGTAGTATCAAAAATTGTGCTTCACTATTATTGTTTATTTCCATGTGTAGTTAATGGTTGTTATCATATTATTTCTATCTTGTGTGGTTTAGTGCAGCAACATTCAGAAAAGAGGAGTTCAAAGTGGACTAGAACATGGTCATGGTCTTGTAGAGCTACATCCCCTTAAATGTGGTAAACTTTTCCTAGGACTGTCTGTGAAGGATGCTCTGCGTAGTTCACTAATTATGAATTTACACCCAAGGAAGGGTGCAATCTTTTATGGACTTCCATAATAGGTAGCATTACAAGAGAACTGAACCATACTTAGCAAGATGTGGTGTGACCTGGCGTAGGAAATTCTATAGAAATTACATTAAGAGAGCTAGAGTGAATAACGCAATTCACCTTGCCATAAGTGTGTAAATAGGGTGGTGTGTCCAAAGATGTTATTGGCATAAGTATGTTTAGACAAGAGCCCTAGGCAACCTGTCCTCAGCTGTGTGCCCCCCCCACCTTCTGCTGATGAGCAGGAGGTGGAGAGCCCTGAGAGTGCAGAGAATTGTTGCCGGCATTTGAGGTCCTCAAGGATCTGAACTAGGGGATCAAAAGAAGATGGTGTACATGGCTATTACCCCATAACCATTGCACTCTAGGCCTCTGCTGCCTACTCCTAGTTCCGGCCCTGGTATATAGGTATGTGTATATGTAGAGTATGTGTGTTGTTATTGGCTGTTTGTGTGGAGAAGATGTTACAGTGTAATCATGTTGTCCATGACCATGGATCAACAAAACTGAGGTTTTACACACTCTTTTAGCCTTAATGATTCAATGAAACCTATTCACATATATCATCATGCATGCACATAGCACATCTAATTAAGATGCCACACATTATTAATGATTGATATATATATAGGGCCAATATAAGGACCAATAACTAATAGTTGTACCGATGGCTGCGGAAATGGTGTTTCCTGTCACGCATCATGGCTGGAGAAATGGTAAGCAGGTAAGTGTGCAAAACCTTTGCTGCCCTCCAGACTTTAAATGTTACCACCTAAAGAAGAACACATGAAAATGAGAATGCTTAATTAATTGTATAGACTAAAAAAAGGAACCCCAATACAGCAAGAATGTCAACAAAGAAAACAGCAATAAAATATATAAATCCAAAAACAAAAATATTTCTGCTAGCTTCGATAAGTGGGTTGCTATGGGCTGGAGATAAACAACAAAGAGCCACAGACAACGCAGTAGGCTCAAATTAAAGTGTACAAAGTGATTCTGCAGTATAGATTTCAGAACCCACAAAGCTTAAAACTTACATTTTTACCTCTTGACTTCAACATACTGTCTAATTGTTTTGTTAAAAAAATTATTGAAACGTAAAACCTGTTATATCTCTTAGTAGAAATGTGGTATGCTGCTAGACATGATGTGTATTTCCCAGGTGCCCCCAACTATGTGACTTGTGCTCTGATAAACTTCAGTCACTCTTTACTGCAACACAGCAAGTTGGCATGATATCACCCTTTGCCTTCTTCTTTCCCCCAGCAACCCATCATCAGCTTATCAACAGAACAACGGCCAGCTATCCAGATAGCAGTTAGCTGTCAAATCTGCTGAAGGATTTGTTTGCACTGCTAAAAGTGCTACCTAGTGGTAGACATAAGAATAGTGCCCAAGCAGTAAAAACGCTGCTTTTTCCTGCTTGGGTCTAATACTTGTGTCTACCTCTAGGTGGGAGCACGATTTGGGTTGTATTGAGGTAAAATGAGAAGGTGAGAAACAATAGCTGTCTGAAACCAGTTCAATCCTGAAGTGCTAGCTTCATCTCAAAGCTCTGAATCAGGCACAATGCACTGAGATGGCTGCCTCCACACCAATATTACAGCTAAAAAAATACATTTGTTGGTTCAAATGGTGCACTAATTGTGTAAACAAGGTGGTGTATCCAGAGATGTTATTGGTATAAGTATGTTTAGATGAGAGCCCTAGGCAAATAGTCCTCAAACTGACGAACAGGAGGTGGAGGGCCCTGAGAGTGCAGAGAATCATTGCTGGCATTTGAGATCCTCTAGGGTCTGAACTAGGAGAGCACAGGCAGAAGGTGTATGTTTCTATCGCCCCCCAACCATTGCACTCTAGGCATGTGCCTCTTCTGCCTACCCTAGTTCCAGCCCTGGTTTATAGGTATGTGTGTATGTAGAGTATGTGTGTTGTTATTGATTGTTTGTGTGGAGAAGATGTTACAGTGTAATCATGTTGTCCCTGACCATGAGGTTTAGCACATTGTTTTAACCTTAATGATTCCATGAAACCTAAGTGCTGGCTTCTTCTCAAAGCTCTGAATCAGGCACAATGCACTGAGATGGCTTCCCCCACAACAATATTACAGTTTCAAAAAATACATTTGTTGGTTTAAGAATAACATTTTAAATGGTACAAAGAAAAATCATGACAGAATCCCTTTAATTTAAGACTATATGATACCTAGTTATGTCCCAATATGTAAAAAAAAAAAATGCTGAAAGAATGTAAGAGTTCCTTTCTTAAATGCTTGCTTCTTTAATATTAATATTGGGGTTACTTCTCTTCCTATGAATGCTGCTTTATTGTATCATATGCATAAACACATTATTTATTAACTATGCATTTACAGGCTGTGTAAGGAATATTCTATTTAGCAAATAGGGATAGCATACATGCAAGGCATAACCAGGGTGCCCTAGCCCTCAATTATTTAATTAAGCCATACTTCATATTGGACAAGAAACTATAACCCATTCATTGGCTTTCATAAGTCAAACTGCATTAGACCAGGTAAATGCTGCCTTGTTTCCATATACAGCACAACTGAACTGGCCACAGTCAATGACAAGCTGAAGTGCTGGCTTAGTATTTTTAATTTATATACTAATATTTCCATTGTGCTTTAGTACTCAATATCCTTTTGGTGTAGTTTTGGCTTTAAACAAACAACTAAAATGTTGCAATATAGTCTGTTGCAGATTGAGGAATATCAAGGACAGTAAATAAGCAATCATCGTCATCTATTCCCCTAACTGGCCCAATGTTGGACCCCTGCTTTGGGTCCTGCTATTGAAACAAGCTCTATAGTTTATATCTCTTTTCTTAGGCTATTAACCATTTTAGGGGATTGTTCTTGCGGTTGCTATATAATAAAGACTGCCCTGTCCCCCTCTAAGCCACATCAACTCCACATATTCTTTACTGAGATTATGACACATCAGTGACCTATGGAAGGAAATATGGAATGCTGTAGCTAAAATTTAAGAACAATGGTGAGTTACACAGGGATGAAAATACAATCAGTGTCACTAACACACTCATGTCCATTAGTGCAAATAAAGCAAGAAGGAAGTAATTAGTTGTCCCCCTTTGTCCATTAAGCAAACAGGCCATTAAGAGAGAAATAGTGAGCGGTTAAGTTGTTATATCAATCGACTATTATACTACAGCCTTATTAAGGGAGTCATGGGTTAAGTTCCAGCTGCTTATCACCATTTCCCTGTGCCAGGTACAGAAATTCTATTGAAAATGCTAAGGAGCAGGGAATCTGTGATTGAAATAAAATCTATCTGCAGCTCTGTGCCCATTTAGCAAAGCTGCACGAGCATAAATTCTTAGGGTACTTGTGCAGTATGAGAGGAGATAAGCTTTGCTACACCCCAGCAGATTGGATAACACAGACAGAGGGCTCATTCACCACATTTAAGCAGGAGTCTAAAAGATTCCTCTGTTACCTGTTTTACAGTCTGGCTGTATTCTTCCTGAGATTCGATATTAGGTAACGGCGTCTGGAAAAGAGTAAGAGAAACCACATTATCAAAAAAAAAGAGAAAACAGAACACCAACACATAGTAATCAAAGCACCATAAATATTGGGCCCTGGTGGCCTAAATGCTGCTTTAGAAATACACGTCATCAAAATCCCCTTTTTAGATTTGTTAAGGGAAGATTATTAAACAAATAATGCCAGAGTATTAAAGGGGTTGTTCCCCTCTAAGCTAACTGTTAGTATGATATAGAGAGTGATATTCTGAGATGATTTACGACTAGCTTTAATATTTTATTATTTGTGGTTTTCGAGTTCTTTATATTTTTATTCAGCAGCTCTCCAGTTTCCAATTACAGTAATATGGTTGCTAGGGTCCAAAATACCCTGCTGCTCACTGATTTTATTTCTCCTATTAAATTTGAAATTGTCAAGCCCCACTCACCCCACTCAACAAACTCCATGCGAGAGAGCATAGGGCAAAGCTAGATACCAACAAGAAGCCATTTGTTTTGTAACTAAATGGTCATTGTTACTTGGCAAAAAATAAAATAAAATCACCAGCATGCGTTAGATCTGTCTTAGCGTGAAGCAGACGCAGCAGTTAAAACTGGGCTGTATTTATAGAACAGCAGGGTCTCTAAGGCATGTGCAATGAGGCTGATAATATGAGTGGCAGAAGTATACCCTGCGCATACCCTGTAAGAAAGGGGTCTTGCTTACTGCTGTTCTGTAGGGTCACCCTCCTCCAGCTATAATCTGTTATAAAAGGTTTTTTCTCCCAATGACAGTTTCAACATTGAATTGCCCAAGAACTGTATGACTGAGTGATAAATAAATTGGAACAAATAAATTGGAACAATACATTTCGAGTGTTTGTTAAATTTCACAGTTCCTTCTTTTAAGGACACAGATATCAGTACTTATTCCTCATATTCCCTTCACGTGCAAGGTGACTTAATAAGCTCCCTCCCTGCAGCTGTCACCTGTACACTGCTTTCTGCTTGGGTGAATATGTTTGCACAGCAAACATGCCAAGTGCCCTGCAATAACAGAAAGTGGCTACTAAACAAACATGCTGTGAGTCTGTCTCTATGCGCTTTATCCTTAATATGCATTAAAATCAAATAAGTTCAGGTCAATGACATTAAACCTGCACAAGTGCAGATACTGCTGTTGAGCTCCAGGGTTGCTGAATGCCGAGTGCCACTAGCTGTTAATGGGATACTGGGAGCTGTAGTTCCACAACTAGAGCTTAATGGATAGAAGTATTGTTTTACTAATAATTTAAACTGATGACCATAAATATTGTGACATGCATTGCCTGAACATGGGTATGGACTGTGGGCCACAAACTAGATGCACAAGCAGAGCTGTCGCCTGTGGCCAGAATCCCCACGGATTCACAGACAATGGTAATTTCCTCCCCACCCAATGGTCATGTAAACAGCCACTATACTGGGAAACTACTGGGATTTTCCACATTTCACAAACCAGCTGTCCATGGTTATGGTTATTTAGAATTTTCTGCCACTGCTGTGGGCATGAGCTACAGTCATTAAGCTGATTTAGAAAATATTACCAATGAAATAAAATGAAATATGCCACATGTGCAAAACAACATAGTTCCAAGAATCATCCTAAAACTTCTACAGAGACTTCCTGCTAAACTATATGTGCAACAGTCTGAAAGAACAGAGCCACATGGGTGTTACATTGGGCTGTCTATTCTACATAATGTCTTGACTATGTATCACCAGTTACACTCCTTCACCTGGCTGTCGCTAACCAATGCAAATTTCATCTCCACGTTTGTGAAACAATTGTCCAAAACATGTGAATAAAAATCTGAAATTGGATGTATTTTTTTCTTCATTTCTATATGGAAGTACACCTAGAAAGTGGGTAGAGAAACTTAGACCCAGGACAAGCTGCAGAAGCAGCTACACTCCCTTAGTGTAATAGTGCCACATGGGAGAATTACTTACACATTGTGGCCCTATGTTTGGCAGAGTCCAGTTTAGAGTCTTAACTGCATACCTCCCAACTGTCCCTTTTTCGGAGGGACAGTCCCTCTTTTGACAGCTCAACCCGCAGTCCCTCATTTGTGCTGGAAAGTCCCTCTTTTCTCTGCACTGAACAGCCAGAAAAAGAAACAAAGTTTCTCACTTAATTGGCTTTTAGCAGAGAGCCCAGAACAGCTAACAGGTGCAAATAAGATACTTTGTAACAATTTTGAGACACAAAAACACAGTTTAGATAAGGAGAAATATTTTCAAACTTTCATAACCTGCCAAATTTTGTAAAACAAACATGGTAATTAGGGGGTGTGGTCACAGAAAGGGGTGTGGTCAAAAAATTGCTGCGCTACGTGCGGAAAAAAAGTTGTTGTCCCTCTTTTTACTTCCAAAATGTTGTGAGGTATGTTAACTGGACAGGCAGGGAGGCCATACCACACGGCAAGCTTTTTTGATGTCACCATCAAGGTGAGCAATGCACAAGAAGCCGAGCAATGCTCAGTGTTTACACATTTATTCGGCAGTATATCTGGACAAACATCACTTGCAGCGAGGCTCTTAGTGACACCCATCTGAAACCAGCATTTTTGCAGCCATTTTTTTAGACTTTTTAGAGGAACAGTAACATCACAAATAGAAAGTATATTAAAGGAAATACAATATAATGTACTGCTTTCCTGCACTGGTGAAACTGGTGTGTTTGCTTTAGAAAAACAACTATAGTTTATATAAACAAGCTACTGTGTACCCATGGGGGCAGCCATGCAAGCACAGGATACACAGTCGATACAGATACGTTCTGAAGAATCCCATTGCATACTGCAGAGCTTATATGTTATCTGCTGTGTGTCCTGTGCCTTTTCTCCTTTTTTTCTCAGCTTTGAATGGCTGCCCCCACGGCTACACAGCAGCTTGTTTATATAAGCTATAGTTGTTTTTCTGAATCAAACATAACAGTGAAGCACAACATTACATTATATTTTCAATACTTTAAAAGACTTTAATTTTTTGGTTTTACTGTTCCTTCATGATTATAGTATGGTATGCTACTAATGTTGATTCTGTAGCTTACAGGAAAGTCACTCTATGCCAATGTTTACACCATTTTTCAACACAACGTTTATTGTGGCATTACAATTTAGTGAAACCACCACACCGCCCTAGCAGTGGTAGAGTTCAAAAGCTGCGGAGAAGTTAGTCCCAGTTAGTCATTGTTATATATTAGTGCAGCACCGGCTGATCTTTCATGGCAGATGTTTGGAAAGGGCAGGCAATGCTGTAATCAAGCTGTAGCACTATCAAGAAAAAGTAATGCAAATATGATTTCAGGTATTTGAGAAGACGCCCTGCTTCTCTTCTGTAACTGGACTATGTCACCTTCACTAGCTTTTCTACTGAGGGCAGATTCCTTATGGAACAGTTTCCAGTAAGCAATTTATTTTGGGATACTTCTCATTAGATGCATATGATGGAAACAGCTATGATCAAACACGCCACTTTGCCTCTGTCGGAAATGATTTTGGGTAAACATGACTTGCTTTGGGTTTGTTCAAGATTTGATTTATGATCAGGGCAGATGAATGGTTGGGTTAGCTTCAATCAATAATATTTGTCGATTAATTTGTGCATCTATTTAGATGTGTTTTACCAGAAACAAATAAAATGTTGATGTAGAACAGGATCTATTATCCAGAATGTTTTGTGACCTGGGAATTTCCAGATAAGGAATCTTCCATAATTTTAATCTCTATACCTAAATTCTGCTAAATAACATTTAACATTAAATAAACCCAATAGGATTGGTTTGCCACCAATATGGATTTATAAGGCTTAGTTACCATCAAGTACAAGGTATTGTTTTATTATTATAGAGAAAAAAATATAATTTAAAAGAACAGAATAATTTGTTTAAAATGCACTCTACGGCAGATCATAGAGTAATTCGGAGCCTTCTATACGATGGGTTTTCAGATATCAGATCCCAGCCTGTATATCAGTTATGAAGCCTTGCAATGTTTTTAGTGCCAGTCTCTTTGATTGCAGCGTTCTGCTGCTGGGTTGTTTAAAGGACAGAGAATTCAAAATGTTGATGGCAAAATCCCCTTAAAATTCACTAGTTTAGAAGCACAGTTAATTCTAATTTAATTTTTTGAAAGTTGTGAGCAAAAATGCAGGCTACCCAAAACACTGGCTGCTCAAGAAGATGGCATGCAAGCCAGGCACTAGTGGTCAGCAGTGGGTAAGTTATGCCGAAATAGCTCCATATGTAGGGTTGAAGCCCTTAATAAAAGACATGTGCTTAAATATGTAGCAATCCAAAATTCAAATAGGTCATCGCTAATCAAAGCTCAAGGGAAAATATGAAGAAAAAGAGAAAAAAGTATAATATAATGTAGTTAGAGAGTTGTAGTTCCACTACACCATATGGTTTTACTTAACCTTATACTCCACCACGTGCGTTTGTTTAAAAATGGGTACTTACAAACGTTCAAATTATTTTGTGCTTATCAAACTTTGTAGATTGCAAAACTTTTTGTTGATCCTTCTTGTTAGGGGAAGTTTAAAAGAGCGCAGATAGTGTAAAAACGTCTTTATTTTTTTCTAAAGCCCCCGTTATGAATTACCGAAATCTTAGATCTAAGATTTCTAAGATGGCCCATTATTTTTGGCCAACATCAACTGGCAGACAGTCCAACTGTCATTTCTGTTTGGCTGGCCTTCTATTGGCTTTACAGCCACAGTAACAGCTTTTGCAGATCTAACTTTTAAATCCTTCTCGAGGCTTGAGGCTACTACTAAGCTCTTCTAACTCTTACTTCTCATTGTATATGTATACCCTGTACTGTATTGCCTTTATAAGCCAGCACTCTACATATGAAACATATAAAGAGGTAAGGGATAAGATAGAAGCTCAAGTGGGAAGACACCAAGGCACTGAAAAATAACAATACAAACTGAAGCACTAACACGAAGCATAATATGTAATTGTGGCAAATGCACTTTAAAAAATCCGGCTATGGTGGAAATACAGTGAATAGACTTACAATGCGTACAACTAAAATGTAGCTTACGTCACCTGAATTACCTGTTGCTTGTGGATGAGTCTTTCCCATATGGTAGTTATCCAAGCCATACTGACTTAAGGATAACCTGGATTTCCCAAACTTTTGCAGCTGTGAGTTATGAATGTATGTCCCAGAAAGCTGTTTTGCACAGGTAGAGCCAGAGCCAGTTCTGTATTCTGTGTCAAACCAGTGATAGGCTTATTCTGTGTTTTTAAAACAAAAGCTAAGTGTGGAAAATAAGTTTTTTCCCTTTTGTTTATACAACAGACTTTTGTTAGTAAGAAAAACTTTAGGTTAGCTTTGTTCTTCCATAAGATTTTTTTTTTTACTGATTCAGGACTGTCTGGATTTTCTGGGGGAAAATGGTGATCTCTTATAGGATCAAAAAAATGAAAAATAAAAAGGTGAATCTAATTTAACAAATATATGTGTATGAAAATAATGGCTATTTTATACATCTGATTTGCTTCAGTCAGCACTGAAAAAGTTCAGATATATGGTATATCTAATATAAGTAATTCAAAAAAACAACTGGACTTGCTGAGTAATTAATGAAGACATTTCACTACTCATCCGAGCAGCTTCTTCATAACTACACTATGCATATTGGTGTTAATCAACCTTTATGCATGCCATTTTACCTTAATATAAAAGGCAGAGAGAACAGGGCAACTTATATTCATTAATATAGTATAAAGCAGTGATCCCCAACCAGGGGCTTGTGCACAACATATTGCTCACCAGACCCTTGGATGTTGCTCCCAGTGGCCTCAAAGCAGGTGCTTACGTTTGAATTTCTGGCTTGGATGCTAAACTGAGCCTCCTGTAGGATGTCAGTCCACATAGGGGCTAATAAATAGCCAATCACAGCACTGATTTTGCACCCGCCAGGAACATTTTTCATGCTTGTGTCATTCCCCAACTGTTTTTACATTTGAATGTGTCTCACGGGTAAAAAACTTTGGGGACCCCAGGTTTAAAGCAACCATAGCCAGGTAGAGTATCTACTGAAAACTAGCAGAGATAAAAAAACCAAAATCCTTACAAGAGAATCAATCTTTCCAGAATTCAGTTTATTCTATATAAATCTACAGTACCCTGCAGAATGTTTATGCATTGATTTTTTGGTCTTCATCAGATGAAGTCTTCAATAGCAGAAGAATACAGATAAGAGAGCCCTAGCCTTGAGCTGTACATAGCCATCCCATACTTGGTATTCAGGACACAAGTCAGCAATGACATATGCATGGTATAAAGGGGTTCTGTACTTCACACCTGTTCAAGACAGGCGTTAAAGGGATATTTTACTTTTAAGTATTATCTTTTAGTATGATGTTCTGAGTTATCTTACAAATCTTTAATTTTTATGGTTTTTGTTGGATTATTTGTCTTTTATTTAGCAATTACCTGGTTACAAGGGACCAGATTGCCCAACAGCTAGTCAGTGGTTTGAATGAGAGACTAGCAGGTGAATAGAAGCTAGAATGATGATAGCGACGTTATATAGAGCAACGTATATTTTATGGCTGCCAGGATCACTGACCTATGTTTGAAAGCTGAAAGGAAACAGAAGATATATAATTAAAACTAATAAAACTATTAAAAAATAAAATAAAGACCAATTGGTTAAATGTGAATGAACTACTACTAACACTAACCAACCATAGGCAGGGGTACAAGTGTGTAGGTTAGGAGCAAATTTACACTCCTTAGTGCTTCAGTCCCTGCACCCCTGCCCGCAATAATTAAGCCCAATAGTATACACTTACTGTTAGTGTATATCATTTAGATAACTATATTTCAAAGTGTTACCCCCTAAGTTCTGCATTTTTACATACCTAAGGCTTGGGGGAAAATGTTACTTTTAGCTCACAGCAGTTAGAGTAATAGGAACATGACATGCCCTGGCAGCATAAACTTATGGAAGTCATGGAACTGGAAGACTTCCAACAGGACCATGTTTATTCTCCCATATCAGCTAACTGAAAAATATTTTTAGCCAAAGATCTATTAAAGTGTTCCCTTGTGAAAGGGTCAGAGTGGAAGAAAGACTTCTCTCACTCTTACCGACAATGTTTTGGTACAGTCAAAAATAAGACACATTGTTCCTGTAGAGGTTTATGTTAATTTCCTCCTTTGATACAATAGGAGCACACCCCTCCTTTCCTCCTCCCTCCTCTTGCAAGGCTTCCTGCCATGGACCGATCCAGAAATCCTGAATTACTGGAGACATCCGGCAGGAGTCTGGCCGCTTTCCAGTCTCCAAGCTCAGATCCCAAGTGTATTTGGCAGAAGTTTGCTGTTGCTATAGAGACCCACAGTATGCTATAGGGCACCCTGCCTTGCCTCAACTCAGAAGCAATGTTTACAAAGCATTTCCCATTATATATCATGTTAGGCACTGACATTTGAAATTAACGATTTGCCCAGAAAGATCTCAAGTTGCTCTTTTCACCCCAGGATACCCCCCTCAACACGTTCATATATTTAGCTGCGTTCAAAAGCAAAGCTGCTCAATGAAGATATCTCAGTGGAAAAGGGGGGTGAGAGAGTGACAAAACAATGGACAGTAAGGCTGAAGAACAGAGCAAGGATCCTGAATCTCTGCTGCTAACAGAGGTGTGAGATTTGATGGCATTTGAACTATGTGGGTTAGCACAGCCTCTTAACTTTGTTGTCAGCAATGAGAGGGCTAAAGGAATGCACATTTGTAGGCCTTGGTCTGTAACTCTTACACTTATGTATGAAGAACAGGATGACAATTGCTGCAACATGAAAAATACAGAATAACCTTCCAAGTGTTAGTGCATCTTTCATCATCATCATCATCATCATCATCATTTATTTATATAGCGCTGTCAAGATACGCTATTAATGGTCATGAAAAAATACTTTTTTTTGGCATTGAAAAATTTGAGCAGTCTGCAAAAAGCAAATGTTTTTTCTCAAATTCGTCATTTTTCTAGCATATTCACCACGGGCGACTGATTGCTAAAGGTGGCCATAGATGTAACAATTACTATCTTTCCTGGAAAAGATTTTTCCAAGAAAGAAAATTCTATTCAACACACATGTAGAGCTGAATCGTCAGATATAGAGGTAGAAATAATAGAATTCTACCTGTATCTGATGATTCAGCACTTTCCAGCGGCCAATGTTCAGAACCCTTAAGAGACCACCAAATTTAAAGCACATGGGATTTATCTGCTCAAAACCGGAGAACATTTTTTGATGATAAAGTCACAACTGACCCGACTTCTAAAAATGTATTCAAGTAAATAATGGAACCAATGTGACCACTGATAAATCTGTCGCCTCTAGCCTGGTTGGCTTTAGTCCCCAGTAACCTGGTTGGCTTTAGTAGTTTATAGGCAAGATCAGGTTACCTGGATTTAATTATTTCATTGGCCCAGGTTATTACAGGTATGGGTGTTCGGGACCTTGTGTTTTCCAATTTTTCCATAATTTGGATCTTTGTATCTTAATTCTACTACTAGAAAATCATGTAAATATGAAATAAATCCAATTAGCTGGTTTTGCCTCCAATAAGGGTCAATGATATCTTAGTTGGGAAGTACAAGGTATTGTTTCATTATTACAGAGAAAAAGGAGATCATATTTAAAAACTTGGATTATTTGAAATGGAGTCTATGGGAGACAGTCTTTCTGTAATTTGGAGCTTTCTGGATAAAGGGTTTCCAGATAACAGATCCCATAAACTGTATTAACACATAACACCATCATATATATTACAATCTAAAGTAGGGTTGCAACCTTTGACTTCCGCAAGAAACGAACAAGAGGGTTGGATGATGTTATTGGGGGTGGAGCAGTGACATATGGGGGTAGGTTATAACATTTGAGAGCATGTTTGTGCTTTGTGTGAGTTTGGTTTGACATCAGAGGTGGTTATTGGCCAGATCAAAAGGCCAAAATGCCCCTAAGAAAAACCGAATTGTTTGGGTCAAAAAACTGAAAAGGTAGTAGCCCTAATCTAAAGTTTGGGGGCAGGAGAGTAAGTATAGAGGAAGCAGAATCTGCGACTGCTGGGGTTCCAGAAAAAGAAATCAAAAACCCTCAAAAGGGCTTATAGCATACCTAGAGGAAAAGTAACTCTACCTGTTAAACTGCCTCTACTGTAGTCAAGAAAAGCCCTCAACTATCTCCTTGCCTCCCATAAACATAGGGGACATTACATCATAAAATAAAGACCTACAACCAACTGCTGGCAAACAAAAGTAACCTTTCAAAAGTATAATGTGGTAGCATTTCTCCATATGTCACTTAGCCATGCTCATTTAGGGGTATATTTATCAAAGAGTGAAGTTAATAGTGATGTGCCGCCACTAGAGTGAAATTCCGCCACTCTCCATTCATTTCTATGGGATTTTTATAGGCGTATTTATCAAAGGGTGAACTTTAACTTCACCCATTGATAAATACGCCTTTCAAAATCCCATAGAAATGAATTGAGAGCTGCGGAATTTCACTCTAGTGGCGGAACTTCACTCTTTGATAAATTTACCCCATAAAGACAGCTCCATCCTTTCACCCCCTTTACATACCAACTGTGTACCAATCTGACGGTAGATTGTGTTGCCAATACTTGTATTTACCAAAACTAAGCTCTTCTGCTTATCGGATTTATTTTATGGTATACATGAACACATGCTTACACAGCATCTTGAACAGAAATCTACCAGAGATTAATGAATCTATGTCCATGACCAGACCCACTAAACTGCCTAATAAAGAACCAGGAAGGCCAAATGCAGTGTTGTAAAACTAGTTCTAAGCCGCTGCTGGGGGTGGTAAAACATTTGGAGATGCAAAGATCATGGCAGGTCTAAAACCCCACTATGCTGGTGTTTGGTTGTTATAGATCACTAGACCTGGTGCAAACTTAAAGGGGACCCGTCACCCCCAAAAAAAATTCAAAATCCTATTTTATCACATTAGTCAAGCAAAATGAACTTTACTTACACTATATAAATTATTTGAATCTTGTTTCCTTCAGTCTCGGAATTAACAATTATAGCATGTAGGCAGGAGCCATTTTGCGGACACTGTTATCAAGAAAAGTCTTGTATCATCTCAGAGTCTTGTTTGTGCACCAGAATGCGGGACCTGATGTCCATCCCCATTTCCTGGCTACACAATTAAATGGTAAAGAGAACGGGGGAATGTGGGTAGAGCAGTGGAAACTAGGAAGTGCTGAATGGAAAGTGAAAGTAACTGTCTGCCCCGCCTCTATGCCCAGGGCATAGAGGAGGGGCAGACAATATTTGATTGACAGCCGAGATTTTTAAATGAGCTTACAACAGCGGATGCTTTAATGAAAAATAGAAATTGGATTTCATGTTTAATTTGAAAAGGACTTTGATTATACAGATGTTTGTGTCTGGGTGACGGGTCCACTTTAATCTTAATAGTAATTGTCTGATTCCATCAGAATGTATTATTAGATATGCCTGGACTGTGCACATCAAGCAATTAAGGTGAAAGGTGGATCTGATTTGGAAAAATAGAACCCCTGACCCCCTCTATTATGCTACTTAAACACAGAGCTATTCCTTCACCCTAAACTTTAAAAATCCAATAGGTACTGTCTGGTCTGCCAGGAGATACTGTACGTATTATATCAGAAATTGTTGGAATACAATATAAATAATAAGTGATACATACTTGTAATCATATAAAACCTTAATAAAATGATCTACACTTGTTTTCTCCAGTTGTTGCAGAACTCAATGACAGTTTGAGGAACACTTGCCCTATATAACTCAAAGTGTATCCAAACATTCTGTTAAATATACAGTATTGTAGTACTTTTAACAGTTAGATATATGTAGGAAACTTACACATTTATCCTCTTCATGCAAGCTCATCTCAGCGGCTGTCTCTTCTGGCCTGTCTCAAAGCTTTGTAACAATGGGTTTAAAAATTAAATTACAAGAATACTGTGGCAGGTAGTAGCTTCAGAGAACTTCCTGTGGTATCTACAACCCTCTGCCATTGGTGTCTTTGCTACACTGAAGCACACTTTTTCTAGAATTATATAGCCATAAACCACATCTGAGTGTGCGTTGAATTTCCAGTCCTGTAGACAGTCACGTAATGTTTTGTGAGAAATAGGCAATCTCAATTTTTACTGGAAACCCACAATAATGAGGAATTCATTTTACTATGAGTGTATCTGTCCCACCTCCTGAATTGTGTGCAAGTATGTCTATTGATGCAAGTGATATCTAGTTACACCATTGGATAAATATGTTACCCAAGGTAGCAAATACCAATCACAGTGGCAACATACCTGCTTTTACCGCCTTAGTACACTTTATTAATTTTTAATAAATAGCCCCAGTCACATAAACAGCACAATGGGGCAAATGTAGTAAAGTGGGACATTTCTCCTAGCCTGACTGGCGAAAGTTCGCCTCAGTTCATCAGGTATATTTTCAAAACACATCTCATATTTACTAAAAATCATAATTACTCTGTTGTGAGAAAAAGGTGTTATTGGCAATTGTCTGTGAAAAATCACTAGCGTATTTTCGCCATGCAATTGCAGGGGTAAAACATTTATAGAGAATTTAAGCCAAGAAATGACTGCTGTGGGATATTAGCATAGAGGGGGTGACGTAAATAATGAGATGCAAAAGTGGCTGCTATATTTTTATAATGTCAGTTCATTCTCTATAAATTGTCGAGTATTCACTAGATTGGTGAAAAAATCTATTCTCTATAAGCTCTGCATTGTTATTTTTTTTTATTCATCTTTCTAGGTAGGCCCTCATTATATTCATGTTTCTCTTTCCAACCACTGCCTGGTTTCTAGGCTAAATTAGACCCTAATAACTAGATAGCTGCTAAAATTCCAAACTGGAGAGCTGCTGAACAAAAAGCTAAATAATTAAAAAAAAAACACAAATAATAAAACATGAAGACCAATTGCAAATTGTCTCAGAATATCACTCTCTACATCATTGATCTCCAACCTTTTAAACCCGTGAGCAACATTCAGAAGTAAAAAAAGTTGGGGAGCAACACTAGCATGAAAAAAACATTTCTTGTGGTGCCAAATAAGTGCTGTGATTGCCCATTTGTTAGCCCCTATGTGGATTGTCAACCTACATTCAGGTTCTATTTGGCAGTACATCTGGTTTTTATACAACCAAAACTTGCCTCCAAGCCTGGAATTTGAAAATAAGCAGCTATTTTGAGGCCACTGGGAGCAACATCCAAGGGGTTGGAGAGCAACATGTTTCCCACGAGCTACTACTAAAAGTTAATTTAAAGGTGAACAACCCCTTTAATGGGCAAGCACTAATAGTCTACATTTTTGCATGTTTGCTAGTTTTACAACTTGATAACAACAAAAGCTAAATGTAAAATCAACTTCACTTAAGAGTGCGCATTTGTTGACATAGAGTTGAAAATTGCAGAGACGTAGCCTGGATGAACGGTTGCATATTGGAAGGAAAGCATTGTAAGTTCAGTTTCTACTTGTTACGGTCCCTTTCCCTATTTACGTCATCAATTCCTTGAACAAATATTTCCACACAGGCAGTTCCTTCCATTCTACCTTCCACTTCTATCGCCTCTAAGCACTTACAGATATTTGTGTTTACCACGCTGCTCCGTCTCTGCCAGCTCATTGTTTGAGAGTGCCTTACATAAGAAATCAGTGCGGCTTTAATAGACCTACCAGGTCTGATACAGGGCTGTAAAAAAACTTCCAATTTAATGGTGTAGTACTTTTCTATAATGAATTGTAAACATAGATTATTAAATATTTATAGATTCCCTTAGCAAGTAAAACAAGGTTGCGCTCGTGTTTAAGAGGTGCTGCATTCCAAGGTTATTACAAGCTTGACCATAATGGCCACTGAAAGCTATGAATTAAATGAAGCTTGTTGGTGTAAGAACAATATGGCAGCATTCAACCACCAATCAGAAATATTTATATAAATAGGATATGTGTAGAAGACAACCAATGGCAATATGTTCGACTGAAAGCTCCTTTGGGCAGGGCCCTCTTTACCTCTTGTGTTGGTTATTTTGTATGTAATCTGTATGATCAATGTATACACTCATTTATTGGAAAGGACAGCAGAATATGGTGGCACTTTTTAATACATCTTAATAATATCAGTAATATTTTACTAAACATTTATTTTTTTTTAAAAAGTGAGCATGAACAAAGGTTCTTTGTATTATTATTATGCTTTAGATGCATAATGAAATGATGAGAAAATTACCCAAATATAATAGACACCATATATATTTTCCTATTAATACAGTAACATAAACATGGTGGGAAATGTAAGCAGACTTCCAGCAGTGGACATTATATATGTATATACCCTTGTAGAGAGCAGTTTTAAGGTCCCCACACAGAGACAGATTAAGTCGTCAGCTAATTGCTCAGTATATGGGGCCCTCCGACGGGCTTCCTTGATTGATATGTGGCTGAAAGCGGGCCAACTGTAGATTGGGCGGGGTTAAAAATCCCATCAGATCCGGGACCACATCGGTTCATTGAAGTGGTCTTGATCTGACCACCCGTATGCTCATGGTTGTGATCCAATCATTGGGCCATATAAGTCACAATTAGATCAGCCCGATATTGTCCACCTCAAGGTGAGCGTCATACAAGCAGAACTCTGTATGTATGGCCAGCTTTAAGGCCAAGTACAGCGGAGTCTTCAAGCAAACCTTAAAGGAATTGTTCCCCTTCAAATTTACTTTTAATATGATGTATAGAGTGATGTTCTGAGACAGTTTGCAATTAGTTTTAAAAATTTGTATTTGTATTTTTTTAGTTATTTTTCAACTCTATAATTGCCAATTTCAGCAATCTTATTCATATTAATGCAAAATAAGAGACTGGAAAAGCAGTAGCAATAATAATTAAATATATGCCTTACAGAGCATTTGTTTTTTAGATGGGGTCAGTGAACCCCATTTGAAAGCTGAAAAAAGGCAGAAGTAGAAGGCAAATAATTCAAAAACTACCGGTACAAAAAAAAAAACAAAAAATAAAGCCCAATTGAAAAGGTGCTTAGAATGATTCATTTTATAACACATTAAGGGGCCGATTCATGACGCTCGAGTGAAGGATTCGAATTAAAAAAACTTCGAATTTCGAAGTGTTTTTTGGGCTACTTCGACCATCGAATGGGCTACTTCGACCTTCGACTACTACTTCGACTTCGAATTGAACGATTCAAACTAAAAATCATTCGACTATTCGACCATTCGATAGTCGAAGTACTGTCTCTTTAAGAAAAACTTCGACCCCCTACTTCGGCAGCTAAAAGCTACCGAAGTCAATGTTAGCCTATGGGGAAGGTCCCCATAGGCTTGCCTGAGATTTTTTGATCGAAGGATATTTCTTCGATCGTTGGATTAAAATCCTTTGAATCGTTCGATTCGAAGGATTTTATCGTTCGATCGAAGGAATAATCCTTCGATCGTTCGATCGCAGGATTTGCGCTAAATCGTTCGACTTCGATATTCGAAGTCGAACGATTTTAGTTGCTAGTCGAATATCGAGGGTTAATTAACCCTCGATATTCGACCCATAGTGAATCGGCCCCTAAAAGTTAACGTAATGGTGAAATGCCCTTTTAAGTGGATTTGCAGAGATGCAGGAACAACTGTACAAGAATACTGTGTTTATTTCAGCAAGTTCCAAAACATTATTTAAGGTATACAAAACTGATGCTTGCCTTTCATAAAACACAAGATTCTTGCTAGATGTATGCCAAGAGAACTACACAATGTTCTCATTCCCTAACCACACACATCTCTGCCAAAAGATCATGTACTGCAAAAGAAGACACTGAATATTCTAAGAACCCAGTAACTTAATGCATATAACTATGATGATTCATAAAATAAAGAATCTGTTCCAGGTAACAGTTGTCCTTAAAGCTTGTACAGAAAGTATAAACCTTTTAATAGTGAGCAATATACAAAAACACATGTACCAAGTAGGCACACTAGGTAGGTACTGGTGAAGGAACGTATAGGAGTCTACTACAGGTATGGTATATATTATCGGGAAACCCGTTATTGAGAAAGCTCTGAATTACAGGAAGGCCATCTCCCATAGACCCCATTTTAATCAAAGAATTCACATTTTTTTTTTTTAATTATTTTTTTTTCTTAATTATTTTTTTTTCTCTGTAATAATAAAACAGTACCTTGTACTTGATCCCAACTAAGATATAATTAATCCTTATTGGATGTTTACTTAATGATTATGGACAACGTATGGAGATCCGAATTAAAGAAAACCCCAGGTCCAGAACATTCTGGATTTTGAACCAGGGATCAAGAGAAACATTTGTTGCGCATGTGGCTTTCTGACTAAAGTGGTGTCACCACAAGTTCTGACTAAATATATATATTTTTTTATTTATTTCTTTTTTATTGAATGTTTTCAACAAGTACATACATTATATCTCCATATACTTCTCTTAGGATGAAGGTCCAATATAAACTACAAAGCTGACATAAAATATAAAAAATGTAGATAAATATTTAACAACAATATATCTCCCAGGGTAGTAACTATTCATATTCGAAATGAATGACCTATAAATAATGCATGCACTATGTTTTGATCTTAGACAACCAAAGTTGATAAGCTTCCTATATTATTCTTTTACCTCTCCAACTTCTTGGAACTGCTCTTTCATATTCCAAATTATTAGTCACCTCTTTTTGTACTTGAGTAATACTTGAAGTGTCCTGTTTTTTCCAATTCCTAGCTATCAGAAGCTTACAAGCATTTAGTAATTGGAAGGTCAGCATCTCCAGGCTGGACGGTTGTCATAAATATATATTTTAAAGCAGAAATACCAGTCTGCCTGGAGCTTTATAGTGCACCACTTGAGTGTTCCTAAGTTATGATAACCCCTATATATGCTGAAACAAGACTGAGAGGCTGTAAATGTGATTTTTGGTCAAATTTCTGATATAACTGTTCACCCAGATACAAAAGCACTGCACCTGATTCTCAAGGTGTATAATGTATACACACTTTGCAGGTCTGTAGTAGGTGTCGGTGAAGGGCCGGTGCACAATTACGTTGCCTGGAATTTACATATGTTTTGCTTAAAGCCCTTCAACAGCAACCAAAACAGGGTCAGTGTTTAGTAGTTTAGAGGGCTAAAATAAAGAAGCAGAGTAACTTTGCAGTGTCAACGTGCTTGAGTAATTGAATTTTTAGAGATCTGGCCTTCATTGATTGCCCTCCAATCAATGCTCCATAGAAGTACCCGAACAGCTGTAAGGTACAAGATTTCACCTATCAGTGTTCGTGAAACCACATGAGCTATAATTTCATTCATATACTTATACTCGGTTGAACACTTCTTGCTGCTGTATGACACTGCCTTTTACAACACAATGTATGGTCTCCTTTATATAGCAGCACAGTAAGACAGATACTTCCCTTTTAAATTACTGATATGCTGAATAGCTTACACTAAGATGGTGAGGAGAATATCTCACTGATAAAAACGTGTTCTGGTTTAAATTTCTGGGGTGTCATAGCATACTTTGCCCAACAGAGGAACACACAAAAGCAGAATAAAAACAGTGGTGATGCTGTCCCGAGCGTAAAACCCAGGGTTGGTACGTTTTTCATGGATGAGACAACCCGTTGCAATAGGTTGGGCAGCTTGTTTCAAAAGGGGTGCTTAAAAATTTGAAATTTGAAAAAAGAGTTGCATTAGAATGCTATGTTATAATAATATCCCAAAAGTACGTGCCACCAATCTGTACTTGCTTCTATGAGGAGGTAAGCAGAAACATAAACCTTAAGGTTGCAGTGAATGTGATTAACTCAGATGGTGCAGTACCACACAGAAAGTTACTTATAAAATGAAGCAATGTTAGCCTTGAGCATTTTTGTTTGAACTTGGATAGAGAACTGACTGCGGATATAATACAAAGAGTGGTAATAAATGGAACATTTTGCTGCGGAACCAATGTTAGTAGAGTACCTCAGGGTCTGTCCTTTGTCCATTGGTTTTTAATTTTAATGCCGCCCTAGATTTCAGAAAATGCACAATTGAGTGTCTTCTAGCCAAAATCTGCCCCATGTGCACAGTGACTGTTACTACACACGTGAGGCAGGATTTGGTAGGACTGGAAGCAGGTCTCTTTGATTAAGAATGGTTTGGGGGTTATTCTGGAAAACCAATTTTAAAACCAGTGGCATAAATATAATACACAAAATGGGACCTGTGGGAGAGGGGGGCCTACAAAGGGGAGTTAGAAATCACCTGAAAAAATGTTGGGTTTCACTCTTATCAGAAATCTGAAATTTTCTCCTTGGCCCTTGGTTCTCCGCTTTAACAACAGATGTATTGTTTTTTCATAGTCTGACTTTCTCTCTGATTTATTTGGATATTTGTTTATTTAAATCTGTGAAACATTTGTGCTTCTAATTAATATAGCAGAAGGAATTATAGGGGAAAAGGCCAAGAATAGTTTTTAAGATTTCCATTTCCTAGGCTGGGTTCACCCACTAGATTTTAAATCACAGCTAGAGCAATATGCTGATCAGATTCCAAAAAACTGACCGGTTTTGCCGGGGTTTTACTGGGGTTCATCAATGCGGTATAGGTTTTCTAATCAGTATATACAGTATATAATACCAGGGCAATGAATCAATGTAGTAGGGGGCTTTATAATCAGCATATTAAATTCCAGGGAAGTGGAACCACAAGATAAGCATTCGGGTTGTGAGAGCTATCAAGTCAATAAAAAGTACTGTGTCAAAAAAGTGTCAAAATAGATCTTTAGCATGCTTACAATTTGACTTAATAATCAACTGGTCCTTGCAAAATTTAGGACTCGGTATACAAAATCTGAGAATCCATACTATTCCAGCACTATTTTAGAATATCTAAGAGAATGTTTTGTAGTACTATAATATGTGTTTTTGCTTTAAATGAACCCAAAGACCATTCGTGGGGTTGACCATCACCATGGCTCTGGAGGGGAAGCCATGCAAGCAATACTTCCTACTACAGATGCACCAAATCCATCATTTCTGGATAGCATAAATCTGCCTGATCAAGCCACCAGCTACAGAAAAGATGAAACATCCTTACATTATAATATTTGCACCACCATGTTTTACTGTAGATTTAAAGTACTGCTGCTTTACTTCTAAGGGTGATGGCAGACAGATTCATTGCCCACAAATAAATCTGTCCTAGTGCGGTCAACAAATGTCCCAAAAAGTTGCCTTACAAGGAATCTCAAAGCTGGTTCATTTATTCCCAGCTACCATATACTACTACTACTACTACTATAATAATATCAGTAACCTCTTCAAGTGACATACAAAGATGGCACTGTGTTTAGTTTCCTTGTAAAACTGGGGTCTTTCCTTCAATCTCATCCATGACATTTTCTATGGTTATGTTTTGGGTCTGTCTATGACTGGGTGGGGGGATTTGGCTGGCAACGCCATTTTTCATCAGTTGCTGGGTTGCTGGTTGATGGGTTGTTCACCTTCAAATTAACAAAAGAAACAATATCCTATTTCATGAAAATGGTATGTAATTATTTTACATAAAAATGTTTCATCCCAACAAAGTAACTACTGTACTGCAGTGTAAATCCCTTGTGTAAATGAATCCTCAAGAAAGACCTGATTCGGCAGAAGAAAAGCAATAATTGTTTTTATCAGTGTGACAGACTCGTAGAAACCATGCCATTCCAATTAGA
Source organism: Xenopus petersii (assembly GCA_038501925.1). Classification (NCBI taxonomy): domain Eukaryota; kingdom Metazoa; phylum Chordata; class Amphibia; order Anura; family Pipidae; genus Xenopus; species Xenopus petersii. Next base: position 41,621,559 of record CM076674.1, read on the forward strand.
GCGTAGCCCCTGGTGCCAGAGCAGGCAACCCATTTCATATAGTAAAGATCAATTCTTTCAGTTTGCACATAGTTAATGGAGCTTATATTATTTTACTCAGGAAAAAATATTCTCCCCTATTCAATGATAATGAATGAGGTTGAAAAAAATACACATAAGCACCATGATAAAACATTTGTTTAAGTGAAATTTGCCTAGGTAATCCTGTATCCTGCTGGTTTAACTCCTACATATTTTAAGATACTGGTATGAGGGGCTAATTAAGCATATCCTTGTCTTAAAGGAGGATGGAGTGTTTTCATTGACTGTACAGATGCAAAATTGACATTAAAGGAGAATTCAACCCTAAACTTAAAAAACCCCTACCCTACATAGACTCCCCCTCTCTCCTCCCCCCAGCCTATGTGTCACCCCGGGTAAATGCCTCTCACGTTTTACTTACCCCTCGGTGCAGGTTCAGGCATTGGAGTTCACGGGTGCCATCTTCTTCTCTTCGGAAATCTTCGGAATGAGACCGGCATGTCGGTGCATGCGCAGTTGGATCCATTTTCTGTTTCGCAACAACTGGGCATGCAGCAAAACTCATGAAAATTGCAGAAGTGCCGGTCTCATTACGAACACTACCGAAGCGGCTGAAGATGGCGCCAGTGAACTCCGATGCCTGAATCTGCACCGAGGGGTAAGTAAAACGTTAGGGGCATTTGCCTGGGGTAACACTTAGGTTGCGGGGAGGAGGGAGGGTCTATGTAGGGTAGGGTGTTAGCGTTTTTTTAAGTTCAGGGTTGAATCCGATGCCTGAATCTGCACCGATGAGTAAGTAAAACGTTAGGGGCATTTGCCTGGGGTAACAATTAGGCTGCGGGGAGGAGGGGGGTCTATGTAGGGTGGGGGTTAGGGTTTTTTTAAGTTTAGGGTTGAATTCTATTTTTAAGAGGCCCATTTATTAAATGTAATCAAATTTATGTGAATTTTTTTCATTCAAATAAAAATAAAATTCGACTGGGAGGTTATTTAAGAAAATATTTGAATGTCTAATATTCAATTGAATCGAACTGGGCATGCGGCAAAACTCATTAGACTTGTAATGTCGCTGTGACCTCAGATGCCTGAATCTGCACCGAGGGGTAAGTAAAACGTTAGGGGCATTTGCCTGGGGTAACACTTAGGCTGTGTCGAGGAGGGAGGGGGGGGGTCTATGTAGGGTAGGGAGTTAGGGTTTTTCTAAGTTTAGGGTTGAATTCTCCTTTTAAGAGGCCCATTTATTAAAGGTTGAATTTCAAATTCATGTGAATTTCTTTCAGTCAAATAAAAATAAAATTCGACTGGGAGGTTTTAAGAAAACATTTGAATGTCTAATATTCAATCGAATGGTTCCGACCCGGAAATTCGAATCATATCCGATTCGTACAAATCGAGTTCTTCCCCCCAAAAAAACCTTGAATGTTAGGAAGGCTATTAATATCTTGAAATTGCTCAACGGAACTCTGCCATTGACTTATACAAGAACACGGTAGGTTTTAGGTGGCGAATATTCGAATTAGGATTCCATGGTTGTGGTGTGGTAAATCTCACAGGGGGATTAAAATTTGAATGTTTGAATTTAGACATTTGGAAATTCGAATTCATATTCGACCCTTGATAAATCTGCCCTTAAATGGTAAAACGCGTGTGTGTATTTTTTAACTGTATTTTTGACTATTTTTTGAATTTTTGTGACTATTATATTATACTATATGTACCATCAATAAAGATGGAGTTGGGATGTGTGTGTGTATATTTCTACATTTTTGCTATTAGTTATGCACCATCTACAAAGACGTAGTTGGGTTCAACTACCTTCACTCCACTCTTACTGAACCACTGTACCCCCAAAAACAAGTGTTTTTTCCTCACTATTATGAGTGCTATACTGGTTCAGATGGCACCACCATAAATGACTCCATACTACATGCCATGCCCTCTAGGCTTCTTGCAATGGTAATACAGTATCAACACAACAAAAGCACTGTAAGAGTCAATAAGAGCTCTGGCCGGGCTGCGGTCAGATAATGGATGTTTAAGCAAAGCTTAAAGGAGACATATAGTATAAATGAAACACCCCTAATTTTGAAGGTAATTGTGTATGCTAGATGGTGCTGATTTCACAGTGTGCTAAAAAATTATATTATCTTCAAAAATAGCCCCTTTATTAGAGATAGATGTTCTCTGATCCCTGTTCGTGTTTCAGATGAGGTGTGGGCATGTCCTAACGGTCCCTGCCAGAAGCACAGTAGTAGGGCAACAGCCAATCACAGCCCTGCACTCACACAAGCAAATACAGGCTTCAGTTCCCTATCAGGTCAGCCTAGCTGCTGATTGGTTCGTATAGTACAGTGCAGTGTGTTGAGCGCCGCTGATTCCCCTGCACAGGCTGGGAAAGGAGGCAGCAGGAAGTGGAACAGTAGGGTTTTTCAATAAAGTAACCAGAAACACAACTTTTTAAAGGAGAAGGAAAGGTTAAAACTAAGTAAGCCTTATCAGAAAGGTCCATCTAAATATACCAGTAAACCCCCAAAGTAATGTTGCTCTGAGTCCCCTGTCAAAAGAAACACAGCATTTCTTTCCTTCTATTGTCCACACATGGGCTTCTGTATCAGACTTCCTGCCTTCAGCTTAAACCTCATTGCCCTGGGCAAGAGCATGCTCAGTTTGTTCCTCTCCCCCCACCCCTCCCTTCTCTACTGTAATCTGAGCCAAGAGCAGGGAGAGACTCAGGCAGGAAGTGATGTCACACCACATTAATACTGCAGCTCCTATTCTAAACAAACAGAGAGTTTCTAGAGCTTTTTACTCAGGTATGGTAAAACATTCTACAGAATAAATATAGCATTCTAGCTTGCACTATTGCAGCAAATCTATTGGCAATAAAATGCCTCCGTAGCTTTCCTTCTCCTTTAAAGCACATTTATTCTATATATAAAATAGTTTAATGCACTGGTACATTCTTGATTCTTACATAAAATGTCTCCATTAAACTGAAAGCAATACTGACTTGAAAAAATATATATTCATCTTTTAAAAATGTCCTTAGGCAAACCCACAAAATGAAGGTATATTTGCCCTTAAAGTCAAAGCTAAGTTGTCATGGGCTGCAGCAAAATTGCAGCAAGAAATGGTAACAGGGACACTCACTACTGCACTAGAAATTGGCCAGAGCCAGCAATAGCTAGGTGCAGTCTATCATCCTTTAGATTGTAAGCTCTTGTAAACATTATTTTAGTACTGTTACCCTTATTTGTTAAATTATATATATTATTTTGTTATATATTAAGGGGCAGATTTATCAAAGGTTGAATAGAAAATTCGAATTCAAAATTAGTTTTCGTGTTTTTTTTATGATCAAAACTGTCAAATTCCACTAGGGAGTTATTCATATTCGAGTTTTTCAAAAAAATCTAATTTGATTTTCGAGATTTATCAATACTCTGGCCCTTTAAGAACTCAAATTTGACTATTTGCCACCTAAAACCTGCCAAATTCCTATTTAAATCAATGGGAGAGGTTTAGGGATCAATTTGGAGTTTTTTGCAGCCTTCCAAAACTCGAATCGAGTTTTTAAAACTCAAATCAAATTTGTTTTAAATTCGACTCGCGCTTTCAGGCCGACTTCATTCATCCGAGTTTACAAAATTCCATTTTTTAAATAAATTTCGATTTACGATCTTGATGAGAGTTTGAGGGAGTTTAAAATGACTCACATGAATTCAAAATCTGACCCTTGAAAAATCTGTAAAGTGCTAAATAACTTTCTGGCGCTATATAAATAAATGATAAAAATGAATGAGTCTAGCCCTATTAGCCCAGGTTCTTATCAAACTAAGGGGCATGTTTACTAACATTGGAGATAAATATCTGGAGAGATTTCTGGAGATGTTGCCCATGGCAACCAATCAGCAATTAGATTTAAACAGCCACAGCCAAGTTAGAAAACAAAAGCAAAGATCTGATTGGTTGCTATGGGCAACATCTCCAGAAATCTCTCCAGATATTTATCTCCAATGTTAGTAAACATGCTCCTAAGTGTCCCTAGTCTCTCTATTGCTGTACTGATACGGTTATCTCTAGAAAGATTCCGACCAGAGCAGATCAACAGACAGATCCGTGGTGGGCAATATACCTGTAGTTGCCCAGTGCCCTGGACTTATTCAAAACATCAAAATGTCAAACAGAGTTATATACTTTCCTCTTTTACAATTATGTAATTTTACCCCAACCTTTCCTCTTCAAAATTACATATAGGCCAATGAATTCCTATGCATCATGTTGTAACCACATTATCATAATAGTGCTATAATCATTTACCTACAAATATTAGGGAGGCTAATTAAAGACATTTTAGACATGGACACTTCATTGTATTCTAGTATGGTGTATAATACAGGTATAGGACCCGATATCTGGAAACCCAGTATCCAGAAAGCTCCAAATTACGGAAAGGCCATCTCCCATAGATTCCAGGTTTATCCAAATAATCCAAATGTTTTTAAAAAAATTTCTCTGTAATATGAAACAGTAACTTGCATTTGATCTAAACTACAATATAATTAATCCTTGCTGGAATCAAAAACAGCCTATTGGGTTTATTTAATGTTTACATGATTTTCTAGTATGTTTGAAGATCTAATTTACAGAAAGATCAGTTATCCCAAAACCCAGGTCCAAAACATTCTGGATAACAGGTCCCATACCTGTACCCCAGAATGCATGCCAGGACAAATGCAGTAGCAATAATATCTGTAATCGCACTCCAAGGTCTGGAAATAGTGAAAAAAGTGGAAGATTTTATTTCAATGTTTCGGCACACCAACTCAGGCCGTCTTCAGGTCTTCGATGTGCCGAAACGTTGAAATAAAACCTTCCTCTTTTTTCACTATTTCCAGAACTTGGAGTGCGGTTTTATTTTTTGATTTTATTTATATATATATATATATATATATATATATATATATATATATATTATAGTCGGTGATTCTTAGATTCTTAGTACCACTGATTTCTAGAGGATTATCTATTAAACTCTGAATGCAAAAATTAAGAAAAATTTGTGATTTTATTTTTTTATAAAATTTGACTTTTTTCGGAATTTATTAAAGGACGGAAAAGTGGGAATCTGAAAATCCAGCATCTCAGACCTGTCGAAGTAGCATACAGTATATGTCAATGGGAGAAGTCCCAATGAATTTTTAATGTGCGCTGGGTTTTTGGAAATACCCCAAAGTTTTCTGAGTTTTGGTGAAAAACCCGTGCGGATTTGGTCTGAGTTTTTTTTCAGAAAATATTGCGATGAATTCGGACTTTGCTAAATAACCCTCTAGTGTCTGGGACAGCTGTGTTGAATGAAGGATGTAAACACAAGTCATATGATTACCAGGAAATTATCTGCACACAAGATGAAAAGGAGACAACACCTTTAAAAATAACAATTAGAAAGTGATTTATTTTACGTATTATTATACTTTTCTTGGTGTTAGGTTTCCTGTTCAGACAAAATGTTACATTTAAGGAGCCTGTCCTTTTTTTTGTGTAGTTCTTATACTTTTCATTCTCGCAAACCCCTTTCTAAATAGAAGCAGCAGCCTTTCTTGGGACAAACAATCCCCTTTCATTTCCATGTAGTGTAATTAATTAGTGCGATGCCCTTAGGACTGTCGTGTGTCTTTTGCATCAGCAGAACTTCTACGTTCTTATAGAACTTTCTTTTCAACTTTATCTGGTATTAAGATAATAAATAAGTCTTTAGGTTCACTTTTACGTTAACTTTCAGTATGTTATGGAATAGTGGATTCTAAGCAACTTCTCAATTGGAATCCATTTTTTCTTTTTTTATAGTTTTTGAATTTTCTTCTGACTCTTTCGAATGGGGGTCACTGACCACATCTAAAAAACAAATGCTCTGTAATGCTACAAATGTATTTCTATTGCTACTATTTATTACTCATCTTTCTATTCCAGTCTCTTGTTCCAATGCATGCATGAATGCTAGGATAATTTGCACCCTAGCAACCAGATTGCTGAAATTGCAAACTGCAGAGTTGCTGAATAAAAGCTAAATAACCAAAAAAAAAACACCTGGTGTCCAATCTCCCCGAATCTGCCCATGTGGCCAGACCCTTAAATTGCAAACTGGAGAGCTGCTGAATAAAAAGCTAAATAACCCAAAAACTACCAATAATAAAAAATGAATACCAATTGCATCATACTAAGGGCAGAGACACACGATCAGATTTGGGGGGAGATTAGTCGCCCGGTGACAAATCTCCTCTACTTCGGGCCCCCAATCTCACCGAACTGCCTTCCCGCGGGCTAGAATGTAAATCGCCGGCGCGATGGCTTCGTTTTCAGAAGTTGCTTCACGAGGAAACTTCGGGTAACAGAAGCCAGCAGGAAGGCAGTTTGGGAGATAAGTCACCCCGAAGAAGAGAATATTTGTCGCGGGGTGACTAATCTCCCTGAATCTGCCGTGCGTCTCTGCCCTAAAAGTGAATTTAAAGGTAAACAACCCCTTTAATTCAAACCCTCAGCTCATGTAATAAGCATACAGTGCTAGCGGCACAAGCAATAATATATAATTACCCATCTGATGCCTTGGATGTGGCTGTGAATATCGACTCTGTGCTCCACCTGAATCTCATAGGAGTAGCTCCTGAAGAAGTGCATCTTGTTCCTATGCCTCATACCAGAGGGATTCCGCAGCTGCTGTCCTATTATTATTCTCATTCACAGATCCCACGGGGAGAGAAAGAACACAGCATGGAAAAGAATCGTGCCCAGCAGTGCCCAATCACTCTCCTACTGCAGAAATGATGATATGAACTCCAGGTCACACTATATTGGCACCTTCATGTAAAAGAACAAGGGGGCACAAGAGAATATACATCTGCTGCTGCTGCTGCTTGAAGGGATTGCCATTGTGAAATGTAACTTAAATGCAGTGAGAGCAGAGAAGGAGTACAGAAGAAGTGCAGTGCCCACAGTCAGGAGTTATTGTGCTGCACCCAATTGGGGAGTCCAGTAGATTGCCAGGCTGGGCAGGTTGCCTGGTGGCGAGCATATTCCTCGGCAGAGAGGCTGCATGCTGGAGCAGAGGGTGCGATTGGCAGTCAGTCAGTGTTTGTGCCCAGTCCTGAGGCAAGTCTCCTCCTTCCTTAATCCAGAGGAGTTCCCTGTTTAGTGTATTGATATAAAGGCGCGTGCTGGCGCCCCCTGCCGAGGGGCAGTGAAGGAGACCGGTGATAAATCAAAAGCAGATTATAAACAGCAGTGATGTGTTCGGTGGCAAAGCTGGGGGTACACGATACACATTAGTGACGCACGTGGTATCCTCACTGTTGTCTGTGTATCAGGACGTTTCTAGGAACAAATAGTAAAACAAGCCCGAGGCACAGACAGAAAAGCAGTCAGGCAGGTTGTAGCTGTGTCAGTGCCAGCGCCTCAGCCAATGGGAAGTGCGCAGGATTCCCCACAGCAGCAGCAGCTCCGAGGAGGAACCAACTACTGACAGGAAAACAAACTCCATCTCTCTCTCTCTCCTCACTGGCCGAACGTGGGACAGGTGCGCAGTGTCTGAATGCAGAAGCGCTGGTTCTTCTTAACTGTATCTGTTAATACAGAGCTGCTTGTTTCACATTGGGTGCAACTTTAATTCTGACTTCATAAGGCGCATTTTAAATGTATAGTAGAGACCCAGCCAATCAGGAAAGGCAGGGGCGTGGTTACACTCAGGTATTTTGTAAAATATAAGGATATTATAAGTCACTGAGGAGTTTCATGACCATATAAAAGCAGAGGCTATACAGCTCATGGAACTCAGAGGTGACTTCTAATATCCTTATATTTTCCAAAAAAGGGCACTTTATTTATTATAATACATTATAATATATTATAATAAATTATAATAAATGTAAGTGTCATGTGACAGAAATTAGATCAGAACTCACCGTTTATAACGGATGACATCAGAATCCACTGTTTATAAGGATATCATTTACAGATATTCATAGCTTTTGTGTATTATATAATAATAACATAGCACACATCCATCAGCACTCCAGTGTGCAATTTATAGGGGGGAGGGCCTGACCGGGAGTGCCCATCCTGTACCAGGGTCCACTGGTGAGTAGTTACGCCACTACAGTGATGGGGGCACAGATCTGTTGTATGGTAGTCCCTCTCCCCCATCAACCTCAGCCACAGTGCCCCCCCCCCCCCGGGGGAGCCTGGCCCTTTATAGGTATGTCACTACAGAGTGATGTAACTAGAATTACTGGACCCTGCATTTCATTAAATGTACAGTAGGATCCCTCTGAATTTTGGGAATCATGCTGGGCATATATTGAAGAATCACTCATTTGCTAACCTGCTAATCTTTTCCTGATTTGAGCACAGACATGCTAGGCCAAACCAGATAAATAAATCAGATAATAATGGGGCCAAGGAAGACCTATATGGGACCTGTATGTCAGTACTGCCAATATACTGTTCCATTTACACCCCCTTACAACTCAACCCTTTCAAACACTTTAAACAACCTCTGGGGGGTCACAGGTAGTAGATGCCTAAAGCTGGCCATACATATGGGGAGTTGCCAAACAAGGGGATCTCTCCCCGATATGCCAATCTTGCGGTGGTCAATATCAGGCTGATCTGATCATGGGCCCTAGGGCCCAACAATCGGATCATTACAAGGAGAAAACAGGCAGTCGAATCGAGGACTGCATCCAGGGCCGGAACTAGGGGTAGGCAGAGAAGGCACGTGCCTAGGGTGCAAAGCTGGAGGGGCGCCAGGCACGCACCTTCTCTGCCTCTGCTGTCCCCCTAGTCCGGTCCCTGTTCTGGCCGGCGTATGCGTGTGCGCGAGTGCGCATGCGCGAAAAATACTAGTGCGCATGCGCGAAAAACCGGAAGTGCGCATGCGGGTATTGGGCGCTTTACTGGGCCAGGCTGCCTGGGGCGCCTGCCCGGGTTGGCCCGGCACTGACTGCATCAACGAACTGATGCACTCCTCAATCCTTTTTTTTTTAAGCCCAGCCAATCGACATCTGGCCAACTATCAGCCAGATATTGATCTGGGAAGCCCGTCAGAGCTTATATCGGCCCATGTATGTGTGCCTTAAGCTTCACTATTTTTTATTTTTCCCCTAGCCTTGCTGCAATTCCCAGGTGCCTCTTTATCCATAATTCCAGCACTGCTTACAATGCAATTGTTTTATTTACACAATACACCTGGCAGTACACACATCCATGTTTATGGTCTAAACAGCCATCTCTACTGCAGATATTTGTCAACAAATAAAAAAAAAACAACTTTGAATGGTGCGATCCTCTTCTGTGGCTCCAGTCACAACATTGTGCAGTCTTCCAAACTGAAATCGTAACAAAAAATCCTGATCTTGTATTTGCATAAAAAAAAACACCTGCATTTTCTGGGATTCACCCATATTTATTTACTGGGTGAGAGTCGAGCCATGGGTGTGGTCAGGCATAACAAGGTGTGGTTAGAGTATCGAGGAAATCACCTTTGGGAGGCTCACAGCTCAGTCCTTCTCCACTGTAATCGTACTGCATGTTTTGAGGCTGACAATCTCTTTTGTTTCTGTCTTTATTTTTACGGTATTTCATAAACCGTACAGGGACATGGGACTTGTTATGTAGGATGCTTGGGGCCTGGGGCTTTCTGGATAAGGGGTGTTTCCAGAATGGGGATCTCAATACCTTGTCTACTAAATAATCATGTAAACATTAAATAAAACCACTGGGATTGTTTTGCTTTTAATCATCATTAATTATAAGATAAAGTACAAGGTTGTGTTTCATTACTACAGAGAAAAAGGAAATAATTTTTTACAATTGGAATAATTAATATGGAGTCTATGGGAGATGGTCTTCCTGTAAATCGGAACTTTCCGGATAACGGATCCCATATCTGTACTCTTGTAATACTTTACCGCTTATGAGGAACGTCTCCCCCACAAATTTACAAGTATTACACTGAACCTTATGGTCTCTTTCACTACTTAAAAACACATTTACTAATCCTTCACAATAAATTTATAATAGCACATCACATGGATCGAGCATTGCCTTTGCCGTCAATGTGAATGAAATAGTTGTGTTGTAAAGCCCGTGAGATGAGCAGAAATGAAGATTCAGTTACCTGTCAGAGAGGAAACTGACCTGGAGATAAATAAACTGTCAGAATGATGTCCATATCAAAGCTTAACAGCTGAATGTGAAATGATGGTCCACACATGCTGGGTTAATATTCACAATACAAACACTTTTTAAAAATGTAATATTCTTTTAAATATATCTCTTGCAATAAAATTGTTGTATTGGTCTGGCATTTAACAGCGAATGTTACATTACACAAATTGACATGACTGGTAACTCTAAATCTGAGACATTTGGGCAAATCTGTCCCATTTCACTTCGCTGAGAAAAAATTGGCGTGACAATTTTTACTCGCAAAACTCTTTTGTCCAAATGCAATGGGTCAACGGGTGTCCGAATAAATTTTGATGTGCGACAATTTTTTGTGTTGCAGCAAATTTTCCCACAGCGAATTTCTGCAACAGTTTCATGAAAACATTCGCCGTCAGCGTAATCTGGAATCAATGCCTTGCAAATAAATTCGCCTGTTACTAAAAATATGATGTTCCTGTGTTTCCTGGTATTCACAGTGTTGTTTAAACCTGATTAGAAATAGTGATCAGACACGCATTGTAATGTTTTGCCTGCGTAACATTATTTTTAAAATTTTCTGCTTTAGTCTGTATTCAGATGACTTGGCCAGGCATCACAACTCCATGCACAACTCCCGGTACATTGCTTCAGGGAACTCTTTCTCTCTGGTGGACCCTCATTGTAGTATGAAGGAAGGGTTAGCCAAACTGACTTCATGCACATAAAACAGCGATTGCAACCTCATAGGGGCCGGACATAAAAATGGGGGTACCCGGTATAAGGATGTGGGATGAAAGTGTAAGGTATTTATGCAGGTGTCTGCTCGTTGGTGGTAGCGGGGACACCCATCGGCAGTGATGAGCGAATTTATTCACCAGCCATGGATTCGCAGCAAAATTCAGAATTTCGCCATGTGCAAATTTTTTCACGAAACTGTGGCGAACTTTCGCTGTGAAAATTCACTGCAAAAAACACGCATAAGAAAAAATTCTCAATTGACTTTAATGCATTTGGATAAAAAAGTTACCATAATAAAAAACGCCCATTGACTTTAATGCATCAGGACAAAAAATGCATTTGGAGTGAGGAAAATTTTGTGCACGTTAAAATGCCCATGGACTTCAATGCTTTTCACAAAATTTTGCAAATTTCCAGAAGAAGTGAAACTGGACCAATTCGCTCATGCCTAGTGGACGGGACCAGTCCGATGGGTGGGGGGCCCTGGGTGCAAATCCTTTCCTCACACTGACTTAGGGTTGTCACTTTTGTTCAGTGGAAGGTCCAGATAGAGGGGTGGGACAATGACATTTAGGGGGCATGCTGGTGACTTCAGGGTGCCTCCTACCTCAGACCCACCACCACAGAATCTCAAGGTGACTCCCCCTAGGACTAGGACCCCTGGCCAATTACAAAAATGGGTACTAATCTGGAAAAAGGGACAGCCCCCCCTCCCAACTGTAAAGTGGGCAAAACAATCTTTACATTTACCTCTCTACAGCTAAACTGCATTGTTACCTCTGGCTTATAGAACTAGCCTTTAATGTCTTGTGTGTAGCACTTTATCATTAGTAGTAACCTTTATTGTTAACGGTGTTGATCAGAACTACCATTTAATGTACATCAGAAGCCTTACTTTTGGAGAGCAATAGAACACTTCTATAGAGAAGAATAACTTTGTGACGTTATCTCTGGCGAGTAGGACACCCCTTAAAGGAAAACTATACCCCAAAATAAATACTTGAGCACCAGATAGTTAATTGGCTCATGTGACCTAACAAGTAACGTTTGTTTCGTATGTTTTTGTGCACCTTGAATCATGCGATCCCTTATTTTTTTAAATGGCAGTTTTCTATTTATGATTACTATTTATGATTACCCAATGGCACTAATACTAAAAAAGTATATTATTATGAAAATGGTTTATGTACATGAAGCTGGGTTTTACATATGAGCTGTTTTATGCAATATCTTTTTATAGAGACCTACAATGTTTGAGGGGTATAGTTTTCCTTTAATGTAATTTCTGATGAACAGAACTAGTCTTTCTTATTTGGAATTGCATGCATTCTTTATATGACTTCACTGTTACACACTGTTCCCAAATGAAAGGGCATTCTGTGACATTCAGATACATATATAAATGTTTGCAGATCCTGATAAAATGAAGGAAACTTGATATTGTCCAATGTTCTTCGGAAACACTTAACCTGCACAGCATGACCTGTGATCATTTAGATTATATGGCTGCAAATATGCCTTAGACCTTAGACCGTGGTGCTCACCACCCTTAAAGCTATATATATATATATATACAGTCATTTAGACTGTAAGCCCTACGGGGTAGGGTCATCTAGCCTTTTGTTTCCTTGACACTGAGCACTTAATCTGCATTGTAATTATATTTTATATTTATGTGAATTGTATTCTAATAATGCACTTATTGTTACTTTTTATTCCAATGACCCCTTGTTTGTTACTACTAATTTATTGTTTTGTTGTACAGTGCTTTGCCCTCAAGGAGCGCTTTACAAATAAAAATATACATACATATATAGGGAATGATCCACGTATATATATATATATACAATATATATATATATATATATATATATATATATATATATAGGGGTGGTGCACATTTAAATTAAATTTTAGTATGTTATAGAATGACCAGTTCTACGCAACTTTTCAGTTGGTCTTATTTATTTTATTTTTTTGTAGTTTTTTTTATTATTTGCCTTCTTCTTCTTCTGACTCTTTACAGCTGGGGGTCACTGTCTAAGTCTAAAAAACAAATGCTCTGCAAGGCTACAAATTTTTACTACTTTTTTAACTCGTCTTTCTTTTCAGGCCCTCTCCTATTCATTTTCTAGTCTCTTATTTAAATCAATGCATGGTTGTTTGGGTAATTTAAACCCTAGCAACCAGATTGATGAAATTGTAAACTGGAGAGCTGCTGAATAAAAATCTAAATAACTGAAAAACCACAAATAATAGAAAATGAAGATCAATTGCAAATTGTCTGAGAATATCAATCTCTACATCATACTAAAAGTTAATTTAAAGAAGTTCTTTGCCTTTTAGTATGATGTGGAGAGTGATATTCTGGGACTATTTGCAATTGGCTTAAATTTTTCATTATTTGTGTTTTTTTTAGTTAGGCAAATAAATAAAAAACTATAGATAATAAATAAAATTTGCCATTCTATAACTTACTGAAAGTTAACTTAAAGGTTTACCACCCCTTTAATTTCATAAAGGGCACACCAGGTCTAACAACCTACAGCACCAACCAAATGCTTTACTTCAAAAGATGACAAATAAATGCCAGCTGCCTATTGGTTGAAGACACAATGCTGGCTAGGCACTTTTGATTACATTACATGACAATTAGTTCATTATTTTTTATCATCTTATATTTTTATCAGCTGCCATGGCCAAATGTAACTCTTTGTAGGCTGAGCTGTGCTATTAAATTGCTGGTGCTGGTTACTTTGAAAATAGCATTTAGGAATTCATTTAAGGGGCCGATTCACTAAATTCGGGTGAAGGGTTAGAATAAAAAAAACTTTGAATTTCGAAGTTTTTTTTGGGTACTTCGACCATCGAATTGGTTAAATTCGATCGAAGTCGAACGAAATCAAACGATTCGAAGTAAAAATCGTTCGACTATTCGACCATTCGATAGTCGAAGTACTTACCCTTTAAAAAAAACTTCGACCCCCTACTTCAGCAGATAAAACCTACCGAAGTCAATGTTAGCCTATGGGGAAGGTCCCCATAGGCTTGCTCAGCTTTTTTTGATCGAAGGATTTTCCTTCGATCGTTTGATTAAAATCCTTCGAATCGTTCGATTCGAAGGATTTAATCGTTTGATCGAACGAAAAATCCTTCGATCGTTCGATCGAATGTTTAGCGCTAAATCCTTCGACTTCGATATTCGAAGTCGAAGGATTTCAATTCGAGGGTCGAATTTCGAAGTATTTTTAACTTCGAAATTCGACCCTTAGTGAATCTGCCCCTTAGTGTTTAAATATAATTGATGTTAAACATTTAAAGGATCCCATTGCAAGATTCTGCCTGCTATGACCAAGGTTATGTTGATGGCCTGAAAAAATACTGTGCTAAAGTTCTTCCACTTTAAAGTCTCACCATAGATTTTTGTATGTCTTCCCATCCTACTTTTTTTTCCTAATCCCCATGCACCACTCTTCCTTCCCTCTGACCAGTGTCCGACTGAAGGGGTGTGGGTCCACCGGAGCTGACACATCAGGGGCCTGCAACCCCCCCAAGGGCCCCCTGCTCCCCTTCTGCTACTTCCAGGGGTCCCCACCCTGGGGCAAATCCCCCTCTGTCCTCCCTTACCACCCTCCCCTCGCCTTCTTCATGCACCGATTCGCTGGTCCCATGTATGATCATTTACTAATCTTCATTATTGTTTAGACCAAACTGGGTCCACCAACTCATCCATTTAAACCAGATATGGTCACACATGCTGCATTTTCAAGGCTTATGTCATGCACCAAAATGGCATGATTTTGTTCCCCTTAGTGCTCTAGCATTTCTGCCAGGGGCTTTATAAATTACCCCTACTGTTAACGATGCACCCCTGCACCCATTATCCTGGGTATGACACATTTTTCCCAAAATCAAGAACTGTTTTGTACTTTTTTTTAGGGATACACCGAATCCACTATTTTGGATTCGGCCAAACCCCCGAATCCTTCGCGAAAGATTCATCTGAATACAGAACCAAATCCTAATTTGCATATGCAAATTAGGGGTGGGAAGGGGAAACATTTTTTACTTCCTTGTTTTGTGACAAAAAGTCATACGATTCCGTCCCTGCCCCTAATTTGCATATGCAAATTCGGATGCGGTTTGGCCAGGCACAAAGATTCGGTTGAATGTTCCTGAAAAAGGCTGAATCCCGAACCAAATCCTGGATTCGGTGCGACCCTACTTTTTTTTTGGTACAGGTTGGTGCTTGAACTTCCAATGCCCAGCTTGCTTAGGATGCGACAGAATTAGGGTTTCTACATGCTTTTATGGGGGAATGCAGAATCTCATCTTCCTGTACTGCATAAACATATTTTAAAAACACCATCCCCAGATCAAATACTATCCTGACTCGTGCTTAATGCCCAGAGTTGCAACCTGACAATAATACAATGCACTTGGCAGCGCTGTACTATTGTGTGACAGCTGGGCACGGCACATATGCGTCCCCTATCCCAACCCCTCACTTACACATCAATCAGTGTCAGTGACACTGCACAACCTCAGTGTGCTCTGGCAGATATGTCATATAAGCTGAAAATATCATGTACTGTTTCCCTGCACTGGTAAAACTGACCTGTTTGCTTCAGAAAAACTACTATAGTTCATATAAACAAGCTGCTGTGTAGCAATGGAAAAAAATGCTATAGAGCACAGGTTAAATAGTGGATACCAGATAACACTTCAGCCCATTGTTAAGTTTATTATAGTAAATATAGCTTTTGCTTTGGATACTTTTCACTCTGTTTTACATAAAATGCAGCCAGTGTTTTACCGTGTGTTTACATACAATCACATAACAATGGCTGTTGCCTCTGCAACTTGTCTAGTTGACAGATGGCTGCCTGGAGCATATTTATGGAGTTTAATTTTAAGATGTAGTACTGAATACTTCAGGCTTTCTGTACAATATGCATATATGCATAGTTTTCTTTTTAAGATTAAAATTTCAGATGATTGGTGGATGACACATAGGTGAGGAGAGGCATGGCAGCATACCTGAGCTGGATTTGCTATTCTGTAAGAGATGTGCTAAGTGGGTTTTGTGAAATACTGAGCTAGGGTGGGAGAGACTGTAGTACTTTCATTCCTTCAGCTATGGATCTACAACTGTGGAACTACTGGAGTGCTCATATTTGGGTGAATAGTGCTCCTAAACACTTAACAAAGTACAATAGTAGTGAAATATATGAAATGAAATACATGTTTCACTGTGTTACTGCTTACATTCCTGCAGGCCTTAAGTTTTGATTTGGCTCCATACTGTGCTGCCAGTGCTAAACTGAGCATGTACATAATGACAGTGGAGGCATACAGAAGGGCACTGAGAATTTAACTCTGGAGAGCATGTTTCATATTGCACAGTGTAACTATACTTGTAAATTCATAGTGCCATTTTATACAGGGACATGGACACATCTTAGGTTAATTCACCTTTCACTTGCTTTAATTACCCTTTATTTTTTTTTGTATTTAACAAAGCTTACATCAGGATATCTAGTAGAGGTCAATCTAAAAACAACTGGACTTGCTGAGTAATCAATGAAGACGTTTCACTACTCATCCGAGCAGCTTCTTCAGTTCAACTGACTGGTGTGGGAAGTTCTCGGCATATAAACTCTTCCACTAATCCATTTACAATGGCACATTGTAACTCTTCAAAGAAACTCACAGAGGTGTTGATTCTGTGTAGTTGTGATAGGATTATCCAATGTGTCATGCAACTCCTAGATTCAGGTGTTATTTGTGAGAGTTGCATGAATGGATGTGTGAAGTGTTCTGAATCCGCCGGGGTACAGATGTTAGAACAGCATTGTATGTAGCAGACATGTGGTGTCGAAGGCCCCCACCTCTGTTCAGGGATGGTCTCTCCACCTTGACATGAATCGCCTCTTTCACGCCTCGTTCAAACCAGCGGTCTTCTTTATCCAAGATTTGGACCTTGCTATCTTCAAAGGAGTGTCCCTTGTCTTTTAAGTGTAGAAAGACAGCTGAGTTTTGCCCTGTAGAGTTCTCCCTCCTGTGCTGAGCCATTCGCTTGGAGAGCAGTTGTTTTGTCTCCCCGATGTATAGATCTGTGCACTCCTCGCTACACTGGACTCCGTATACCACATTGCTTTGTTTTTCTTTTGGTGTTTGATCCTTTGGGTGTACCAGTTTTTGTATCTAGGAGTTGCATGACACATTGGATAATCCTATCACAATATCATACAAAACAAATATTTGTAGGATATTCGGAGCATGTATGGTGGGAAAAGAGCCAATATCGGCAGAAGACTTGAGTATCAGTCGGCTCGTTGATCAGGATGGAAGAAATATTTTGATCAGGTGCCTTTGAAGTCATCCAAACATCGGCCATTGTTAGTGCTGAATCGTCAGATACAGGTAGAATTCTATTGTTTCTACCTGTATATCTACCTGCATATCTGATGATTCAGCTCTACACGTGTGTATTTTACATGAACGATCTTTCTTGGAAAGATCTTTTCCAAAAAAGATTGCAATAGTTACGTCTATGGCCACCTTAACAATTACGATCTTTCCTGTGACTATTGGTCGTTTCCAGTAGAGACTTGTTCGAGCTGAATCATCAGATATGCAGGTAGAATCAATAGAATTCTACCTGTTTCTGATAATTCACCAATAACAGTAGCCGATGTTCAGGTGCCTTCAAAGGCACCCAAACAAACTTTTTCAGCCAATATCGATCAACTGGGCTCCCACTGGACACGACTGAACATTAGTTTCGTAAGATACTATCAGTGCGTCTATGGCCACCTTAATATTGTTCTGTTACTCAATACAGAGCATGACTGGGGCAAAGGAGTTCTAATAACACCTCATACTTTATGATATAAAGGGAGTTATTTATCAAAGGTCAAATTTTAGAGATTTATATACCTTGAATGAACTCACAACTGGAATGGTTTTTCTAAAAAAAAAAACATGAATGGGAAAAACGTGAAGTAGCGAGTTCGGAGTTAACAACCTGAAAACTCAAATTGATCGAGTTTTCAGGCGAAACTCTCTGAAAAATACTTGAACATCATGAAGGCTGTGGTTCTTTAAATGGTTCAAGGGACCTCTGCCATTGACTCCAACATGAGCTCAACAGGTTTTAGATGGTGTATTTTCGTATTCGAGCTATTTCTTGGATTGGGATATAATAAATCTTTTTTTTTTCATTGAGTGGTTAATTTGTTTCTCATGGTGGAAAGACAGTTCCTGGTTATCTCACCTCATTAGAATGCTCTGTTAGGCCACCACATATTTGAAAGTTCTTTTTTTCTTTATTACACTCACCTGCAGCTATAGTCAGGTGATCCCACTGGTGTCTAATAAAAGAGCAGGCAAGTTTATGAGTTTTACTAGTTACTGAAAGCAGCTAGTAAGTTGCAGGTAAAACTTAGTCCCTTTGTAAAATGTATAATGAAGCAATAGAATTCTTAATGAATCAGATGAAAATTGAGCGTAGGACTGGCCAGATATGGGATGACTTTGACGTAGTTGGCCAGCTTAAATATATTGCAATATATGGACAAACAATCCCTGTTTTGTTTAAAGAGTAAGGCATTTTTCAGTAGCAGTATGCACAAATGTCTCTGTCTTAAATATATTCATAATGGGTTGAGTGCAGAGGACCTCTCTCTCTCTCTCTCTCTCTGGGGCAAATTCACGAAGATGCGAAGTTGCGCCAGGCGCAACTTCGCCAGGCGTATTTTCGCCAGCGCTCCGCAAATTCACTAAAATCCGAAGTTGCGTACAGGGGTAGCGTAAGTTTTCGAAGTTGCGCTAGCGTTAATTCGCCAAGCGAAGCGAAGTTTCGCTAGCGATGGTTCATTTGCATATGGCGCCAAATTCAAATTTCAATGGAGGAACACGTATCACCACTTCAAATGCATAGAAAACCTTCAAATCAGCAAATAAAAATTTTATTTTGCCCTACACATGTGCCCACTGTCTAGGTAAGTTGCCATGAGTCAGGAAATGTAGGGGGGAAGGAGGGGAGCCCCAAAAATATTTTTGATCTTTTTCAGCCTATCACCCATCATGTAGAAAACACGTCAGCGTTTTTTGGGACTTTTGACTTTTTTTGAAACAATCCCTATCTACTCTATTGCGCTTCACCAGGTCTGAGGTGGCGAAGGATGTCTAGCGTAAAAGGTAAGGGTGCGAAGTAACACTAGCGAAACTGCACCAGCGTTCGTTAGTGAATTTGCGCAGTAACAAAAAATGCCAAACGCTAGCGAATTAACGCTAGCATTCGGCGCTTCGGCGTTTAGTGAATTTGCGCCTCTCTCTCAGCTATCTGCTGTGTAACCCGAGTCTTTTCTCTTTTGAATGGCTGCCCCCATTGATACACAGCAACTTATTTATATAAACAATAGTAGTGTTTCTGAAGCAAACACAACAGCTTTACCAGTGCAGGGCAAAACTGTATTATATTTTTATTACTTTAAAACACTTTTTTGATGTTACTGTTCCTTCAATTTAAGCTTTTCACTTCGTTCCCAATCACTGCAGATAAAAGTCCACTTGAAATGATAGACATACTGTATGTGGGAGATACCCTAGGCTTATCCACTATACCATCCCAAATAAACCCCTTTAATATCAACTATACATTTGCAAGCCCTACAAAAATACATTTGTTTCTCCTTTGGCTGTATATTTAATTAGGTACATAGGAAGGTATGTCATTAAGATTGCATGAAATGTGGCAGACCAGCCTGGTCTTAATTGGTGCAGCACAAGCCCATGTTTATTAGGTACATACCAAGGCTTTGCCTTCAAAACTAGGGAGTTGGTCAGGAGAAAACTAATTATGAAAGGAGAAACCATACATCATTTACATATTCTACAGCACCATGATGGGATTAATTGCTCTTTAATTGCATAATGATAACGTTGTAGTAATTATTGAATCATTATTCATATTATTCATAATGGTCCAAGTATTTCACATTGCTACAATACAAGCTACATGACATTTACACATTGCTAGCACGTATGAACCACCGAAATAAATTGTATTGTATCATTCTGTCCTGAGTACTTTCTGAAACTGTAACCGAAACTTTAGAAAAACGGAAAACTGTGGGGTCACAGAGGGAACAGGTAGTATAGGGAAAATAAAGAAACTCCATTGCTCCATATATCTCTTTGCCAAGGACAGGCTTACTGTAGTTAGTTTGGTTAAATGGGGTCAAGGGAAGGGTTGTAACTTTTGCTTACAGTGTACATGAGAGTAAATGAACGCACTGATCACAGGGTTACAATTGTTGGTTGTATATTCATGAAGATAGAAATAATGTTAGAGCCATAGTTGTGATTGTTTGGAAACAGATCCGCACACACTCAATTAAATGCAGTCAGGGAATATACTCTTTTTATTATGCAACCAGTAGTTCAAAAAGGGGTTATAAAAGGGGTATATTCCCCAACTGCATTTAATGGAGTGTGTGCGGATCTGTTTCCAAACAATCGCTGTTGCTAGGGGACCTGGCCAGGCCTACGGATCATCAGCTCCACCATTGCAGTGGAAGTGGAATACAACTGTGCGGCAGAATTCTTACACTGTATACAAGTTAGAGCCATAGTTGTGTCAAACCTATACTGGATTAGCAGTCATTTATTGGCTGGTTCTTTCCTTTGTGCTGTGATTTTACCAAAGGGGACATAAGACAAGTGTCTTACAGATCAGGGACATATATTAACCGGGCTGCAATACAAGGGACAGAGTAATCCAATGCTTGGAATCAAGACTAATGGGGAAAAAACTGTTTTGTGCCTTTGATTATACCTTTATTAATGACATTTCAGCTCCATTTAACCTTATCCTAAATGTAGGATTGTCCAAACTGTCTTTACTTTACCAGCAACAATGCTTTGTGTTTTAATGGTTTTGTCAGATTACAAGGGTGAGAGCTTTAATAGGCTGCAAAGCAGACAGGTTTTTCAGAACAGAATCAGCAGAGCATGGATCATTGTATTGCCCACAGTGACTCATTATATTGGCCATGGAGAAATACTTTAATGTGATTAAAAAAAAAAGCAACCATGTAACACTGACTACTGGGTCAAATGGATCTCATATTCAAGCTCATGCAAGATTGATATAATCTTAATATAAATAATATAAATATGTATTCTATTGCTATTCATAGCTATGTTAATGTAACTCATTGCCTACATAATAACAATATTCTAGGCTGGATCATCACCAAGTTGACCTAGTTCCAATAGATTTTTTCACACTGGATCTCTCACCATACAGCTCGAATTTCAAGGGTCATTTTGATCAATGCTGCCTTTAGTAGTGAAAACAGCAGTGGTTAAAATTAGGGATGCACCGAATCCACTATTTTGGATTCGGCCGAACCCCCGAATCCTTCGTGAAAGATTCGCCCGAATACCGAACCGAATCCGAACCCTAATTTGCATATGCAAATTAGGGGCTGAAAGGGGAAAATATTTCTTACTTCCTTGTTTTGTGACAAAAAGTCACATGATTTCCCTCCCCGCCCCTTATTTGCATATGCAAATTAGGATTCTGATTCGGTTCGGCCGGGCAGAAGGATTCGGCCGAATCCGAATCCTGCTGAAAAAGGCTGAATCCTGGCCGAATCCCGAAACGAATCCTGGATTCGGTGCATCCCTAGTTAAAATGCACTTCTCCACTTCCAGTAATAAGCCATGGGAATTATGGTGCCCGAAGCCCACGAGCAGGCCTGGATTTGTGGAAAGTCCACCAAGGCCCGGGCCTACGGTGGCAGGATTTTAGGGGGCGGCATGCTACCCAACCACACCCACATTGGTTCAGAAACACTGGTGATGCACAGGAGATCCAATAGGTTTTTAAACTTCCCCTGCACCAATCCCCATTGCTCCAAAAATTTGTGTGAATAAAGGGGAGGGGGCAATGAATGACAGCAGGCCTAGGGGTGCCCGCTATGTAAATCCGCCCATGAGGGGGTGACAGGAGGTCAGAATACCTTGTGTTACATTAGCCTCAAGTTAGAGATTTGTGGGAGAAAATAAGGCAACTTGGCTACAATTTGAAATATCAGCATAACATGTTTCCAAATGTAAATTATTTCTCTCCAGAAAAAAGTACTTTTTGCAGCTAATATCGAGGCTGCTACATCCTGTGTCACTCATCTATCAGTGGAATGCAGATCATGCCTGGAATCCCATGCCCATGCTAGTAGAACACTCAAGTAGCAGAACTAAGAGTCATTAGAGCAGTACATATGGTTACACTGTTCATTTAAGATACTTTATTATTTTGTTGTTGTGTGGGTTACCATGATGTCAGCTGCCCAATAAAAACACAAAGTGGCGTAATACAATATAGCTAGTTACAGCATGTTGACTGCTAAAAGGTTAAATTGCGTTTAGTAGTGTTTTTCCATTTGCTCTGCCTTAGGCCAAAGGCAGATCACTGTTTTCCAAGTACTCGCAGTTAATGCTTAAATGGAGATTGTTATCTGCCTGCTTTTACTATGTACAAACCATGTTCACTAACTTCTGCTGAATTTGTATGGAACTCAGTGTCTGTTAGGGCCCATCAGAGAACCTGAAATCCGGAGCCCACTCTCACAACAATTAGATATAAACAGTGATACATATTATAGGTGTAATGAACCTATGGTGAAAATGAAAAAAGGGGTTGTCAGTTGTCCAAGGCCTGGACCCACCAGGAGATCCTCTGGTACTGGCCGACCCTGTCTGGGTTTATGATGGTACATATTCTACACAGTGAAACATTGGAATGCATGCAGCTAGTTGCTTGCTTTATGGTAGACGCATCATATGGCAAGATATGGTTTGTAGTTTTAGGCTACAAAAGAAGCACGCTGGCACAACAGGCATATAGGTGTAGGGCACAAATTTTAATGCAGAAGTGCAACGTTTCAGGGCTCCACCCCTTTGTTAAGCATAGCGGATCAAGGTGCAAGGTACATTTAAAGGGAAACAATTAAAGTGATTTAGGGAAAACCTATTTACATATAAGGGCTTAAGCACACAGGCAGAATCGGGGCGATTAATTGCCTGGCGACTAATCGCCTCTTCTTTAGGGCGACATTCCCCCTGGACTGCCTTTCCCCTGCTTTCCGGCTGGTAAACTTGCGGCGCTTCGTTTTCCGAAGACGCCGCAAGTTTCCTCGTGAATCTGCCTGTGTGCTTAAGCCCTAACACAGTGTTAAATGAAAAGTGTAGTTCAGCAATTACAAAAGTCCAAATCTAGGTGGAAAAGATTCAGGATTTCAATATACAAGTATCTAAAAAGATCAGTCCATTTAAAGTGCATTCAGTGAAAAAGTCCATAGTTATATTCAAAGAAGTTCATTTAGAAATTGATACAATATAGAAAATACTTTAAAGGCACATGTGAAATAATATTTTAGTTGTAAAGATACACAATGAAAAGATACTCTTACCCTACTCATAAGGGGAGAGGAAGTGGAACATAGATACCTATCCCTGTTTCCTGTCACCTTAATTGTTTCCCCTTTAAAATGTACCTTGCACCTTAATTTTTTCCCCTTTCAATGTACCTTGCACCTTGATCCACTATGCTTGACAAAGGCACAGAGCCCCGAAATGTACTTCCACATTAAAAATTTATAAGGGGTCGCCCTACACCTATATGCCTTATGTGCTTTAATTGTAGATACATTGGGAGATTGCCATATCCTTTAACACTGAGCAACAACATTATCCAAATATGGTGTGCGAGAATCTTCTTGATACGAGATTGCAGTTTTAGGCACCATTTGAGGCTTTGTATTACTATTCAAGACTATTGGGGAAATAGTAACTTTAACATGCCAACTTGGTTGCCTTATGCAGTTTTCAGTAGTTCCAAAGTAGTTTAGGGGCTTATTTGTCATGCTGTGTAAATAATTGAAGAAAAACATTACCTTCTTCATGTATCACGGCCACTCCCCGAAAGGGATTTTGAGAGTCAGTGGTGCAGTTGTTTTACTTTTCCAGCTGGTGTTTCAGTACAAGGGCTTCAATTATTGGATTAGCCATTTGTCATTGATCCTACAGAGCTCCTTCACGGAAATTAGCCTTTAATAATATAATTCTGAGAATATGTTTTTGGATTTATGCTTCTCTGTCATAGTTGGTCACGTCTGAATGGATTTTAATGAAGGGTTGTACAGGGACTATCATGACACACTTTACTGTACATTTTACATCATGCTTGTGGGGCTTTTCATGATAAACCCACTCACATCTGTGCCTATTAGTGTCCCTGAAATGATAGGGGATATACAGTTTATCATGTTCTACAGGACAAGCAAGGGCAGCCTTTGCAGCTTTGTGTCCTTGCTCATAATTATTCTAGTTCACTGCAAGTGTCTCAAGGGATTAACACCAGCAGCGGTTCACTATGGAACCAAAATCAGAATAACCAGGGTGGGGCAGAACGTGGCAAAAAAACCTCAGTGACAACAAATCAACTCCACCTGCGCCTGAAGCGTTTCTGCTTGCACAAATAACAGCCTAAACCTTCATCCATTAATCTTTCAAATCAGAGACAGAGAGGGGAAAGTGTCTTTAGAAGGATCAAGGTGTAAGGTGCATTTAAAGGGGAAACAAAGACACAGGGTTATATATAAATCTGTTTCTGGACAGTATTGTAATACAGGTAGGGGACCTGTTATCCGGCTCAGGACCTGGGGTTTTCTGGATAAGGGGTCTGTATGTAGTTTGTATCTTTATAACTTAAGTCTATTAAAAAAATGATTTAAACATGAAATAAACCCAATAAGCTGGTTTTGCCTCCAATAAGGATTAATTAAATCTTATCAAGTACAAGGTACTGTTTTATTATTACAGAGAAAAAGGACATTTTTTTTAAAATTTGAGTTGATTCATTATTACAGAGAAAAAGGAAATACGTTTTAAAATTTTGAATTGATTTATTATTACAGAGAAAAAGGTAATCACTTTTAAAAATTTGAATTGATTTATTATGACAGCGAAAAGGGAAATCATTTTTCAAAATGTGAATTCATTGATTAAAGTGAAGTCAATGGGAGATAGGGGATCAGTTATCTGGAAACCTGTTATCCAGAAAACTTCGAATTACGGGAAGGCCATATCCCATAGACTCAATTTCAGCCAAATAATTCAAATATTTAAAAATGATTTCCTTTTTTGCTGTAATAATACAACGGTACCTAGTATTTGATCCAAACGAACATTTAATCCCTCCTTATGGGAGGCAAAACCAGCCTATTGGGTGTGTTGAAATTATTTTTTTTTAGTAGACCGGCTGCTCCTTCTTAATAATGAGCAGGAAAAATACCATACATGGCCCAGGTAGGCATTGTGCACTGTGCCATGGATCTCCATGCATGCAGGGTAAAGTGGTCCTATAAGAGACACCGGTGTCGATTTTCAGCGTCAGAGGAGGTTGAAGACCATGGCTGGAGGGATTATATTTTCATCTTGACTGGGAAACACCCAGAGAAAGCCTTGCAAAGATTATGGCCTGCCAGGTCAGGCCTGCTGCCCTTGTACCGCTCACCACATTAGGGTTCGAGGAGATTAGTTGCCCTGGTGACAAATCTCCTCTCTTTCAGGTGACAATCTCCCCAAACTGCCTTCCCCTACCTTCCTGCCAGCTAGAATGAAAAATCACCAGTGGATGGCACTCGCGGTGCTTCATTTTCCGAAGTCAACCAAAGTTTCCTCGTGAGGCAACTTCAGGCGACTTCGGAAAACTAAATGCTGCGAGTGCCATCCGGCTGGCAATTTTTCATTCTAGCTGGCGGGAAGGCCGTTTGGGGATATTGTCGCTGCGAAGAAGAGGAGATTTGTCGCCAGGGCGACTAATCTCCCTGAATCTGCCCATGTGCCCTTACCCTTAGGAAGAAGGAGATTTATGATGATTAATATTCCGTTAAGGAAAACAGACATATAGCAAAGTTAGTGGGTTCATCTCAGAAAGCACAGAACGTTGTTTTTAGGCCTGTTATAATGCAATTTAGAAGATATAAGTTTGTAAGGCTTAACTCTACAGAGCCACTATCAAGGGGGCACAACTGTACCGGGACTGGCAAATCCAGGAAGTGCAGCGTGGTTGGGCCCACCCATGAGTTGCCGACAGCAAAAGCAGCGGATTTTGACATGGCAGATTGTAGCCGCAGTTTGGTGAATTAATGCGCTTGCCAAAAAAAGGTGGAAATTAGCCTCAAATTTGTGTCTAGCCCCTGGGGGGGGGGGCTGTCCACCAATTATTTTTTAAAGGGGTGGTTTACCTTTCAGTTAACTTTTAGTATGTTATAGAAGGGCCAATTATAAGCAACTTTCAATTGGATTTCACTGCTTATTTGTTATAGTTTTTGAATTATTTGCCTTCTTCTTCTGACTCTTTCCAACTTCGAAATGGGGGTCACTGACACCATCTAAAAAATAGAATCTCCATAATGCTGCAAATGTATTGTTGTTGCTTCTTTTTATTACTCATGTTTCTATCCAGACCCTCTCTTATTTATATTCCAGTCACTTATCAAAATCAATGCATGGTTGAAGGGGAATTTAGACTATAGCAACCAGATTGCCAAAATTGCAAACCGGAGAACTGCTGAACAAAAAGCTAAATAACTCAAAAACCACAAATAATAAAAAAAAAAAAATTTGCAAATTGTCTCAGAATATCATGCTGATGGTGAGCAACCCCTTTAATATTTTTAATTGAGAGTCTGCCAATCTCCAATGCACCATCTCACCAATTGGAGAGCTGCTGAATAAAAAGCCAAATAACTCAAAAACCACAAATAATAAAAAATGAAAACCAATTGCAAATTGTCTCAGAAAATCAGTTTCTACATAATACTAAAAGTTAACTCAAAGACGACAACCCCCTTTAACTTGAAGGGATCCCAGGTCACCAATATTGTTTTATAACTTGTAGGGGGCGCTGAACACCAATGGCTTTTTGTAACTTGAGTGTGTGGGGTTCTAACGTTTTTAGCACTGTCTGTGTCGCCTTTTTTCTGTGGTGTGGGCAGGATCTCTGTTGGGTGTTGAGCTGGAGTGGGTGGGGACGAGGGGTCCAGGAAATTTTGATGTACGGGGCCCCATGATTTCTGATGGCGGCCCTGGAAGTCAGTATTCACCCATAATAAATACCCAGCTGGTACTGTGTTATACTACGGTCAGCACATAACGTAAAGTATATGTAATTGTAAGGGGTGCTTGAATGGTTTGCATTCTCCAAGTGATGATCAAAATTCAAAGTATGCATATAGTATGCCAGAGCCCTAAAACAAATCCTGTCCCTAAGTAAGCACTGGCCTTTTCAACAGACAATCAGCCATATGCTCTTGTGCAGGTCATTGCTATATCTCCTGCATGTACAGGAACTCTGATTCCCACCATAAGATATTTCAGCTATTCCCACTAAGAAGAAAGTATTAGGCACTGGGAGCAGTTCCCAAGGTTTCTTACTGATGGTGCCAGGGGTGAAATTCCCACAGAGATTGAATAATTACCCATGTGATGAAGATTTGGCCTGTTCCTGATATGACGACTATTACATCCG
This sequence comes from Xenopus petersii, assembly GCA_038501925.1. Taxonomy (NCBI): domain Eukaryota; kingdom Metazoa; phylum Chordata; class Amphibia; order Anura; family Pipidae; genus Xenopus; species Xenopus petersii. The sequence continues at coordinate 41,649,127 of CM076674.1, forward strand.
CTAATGAAGGGATTGTTTGTGAGGGTAAGAAGTGTTTCTGTGTAGAATATCAGTGCAAAAGATCAAATATACTTTTTTTTGCTTTGAACTAAATGGATATACAACATAAGGCAGTGAGGGCAGAGCAGAGGGAAATACAGATGAGTTATGGTCTGTCATTCTATATATACTGCAAGCCTATACTCCCAACATACAAACTCCCATGGGACTGCCCTGGGAATATTGGCACACAGTGAGGGGGGGGTGTGGGTGTCCCAGGAGAGACTTGTTGATCTTAGGCCTTTATTTTCCCACAAAGATGACAGAGTGCCAAAGCATCATGGGTAATTTGATCCGGAGGCAAAATAGTGGAGAAGCAGAAGGATTTGCAGGCAGAGTAGGGGCTGAAAGCTCAGTGTGATGCGATTGTGTGATGGGCTGCTCTGATACTGGCGTGTCTGTGATGTGACTTTACATAAATATATGAGCCCAGGGTATAAATAATGGCTTTTGGCATCTTGCTGTACACTGTAGACTGATGATTTGGTGAATAAATTGCTTTTTGACGTGCATTAGTATGGTGAGAGGAGCACTTCCCATGCCCATACTTGTCATCATTACTGGAGCCAAATGGGCTTCCCTGTGTTTATGTTGCACCGTGAGATATACAGTATGTAACACACAGCTATACTGCTGCCGGGAGCTGGACTGGGATGGGAGGAGGAGATGGGGACATGCGAAAATAACAGGATCAGTTTTTATGTTTTATCAATGATGCACCTCCTTAGAGGAGAAGGAAAGTCACAATCGCTTGGGGTGCCAAAAATTAGGCACCCTCCAATGATTTTATTCACTTACCTGATACCCCTGTTAGAAAACTGCACTGCTCCAGGATTCTTTATTGTGAGCACCACAGAGTGATCCTTTTCTTCCTCTCCTTCTTTCTTCAAAATCCTGGGGCAGACACGTGTGAAGTAGGTGAAAAGTAAGTGAAAAGGTGAAAAGTAAGTGAAAAGGCCTGATTTTTTTAATGTGTGGCTTTTCAATGTACAGGTATGGAACCTGTTATCCAGAATGCTCGGGACCAGGGGTTTTCCCAGATAAGGGGTCCTTCTGTAACTAGGATCTCCATACATTAAGTCTTATAAAAAAAAAACATGAATTAAACCAAATAGGTCCTTCAAAAGGGATTCATTATATCTTAATTAAGTACAAGTTACTTTGTTATTAATCCCAAGAAAAGGAAATAATTAAATTAAATTGAATTATTTGATTAAAATTGAGTCTATGGGAGACAGCCTTCCTGTAATTCGTATAGTTCCTATTAGATTGTAATCACTGGTGGTGCCTAACAAATACATTCTCCTTTAAGTTGACCCTGTATTTATGAAGGGGTCTCCTATCACCTAACTTGCTTGTCATTCAGATGTGCAAATTAGGCAGTGCAGTCCCCGGCACAAGTGCTCAGTGCAAGAAAGGGGCAAACTCTTGCATCAATTTCTGCTCATATACAGAGCACTTCTGCTCAGGGGGCTACATAAATGTCTCCTTTAGTCCCTACAAAAATGTATGAAATGGAAGAATAGTAACTGAACATAATAAAAGTGAAAGGAACTGTTTATACCAAGGATGCCATTTGGAGTAGCTACTGTATGACAAGGTTACAGATATAGATGAACACCTGCCTAGAAGAGATATTCATACAACTGACATCTATACCGTGAGATAAGACACTTGCCAAAGGAAACAATAGAAAGACCCCTAGTCCGTAGTGTTAACTATTGATTATTTATGGTTCCTTGTTTCCTTGCATGCACTGCTGTATGTAATATTTTGCATTTAAAATGGAATTTAGATGTGAATTTAGATGTTAAGACTGAGATTCAAAATAATAACTAATGCCATTTGCTTAAGTAAAAGCTTTAAGTATGAACCAATTTAGCAACAATTTAGAATTTAAAGCCAATCGCTTGCTCAGAACATCCAGAAGGATTAGGGTTAGAGCAAGATAAAAAGGTAAAGCAAGTGTGGTTATAGTAGAACTAAAGCCTAACTAAAGAAGTAGCTAGAAATGTTGTACATTATGTTTGGGGCTTCTGTACCAACCCAGTCCCAAGCCAATCACAGCCATTTAGCAGGCAAGATCTGTGTCACCCAAGATGCCCCAGTAGCTCCCCATCTTCTTTTCTGTTGATTCACTGCACACGCTCTGTGCTCACTCACTTACTGAGCTTAGAGACCCACTCACAATATACAGTACACATAAAATAGAAACGTCACAATATAAGGCTGATTAGTAATTAATACAGATAATTATGACACAGCAGCACAGAAACCAGTGCAATTAGCATCAGAATTTAATAATCAGCCCTGTAGCATCAGCTTATATTACAGACCAACCTCATTTTCTGCTGGATAATTAATGACAACCCCTAAGCTTAGTTTCTCAACAGCTGTTCAGAGCCCACTGAGCATGTGAGTGTCACAGACACTTTCCAAGATGGTGACCCCCCTGTGACAAGTTTGAAGTCCTGGATCATTGCTGCTAATGAGAAGCTGAAACTTTAGGCTGGTGCAACAGTTCAGTATATAAAAGATGGCATTTTAAGCCACATTCAGTTTTAGGGTTTAGTTATCCTTAAAGTGATACTGACACAAAAAAATTAATTTTAGCATATGAATGTACATTAAATGTTACCTATAGGTCATGTTGATCATTTTTTGCTGAGAGGTTTGTTTTTGTATATAATTGTTAGTTGAAGTTCCTAAGCCTGACTCTCTGACACTGACTTTGCCAACCTGACTGTCCCATCTCAGTCTGTTAGTTACAGTTTCTAATGCTAACGGACTCCTGCTGCACAAATATGGCAGCCCCCTCATACAGGAACTTGGGGGATCAGACAGGTAATGTAAAAGCATCATGCAAATACTTTATGGCAAAGTTAGAAGTAGCTTGCAAAGCCAATATTATAATAGATGTAAAAAAAAGTTTAATTTCAGGTGTCAGTATCTCTTTAAATGCCCATGGGGGCACAGTAGGCTTTTAAAACACTGTTACATTCACCAATTCATCATACCACTCCAGTACTTAAGTTTATTTTGACAACCCAAAATAAGGCATCTCCTTATATACAGTGTATATAGTATATTAGGAACCTGGGTGGTGCTAAAGACCACATTCTGTAGGCAAAATAAAAATAGAGTAGAAAACCTTTGCAAGATTTCCTCTTGTGTCTATGGCTGAAGGGGGCCAGTGGATCTGGCATCTGTCATCTAGAACAGCTGGAGGATTGACTGCAGTTACACTGCTTTAGAGCCATCTACTTTGGCACAACTTGACCTGTGCTGCTTAGCTGCAGGAGGCTAATGGAAAACCTGTTCCAAATAAAAAAAAGGTGGGTGACCCCATTCACTTTTCCCATAACCTCCCTGAGTGGACAACAGAGGGAGAGAAGTGGTAAAAGTGACACAGAAGTTTTAATAATTCATTTTAAATCATAATCGGTAAAAGTATGTTTAAAGCAGGTTTTATTGGTTCTACAACACAACTGTTAGCTGCTGTAGTGCAGCACCCTCTTGTGGCTGATGAGGAATCTACAGGCTAAAATCAACATGTTGAGCTTTCCCACTGTTCTGTATGTAAAAGCTTTAGTATATGTATGTATACATGTACTGTATGTATGTATGTATGTATGTATAATAAAATTATTTATACCAGTATGCTGCACTAAGTGGAGCTGGCAAAGTCATTTGAAATACAATATAGAAGTTACTCTACATACTACATAATTAATACACATAAGACTAAGACACATAGGGGCAGATTTATCAAGGGTCGACTTTCGAGGGTTAAAAAACCCTCAAATTCGACCCTCGAAGTAAAATCCTTCGAATTTGAATATGGAATTCGAAGAATTTTAGTGCAAAAGCTTTGATCGAACGATTTTAAGCGATCGATCGAAGGATTTTTATTCGACCCAAAAAAAGACTTAGAAAAGTGCTGGGAAAGGTCCCCATAGGCTAAAATTGGACTTCGGTAGGTTTAAAGTGGCGAACTATGAAGTCTACGTTTTTTTTGTAAAGAGACAGTACTTTGATTATCGAATGGTCGAAAGATTTTTACTATGAATCGTTGAATCATTCGATTCGATCGAATTCGATGGTCGAAGTACCCAAAAATTACTTTGACATTCAAATATTTTTTCATTCAAATTATTCACTCGAGCTTAGTAAATCTGCCCCATAGGGTAGGAAAAAAATAACGATTTAATATGATATATGAGATTTCCCCAATGTTTTGGACACCCTCTTTACAAAAGACATTCTTTCTTATACATTGGGGTATTGTCCTTCTCAACAACCAATTTGCCTTACAAACCTGAGTGCTGCTATTTATATTGGGACATTCTGTGTGGTATGTATTTATTTATGCTTTCAGATGACCATGTGATTATGTATTTTTGGACTTTAATATCATATTTATTGATGCAATGAATCCCCGAATCCTTCATGAAAGATTTTGGTGGATACTGAACCAAATTTGCATATGCAAATTAGGGGTGGGAAAGTTAAAAGTGGGGAAAAAAGGTTTGGTTTTGTCACCTGATTTTCGTTCTCGCCCCTAATTTGCATATGCAAATGGAAATTAGGGTTTGGATTCGGTTCGGCCAGGCACAAGGATTCAACTGAATTCGAAAAAGGGTCCATTGTTTTGTCACGTGATTTCCGTTCCCTCCCCTAAACTTCATATGCAAATTAGGGTTCAGATTAATTTCGCCAGGCACAAGGATTCGGCTGAATCCTAGATTCTGTACATCCCTAACCATATTATAATACCCTATATGTCTGTATTAATTATGTAGGGTGCAATTGTAAATTGTTTTATGCTCCTTTTGGATAAGAGCCTTTATTCTTGCACCCTAGATATAATTTGTTAAGAACTGCCCTCAGTAATTTGTTTTAAAGTCATTTGTAATATACAGGAGTAAACCTGTGCAAGTCTAATTAGCCTGTGTAGAAAGCCCTTTATGTAAGCGACTTAAGGACAGCGTTGTTCCCAGTATAAAAACGGGAAAACCCTAATAAAAATGACTGAATACAGGGTATATGAAGCTACTGGGCAACCTGGCCACAATTAAATACAGTGAAAGGCTATATGTGGCCCTAAATAAAAACCACACTACCACATTGGTTATATTGTTACATAAATCGAATGAGCCCACTCAGTAATTACTAATCAGTCTCAGTAATCCAGCTATGGACCCTTTCATTAGGTATATAGGAGACCACAAAACAAAATATTTACCCCATAAACAAATATATTAAGATAATTAAAGCTTGTACTTTGGAATATTAAGCTAATGACACAAAAAGTGGTTTCCAGCAGGCCAATGAGCCGTGTGAGTGCCATTATCAGCCTTATCCTTGTGTTTGCAGAAAATAATACTTACCAGCTAGGAGTGACATCGACCCACATCACATTCTCCCAGAAGCAATTTGGATGGCTCCATTATGTTTTGGTGAACTCCAGACAGTCTTTCTATATTTGTCAGCAGCTGGGTCTTTCTTGGGTCTCCTAACCCTTTTACTGAATTGGCAATGGATGGTGTAAGTCAGGAGCGCCATTCTTTACTTATGCAAGGTCTACTTTTAGTGATGTTGTCCCATTAGGATCTACATCCATTAAAGCATTGTTAGCATTCTCTTCCATTGAAAATATTACTTTTATATTGATCTATGAGAGAATTTATATTACTATATTTAACAAACAACTATTTCTTATGTAACCTTAACATAAAATTATCTGAATGAAATAGGAGAGTAACTTAGACAAGCTGTATATGCTGACAGTGTGTGTAAGTTGAAATTGTTGTACCTTTTGCCAGGTGCACTTGAATCTGCCGGACAGTTAATCAAAAATCTTTCACCTACTGCTCCTTGTGATGTCAGGTTTCTCTTGTGTCCATGTCCAGGATACAGTGCTATATGGGCCTCAGATTTTGAAAGGTGGGACAAAAGGACATCACAATCTCTGGAGATGGAGCCTTGATCTTGTCCATGCTCTGTCTCACCTTAGCGTTTCTATTCTCTATGTCAATGTGGTGCAAACAGAAAACTGCTTAAAAGCATTAATAGATTAAAGGATCAGGAACACCTAAAAATGAAAGTGTTTTAAAGTAATCAAAATACAGTTAGGTCGATAAATCTTTGGACAGACAACTTTTTATCTAACTTTGGTTCTGTACATTACCACAATTAATTTTAAATGAAACAACTCAGATGCAGTTGAACTGCAGACTTTCAGCTTTAATTCAGTGGGTTGAACAAAAAGATTGCATAAAAATGGGAGGAACTAAAGCCTTCTTTTAAAACAATCACTTGATTTCAGGGGCTCAAAAGTAATTGGACAATTGACTCAAAGGCCATTTCATGGGCAGGTGTGGGCAATTCCTTTGTTATGTCTATCAATGAAGCAGATAAAAGGCCAGGAGTTGATTTGAGGTGGGGGGGGTGCTTGTATGTGGAAGATGTTGCTGTGAACAGACAACATGCGATCAAAGGAGCTCTCCATGCAGGTAAACAATCCATCCTTAAAGGAAAACTATACCCCCCAAACAATGTAGGTCTCTATTAAAAGATACTGCGTAAAACAGCTCATGTGTAAAACCCTGCTTCATGTAAATGAACCATTATCATAATAATATACTTTTTTAGTAGTATGTGCCATTGGGTAATCATAAATAGAAAATTGCCATTTTAAAAAATAAGGGCCGCCCCTGAGATCGTAAGATTCACTGTGCACACATACAAACCACATGTAAGGTCACATGAGCCAATTAACAGACAGAGTTGTGTCTTTTGCTTCCTCACTTCTTCCTGTTACAGTTAGTGTTGTCGTATTTCTGGTCAGGTGATCTCTGAGGCAGCACAGATAGAGTCACGAAATGGTGGTTCAAGGCAAGAGATGTAAAAGGGCAATATTTATGTAAATATATATTCCAGTTTGGTAAGATTCTTTAATATGTCATTCAATTTGATATGAACTATCTGTTGCTTAAGTATTCATTGTGGGGGTATAGTTTTCCTTTAAGCTGCAAAAACAGAAAAAAACCCATCCAAGAAATTGCTACAATATTAGGAGTGGCAAAATCTACAGTTTGGTACATCCTGAGAAAGAAAGAAAGCACTGGTGAACTCAGCAACGCAAAAAGACCTGGACATCCATGGAAGACAACAGTGGTGGATGATCGTAGAATCTTCTCCATGGTGAAGAGAAACCCCTTCACAACAGCCAAACAAGTGAACGACACTCTCCAGGAGGTAGGTTTACCAATATCCAAGTCTACCATAAAGAAAAGACTGCATGAAAGTAAATACAGAAGGTGCACTGCAAGGTCCAAACCACTCACAAGTATCAAGAATAGAAAGGCTAGATTGGACTTTGCAAAAAAAAAAAAAAAAAAAATCTAGAAAAGCCAGCACAGTTCTGGAAAAACATTCTTTGGACAGATGAAACCAAGATCAACCTCTACCAGAATGATGGCAAGAAAAAAGTATGGAGAAGAAATGAAACAGCTCATGATCCAAAGCATACCACATCATCTATAAAACATGGTGGAGGCATGAGATGGCTTGGGCGTCTCTGAACACTTCAGAATTCATTTGGCTGCTCAAATCCAGCTAAATCCAGTCAAATTGATTGGGAGGTGTTTCACAATGACCCAAAACATACAGCCAAAGCAACCCAGGAGTTTATTAAAGCAAATAAGTGGAATATGGTTGAATGGCCAAGTCAGTCACCTGATCTGAACCCAATTGAGCATGCATTTCACTTGTTGAAGATTAAACTTCGAACAGAAAGGCCCACAACAAACAGCAACTGAAAGTAAAGGCCTGGCAGAAAATTAAAAAGGAGGAAACCCACAATCTGGTGATGTCCATGAGTTCAAGACTTCAGGCTGTCATTGAACCAAGTATTGGAAATGCAATCTTTTTGTTCAACCCACTGAATTAAAGCTGAAAGTCTGCAGTTCAACTGCATCTGAGTTGTTTCATTTAAAATTCATTGTGGTAATGTACAGAACCAAAAAAAAGTTGTCTCTGTCCAAAAATGTATGGGCCTAACTGTATATAACTGGGATATAAGAAAGGAAAGGGCACTTGTATTGGTTACATTGTATACGCCAGAACATTTATTTAATGCTAGTCTCCCAAAATGATTAGCGGTCATTTTCCATTACAGAGTGTATTCTTTTTTTATTGTTGTACATAGATTTTTAAAAAAAAAATAATATGTCATAATGATTTACTTTGAAAAAACATGACAAATAATAATGTGAATATACAAGATACAGGCAGGGTCCCAGCGTGTTTCCTTCCTTTAAGTGCTGCACTTCCTAATGCGCCTTAATCATATCTCTAGGCTTTCTGCCACCCAAAGGGCTACACAGTAGACAAATAAAATTCTCCCAGATGCAGCACAGAGGCAATTGTTCTGCTACCTTTGAGCTTACAGTTTGATAATGTAAATTAAATTTAAATCGGAATATTAATAATGTATATTCACAAAAACAAGCACACGCACACACAGGTATAGACACGAACACACACACACATATACAGATACAAACAGGTTTTAAAGTTCAAAAAAAAAAATGAATATATGATTGAAAACGGGGAAAATTATCATTTTGTGGATAAGAGGAGGGAAGCTGTGAAATGAAATGCCCCTTTTGATGCAAGTTAAAAATAATTTATCCCCCCCCCCATTCTCTCTTTTTTAGACCAGAGCCAACTGTGTTTGTGTGGGGCCCAGCAGCACCCAATCAGTGCTCTCAGGCTGTCAGATTGCAGATCTCAACCCCAAAAAAAGGATTCAAATGAATTACAAAATAGCAATGGGATATGCAGATGTGTGGCAGTAAGAATTAGGAATATGAAAGCAATGTTCATAGTCTTCCATCCTTCCTTCTTCAGATATCAACCAAAATAATCAGTACAGAGAAGAGAGAGCTGGAGTGCTCCGTCACACATATAAAACTCCAGGATTTAAGTCCCCTGTCAGGAATTGTCTGTGTCAGAAGTCACTGAGGATGCTGATGTCAGCAAACTCTTTCCTGTAGCGGTGGGAGTACAGGCTGAGCAGGAAGGCCCACTTCATGGACATGAAGCTCCATACACAGGACAAGTATAAGCTCTTTGGGTCTGATATGGCTGTAGGTCATGGCAGGAAACAAAAAACAGCAAAAAGCTTACAATCTAGCAGAAGTAAAAATGTATCATGCAGAAATGCTATGTCATTGTGATTATAGTGAAAACACTGCTTTTCAACTGATTTAACAAAAATACATATTTATCTGGACTCTACTCATCTTCCATCTATATGACATATTTAAGGAAGCATGGCTACAAAATGTATATTTTAAAGGGTCACTGAAACCCTGTTTTAGTGACCCTTTACATATACGGGGTAATGCAACCTGCTGGGTGATGGAGGGTGTTAAGATATCTGGATGTGTATCTGCTGCACAGTGTGTATGGGGGGAATCACTGGCCTTGAGTGGGACATAGTTGGTTCTGGTTGTACCATAAATGAGCCAATGGTTTCATTTACTGGCATTAGAATGGGAGAGTAGATAGTACCTTATACAAATTTTGATGTATGGTGGTAAGACGGAACTGTGGAGAACTAGTCACTACTACTTCAATAAATGTATGAGTTATGTTTGATCTTTATAAATATTGGACTCAGTAGCATAACTATAGAGGAAGCAGAGCCACAGTTGCTGGTGGGACCGGGGAACAGGGGGGCTGAAATGTGGGGTCTGCTTCCTCTATAGAGAACAAAAAAAAAAAAAAAAAAAAACCTTCCTCCCCAACCGCTAACTCATCAGCAGGGAAGGGGGAAGCAAGTCGGGCGGGAGTGGGCGGGGGTGTAACCGGGACAGGAAGTGGGCAGAGGATGGGTATTGGAGTGCACCCCTTACAAAAAAATCTTCACTGATGGGACTGATCAGCCCTTCTCTCTCAACAAGCCCCTAATTATTTATCTGCCTTAGCATTTCCTCACAACTTTTCTCTCTCTCTTACCATCTGCAATCTCATTCCTTCTACCTTTGTCTTTACTGCAATTACTGATTTTTGTTCTCTATTCTCTCCTTTCTTGATCTTTCATGATCTCTCACCCTCTCTCTCATTCCCGTTTCTCCCCAGTTTTAACACTCACCCCTTACAATTTCCCCCTCATCTGCAATCTGCAGAAGACCTGGCACATATATACTGTCTTTCTTAAAAATGTCCTGAGCATCATTTAAAGGGCACCCATCACCTGAAATTGCTTCCTCTACCAGAAAAAAATAGCCCCCGCCAGTGCTAGGCTGCCTACAAATAGAGTGCAGGTGGATGAAACAAATTCAGGTGAAAAGTGCCCTTTAATGTACCTGCACCCTCTCAAACATCTCCCTAGCCACATTGCTGAGTAAATCACACTACTGCTGGTGGGAGGAAAACTAGGGACATTTTGTTGCCTGCAGTAAATTTTGTTCTGTTCACTGGTTTACAAGAAGTCCAGACTGTTTGTTAGTATAAAAAGGTCAGCTTTTTTGGGATTTATGTATCAGAGGTATGACCAAAAGCTACAGGGCATTCCTGGAATCACATCAATCCCAGCTGTCCAAACTCTGCAAAACAAGTTGGAACCTGAATGAATCCCCATCACTACAGATTACACAGATATAAATCCCTAACTGGAGCCTATGGATACATTTACATTAAATGTGTTTGGTTTCCCAGTAAAGATGCAGGCACTGGCACTTACATTGCTTCTCTGATATGGCTACTGCAAGGAATGTGATGAAGGCTACCAGCGCCAGTACCAAGAAAAGCACGCCTATACAAAGGAAGAAGCGCAGTCCTTTCAGCCATGTCCTCCAGAAGTCTTGCACGTACATGATGTGTGTGATGAGCGCCCAAAGTGCCAGAACCCCTGCCAAACACAAGATCAGGCACAATGTTAGAAAACACTTCTTCTTTGCTCAGCATTAACTCCATATAATACATTGTATAATTGTCTGCTCTGTGTGCTTTCCCCAGTCAGTGCAAATATCATGTGAATAAATTAATATATAAAGAAAAAAAGCTTACTAGTCCTTTAAGGTTTCCCAGTTGCAAAAAGTACAGAGTCATGTTGCACACTCATGCAAAAACCAAGGCACGTGGCAAAAATGAGCCTTGAATTTGCAAAAAGTGACACCATGACACATCAAAAACTGGTGACCACATGTTCTGTTTCCCTTTTTCCCATATTTATTTCTGTAACCAGTAGAGTATTAAAAAAGGGCTAATTCAGCATATACATAATCAAGTGTCCAGTCATTTAGCAGCTTGTACATAACTGCAACTTGAATAACATTATTAATGCTCATCCGTTTAGGGGGAAAACAGAGAATTTCTCTAGGCCAAATGGCCATCAATAGGAGTAATAAAACAAAGCTGTATATTAGAGAATTGTGTGCAGAAAAGAAAATCGGGGAGCAGTCAGGTTACCCAGGAATTAACAGGGCTGCCCACTGTTTATACTGCAAATAATTCATTCTACAACATAAAATTAAATTTCTGGACTGTTAGTGTATTTTTTTTTCCGTTGTAATATTGGTGTGTAGGCAGCCATCTCCGGTCATTTTGCCTGGTCATGTGCTTTCAGAAAGAGCCAGTGCTGCAAGTGGAACTATGATTTTTACTACGGAGTTCTACTATCAAATCTACCAGGGAGCTTTAAGGGCAGAGACACACAGTCAGATTCGGGGAGATTAGACTCCCGTCGACAAACCTCCTCTTCTTCGTGGCAACCAATCTCCCCGAATGCCTCCCGCTGGCTAGAATGTAAATCGCCGGCGGGATGGCAATAGGTGCACTTCTTTTTCCGAAGTCGTCCAAAGTTGCCTCATGAGGAAACTCCGGAAAAAGAAGCAATCCGAGTGCCATCTCGCCATCGATTTAGATGTTAGCCAGCAGGAGGCAGTTCAGGGAGATTAGTCGACCACAAAAAAGAGGCGATTTATCACCGGCCGATTCTGAGCGTGTGTCTCTGCTCTAAAGAGTGACTGACGTTTATCAGAGCACAAGTCACATGACTGGGGGCTCCTGAGAAACTGACATGTCTAGCCCCAAGTCAGATTTAAAAATTAAACATGAAAAAAAAAATCTGTTTGCTCTTTTGAAAAACAGATTTCAGTGCAGACGTCTGCAGCAGCAGCACTATCAACTGAAAAAACATGTTTTCCCATGACAGTATCCCCTAATAGTTATCTATTGCTTTACCTACTCACTATTTAACTAGTAAAAAAAAAAGCTTTGTTGGTAATCCCAGCTGGACCTATATTATAGCCAGATATCCGTTATGTATTGGATAATGATAGAATTACAGTTTTGGCTACACTGCTTTATGAGGACCTGCATGTTCTGGACAAAGCCCCCCTTGGCTGCATCTGTTCCAAAACAGCTAAAAAAAAACAAAGCCACAAAAGCCAGCTAAATCTACAAGTTGGTGCTTTCACAGCAACATTAAAAGTGCAAAGTCACTCTCAGACCCGGAAAACTGCTGACAGCACTACTTTGGCTCGTGCCTCTGAATCTGGAAATCCTATTATGTATGAAGATAATACATTTGCATTGGAAAGCAAGAGGGAAATAGACTCTGATTTACTATACAGATATTTGCACAAATACGGTGACCAAAACGAACATCCTTTTCGGTTACATAAAAGGTGCACTAGATATGGCTAGTCACTGATCACCCTACATGTAGCCAGGGCTGCCATCAGAAATCACAGGGGCCCCGCACAACAACATTTTCTGGGGGCCCCCCCTCGCCACCCCTCCCTCAGTATGACGGCCACACAAGACACAGGCATTAAAACATGAAGTGCCCCCCTACAAGTTAAAAAAATAACTTTGGTGCCCAGAACCCTCCTACAAGTTTTTGTGGTCAGGTGGTGGTTAAAGAAAAAAAACCTTGGTGGCCAGGGCCCCACACATAAAAAAAAAAAAAAAAAACAATTAGCCAGGGGCCCCACGCATCTTTAAAAAATAAAAAACAATTAGCCAGGGCCCCCACACATTTTTTAAAAAAAAACTATCAGCCAGGGCCCCCACGCATCTTAAAAAAAAAAAAAAATAGCAAAGGGCCCCCACACATTTAAAAACAATTAGCCAGGGCCCCCACACATTTTTTTTTAAAAAAAACTATTAGCCAGGGCCCCACACATCTTAAAAAAAAAAAATAGCAAAGGGCCCCCACACATTTAAAAACAATTAGCCAGGGCCCCCACACATTTTTTTTTAAAAAAAACTATTAGCCAGGGCCCCACACATCATAAAAAAAAATAGCAAAGGGCCCCCACACATTTAAAAACAATTAGCCAGGGCCCCCACACATTTTTTTTTAAAAAAAACTATTAGCCAGGGCCCCACACATCTTAAAAAAAAAAAATAGCAAAGGGCCCCCACACATTTAAAAACAATTAGCCAGGGCCCCCACACATTTTTTTTAAAAAAAACTATTAGCCAGGGCCCCACACATCATAAAAAAAAATAGCAAAGGGCCCCCACACATTTAAAAACAATTAGCCAGGGCCCCCACACATTTTTTTTAAAAAAAACTTTTAGCCAGGGCCCCATACATCTTAAAAAAAAAAATAGCAAAGGGCCCCCACACATTTAAAAAAAACAATTGGCCAGGGCTCCCACAAGTTAAAAGAAAAAAAAAACTGCATGTACCTTAGCCAGGGAGTTCAGATGCCGGTATCTTCTGTTGCTTGTGCTCTGATTCGCCAGTGAAATGTAAGTCCCGGTAAAGGCGCATGGTGATTGGATAAAGTAGAGGGGAGGTTCAAACTTCTCCCAACCAATCAGCATGTGGCTTTACCGGGACTTACATTTCACTGGCGAATCAGAACACAAGAAGTCGTCATCGGAGCTCAGATGCAGGGAACCGGCTGTGCAAGTAAGTGCAGCACGGCCGGGCCCCCCTTAAGTCCCCAAAACATCCGGGCCCGGGACAACAGTCCCCCCTGTCCCCCCCTGATGGTGGCCCTGCATGTAGCACCTCCACAACTCTGCTCTATTTTATTGGGGTTCCAGTATTCCATCCAAGGGCACTGCAAGCAGGCTGGAGCACAAATACAGGGAAAAGTGTATACAGTTAATGGCCTTTCACTGTCAGTCTCCTTGTCCTTTAAGCCGCTGGAGTGAAGCCAACTGAATCACATGGTGGGTTGCAGTGTGAGTGAAGCCAAAGGCTGAGCCCCTGGACTCACACGGAATGGAGAGATCAGAAGGCAACTTGTCACCTAAATGTTATAGCTATATGTCATGCATAGTGACCATAAGGTGGGACACTTGATACTAAATCATTCTGCATCAGAGGCAATGACTACGTAGCTGGGGGGTGTTAGAGACCAAGGGGCCTATTTAATAAAAGTTTAATTAATGTAATTTTATCTTCATACAAAGTCGACCAAACTCCCCTCCACAAAATGAACTCATTTATCAATCATTTTTATCGAAAAAGATGGAGCGAAAAAACAATGTGACAAAATCCAGCGTCAATTTGTATCCTACGATTGGCGCTCAGGAAACACAACTTTATCAAATTATCATTGCGAAAACTCTACTTTATCGGACGAAAACCCAGTGCAAATCACGTTGTTAAGAAACAACTTCAGGGACATCTGCCAATGACCTCCACAGGTTTGAGGCGAAGCCCATGACTTAGGGGCACATTTACTTAGTTCGAGCGAAGGAATAGAACAAAAAATACTTCGAATTTCGAATGATTTTTTTGGCTACTTCGACCTTCGACATCGATCGAACGATTCAAACTAAAAATCATTCAACCATTCGCTAGTCGAAGTACTGTCTCTTTAAAAAAAACTTCGGCCCCCTACTTCGCCACCTAAAGCCTACCGAGCATCTATATTAGCCTATGGGGAAGGCTTTTTTTGATCGAAGGAATTTCGTTTGATCGATGGATTAAAATACTCCGAATTGTTCGATTCGAAGGACTTAATCGCTCGATCGAACGATTATTCCTTCGATCTTTCGATCGAACGAATTGCGCTAAATCCTTCGACTTCGAAGGATTTAACTTCTGACAGTTGAATATCGAGGGTTAATTAAATGTGCCCCTAAGTGTCAATAGGGCACAAAACGTGTAGGGCCCATGGAGATGTGTAAATTTTAAATTTCAATTACAAATAAATATTTTTACTCTGTTTGAATTGGCCCTGGTGGATTCCTTTGAGTGCCAGATAACACAATTTGCTTTGCTAATTTTGGTTTGGATTGCTGCTCCCTGAAGCTGGTGCACTTGAACCACTAGTTACACTCATGAGTTATGGCACTGTAGCATCTCTTCTCCTCCCTTTCTTGTGTGATTTCTCTATGTGGCCTGTTTTAATTGGTCCAGGAGATGACTGGGAACAGGCAAAGGATTCAATAGTTGAGCACATCAATGCATGTAGATCTAAGCAATAAATTATACACTGAGGGAGAAATGGGCAGCGCTGCCTCACTGATCTTTTTCACTCACATTTCATAAAACATAGGGTCAGCGAGAATGCCCATGAGACTAATCTCCATAAGAGTCTAACACAGCTTTTACAGGAATGCAGTCAGAGCCCAAAGCTTTCTGGAAGAAGTTTAGATTCCCAGAGTTCTGGTTATGAGAATCCCCTCTCCCTCCTAATCGCAAGAATGCAGTCATTTGAGAGGCAAGGAATATTGGCCAACACTGCACACATTACAAACCAACAATTCACACTATTACAGAATGGAACTCTGACGTTTGCTCAACAGAACATATAGCACAAAGCAAAACCATCATCTCTTCCTAAAACCAAGAAAATCCCAGAGTGTTATATTTCATATAGTGTATACATTTGCCTGATGTTAGAAGAGAAAGAGGTTCCTAGACAGAATATAATAAAAAAAAAAAACACTAATAAGGACGATTTATGAGAATTCGCGTTTCTCATTTTTTCATGATTTGAAACACAGTGGAAAAGTGTAACCGCAAATATACTAGAAAATATTCTTTGGAAACTTGATTAGTCAGTATTTATGAAAGAAGAATCCTCGACAAGTCACCAGAAAAAACTCAACAATTAAAAGCTGTTGAGGTTGAATAGAAGTCAAAGGGAACTTTCTCTATCAACTTTTACACATTCATTTATTTTCCAACTTCGATAAAACATGAAAATGAATGGAACAGTGAGATTTTCACTGACACAGGGCTTTTTTTTTCCTGTGGGAAAACATGTGCAGAAATATTCTTTTGCATCCTTTTCTTACAAAAGTTGCACGAGTTTTGACTTCTGAGTTTTGGTGCACTTTTTTATGCCCTTGACTTCAAAAATGAGTACATAGACCTCTTAATTTAAGTTTGTGTTTAAACATTGGAGAGGAACATGATGGGAAACAAATGTAAAGAACGTCACTTGGCAATTTAAATGACCTTTATATAAAGATCCGATTAAAACAAAGGGTCCATTATTTTTTTTTTTTAGAAATGTACTTTTGCAAACACTGAATGAATTCCCATCCCAGCAACATCATGCTGTTCATATTATAGCCTGTGGGGCTGCTTTATTGCAGCCAATATAAAGGTTTTGCATGCAGCCAAGACAGGAGGATAATGGTGCTATAACATGTAACAAAGCTAGCAATATTATAAAAACCTTAGAACCAGCAGTCTTTGAAATGTAATACTTAAACCACTTTAAGGAAATGTTGTGCTGACAATAGCCCTGGTAGGACTGCGGTGTAGTTAAAGTTAAACAAATGCAGTGAGCAGTTCTGATTGGTGGAGCCAACATTGTATATCACCAATGGCTGCCCTGAGTGGCATTAGCCTTAAAATACTGTGTACGCACCTATGTTGTACCATACTGCAGAAAAAAGCATCCGCCCGCCCCTGTCTCTCCTTCCTCCAGTAACATGAACAGTTGCTCCAGATTTCAGAGGGATCCCTTGTGTCTTGCACATGTGCAGAATAGTAAAATCTTGTATAGAAAAGGGGGGGGGGGCAAGATGGTGGCACAGCACTTAAAAATACCCTGGGTCTGTGCTTTTGGCCAGAGGAAAAGAGCACCCAGCTAATGAATTTGACTTCCCATGTTCTGAAATTATCAGGGAGTTCTTATTAAAGTGATTGCCTGTAAATGAGCACTTTATCATTTTTAAAAGCTCAGTGGAAACCAATTTGATGCTTACTTAAAAGGGTCCTTCACCTTTAAAGAGACGGAAAGCCCAAGTCAATGGGGGGGGGTGCCAATATAGTAGGCACCCCAACAGTAAATCCAACTGCTACTTTTTTCCTTGGTCCAGCGTTCCTTTTAAGAAAAAAACAAACACCAACCTGGGAAAAACAAATACATGGCCACCACCTTACCTTTCCCAAGTTTTACTCAACTGCACATGTGTGAGTCTATTCCTGCCAAGGGGCAACGTGGCAGCACTGCATTACTTTTCCCCCCAAACTAATACAATTTTTTTCCTAAATGGACTGGAGAAAAAACATAGGGATTGGATTCACCCAGTGAATGTGGCTTTAACTTTTTAAAATAGATAGACCTATGCTAAATAGGGATGCACCAAATCCACTATTTTGGATTCGGGTGAACCCCTGAATCCTTCGTGAAAGATTCAGCCAAATACCATACATATGCAAATTAGGGATGGGAAGGGAAAACCATTTTTTGCTTCCTTGTTTTGTGACAAAAAGTCACACGGTTTCCCTCCCTGCCCCTTATTTGCATATGCAAATTAGGATTTGGTTCAGCCTGGCAGAAGGATTCGGCCGAATCCGATTCCTGCTGAAAAAGGCCGAATCCTAAACCAAATCCTGGATTCGGTGCTTCCCTAATGCTATATCAGCTAGGCTTCATTTATTTTTATTTTTCAATTTTATTTAGATTCCTAAGGCCTTTAGCACACATTTGTCCACTGATCTTCTCAGATGAAGAGCACCTCAGTTGAACACACTCCTCTCCGTCTGCCCTTACTCCTTATACAAGCAAATGACAAGAGTTTGGCTGCCACACAGTGTGCGTTTCTCATTCCGTAGTAGAAGTTGTGGTGACAGGCCTTTAGTTCACCATTGTGTGCTTGTGTGTGAGGGGCCTAAACTGGCAAGCAATAATTGAATATGTTTGCAGTGATCTCTTAATATTTCTATGAAATAAATACAAATAAAATAAAAATGAAGATAGGAGGCCTTTGCACAGCTGGACCATTACTATAGACACTTGACAACCCTGTGACAATAGAGATTGGCAATAGTGGGGAGTAGCCAAGTGACTATACAGCAATTCATGTAGCAGAACATCCTCAGTAACCTACAAAATATGAGAAAAATATGTTTGCCTGCAGCTGCTGCCGCTTGCATTAACGAACCTTGCGTGCCTTGTTATAATTCTACCTCTGATGAAAAGTAAACTTAGCCGAGAGCAAGAATTGAGGTTTTTTTTTCCCACACGACGACAAGGACTTCAAGCCTTTCATGTGCAACTGCCAATATCCTACTTCATCATTGTGACTTATGAAACAGCTCCGGCCCTGCTCCCATGCTTTTCATATTTATTCTGCTTGACTAATCCTTCTGTTCAAAAAAGATACCAACATCCACTCATGTCTAGTCACTAACTGAGCTGTCCCCACAACTGACAGCACACACGACCATACAAGTCAAACTTGCATTTACTGTGATGGCTATTAAACCTTTTTCAGTTAATTTGGCTTTAGATAGTTCACCAGAAATTAAGACTTTTTCCAATTACTTTCCATTTTTTATTGTTTTTCCAAAATCTAAATTTAATGTTCCTGTCTCTGGTGTTTCTTCGTAATTCAGGTGCAGATTCTGAACGGTTACAATTTTGCAACATTGAGTTGATACATTTCTCAGCAGCATCTGTGGAGTATCAGCAACTATTGTATCAATTCTAACAGCTGAAACCCAGGGATTCTGCTCACGTAAAATGTATCAACTAAATGTACATTTTCAATAATAGAAAAACAGTCCCGCACAGAAAATAGAAAGTAATTTGAAGTCTATATTTCTGGTGAATGATCTGAAAGCAACTGAAGTGAAAAAAAGTGTTGAAAGGTGAACAACCCCTTTAAAGGGGTTGCTCAACTTTGAGTTAACTTTTAGTATGATGTAGACAGTCATATTCTGAGAATTTTTGCATTTGGTTTTAATTTTATTATTTGTGGTTTCATATTATTTATCATTTTATTCCGCAGCTCTCTGTTTTGTAATTTTAGGGTCAGGCCACACAGGGCGTTTTGGGGAGATTTCGTCACCTGGCGACTAATTGCCTCGTTTTTGCGGCAACCAATTTCTCCAAACGCCGGCTAAAATTAAAAACCGCAGTGCTTATCACATGCGGCGATTCGTTTTCTGAATTTGCAACTTCCAGATGACCAAATCCCCCCAAAACGCCCAGTGTGGACTTAGCCTTAGCAGTCTGGTTGCTAGGGCCCAATTTACCCTAGCAACCATGCTCTGATGTGAATAAGAGGAATATAAATTGCAGAGGGCCTAAAAACAAAACAAAATGCTAAAAACATTTAAAATTTAAACCCAATGTTTGATTGTTTTTGCCACCAATAAGGATTTTGTTTGTTACCCTTAAGTACAAGGTACTGTTTTATTATTACAGAGAAAAAGTAAATGATTAACATAACGTCTGCTTCTATAGAACATTATGGGAAATGGCAGTTCTTGTTTTGGAGCTTTCTAATACAGACATGGGATCCCTTATCCGGAAAGCTCCAAATTAAGGAAAGTCCATCTCCTAAAGATTTAATTTTATCTAAATAATCCAAATTTCTAGAAATGATTTTCTTTTTCTCTGTAATAATAAAACAGTAGCTTGTACTGTATTTAAACTAAGATATAATTAATCCTTATTGGACACAAAACCAGCCAACTGGGTTTAATTAATGTTTAAATGACTTACTATTAAAATTAAGATGTGAAAATCCAAATTATGGAAAGATCCCATACCTGTAATGGGTTTCCAGATTGTATACCTGTATTTCATACACACAACCCCTTTATTAGCCCTACGCAAAGATTTTTATTTGATGAACGACCAATTTTAGTGCCATTAAACCAATCCTTCAAATTATCTTGAGGTTAGTGGGGAATCAAACAATTGTGCATCTAACAATTTTTCGCCCGACATTGGTCAGAAAATTGATCGGCCGGGTTTTTTCCATCGTCACAGTGAAATGTATCTATTGGACAATTGTTTGCAGGGCCAAGCAGGCAGCTACCCTAAGTTTTCCTGCCTTCAACTCGACAACATCGCTTGAAATGGATTTTTTAGCTGATGGACAAATCGTGCATTTAAACATTGGTTTCAAGATAAGCCTGGTAATGATAACGAAAAGATCTTTTAAAAATCTTTACATCTATGGCCCGCAGAAGTTCACATACCAAGCACAAGGCAGAATCAGGACAAGCAAATAAAAATAACAAATACAAAAAAAAAATACATTGCAAGCTTTCGAGCACCAAGGCCCCTTCGGTCTTAATGCTCCGAAAGCTTGCAATGTATTTTTTTTTTTTTTATTGTTAGCCAATAAAGGTATCACTTCTACAATACTTTTTGTATTTGTTTGTTTTTGTATTTGTTATTTTTGCTACTGGCTAACACGGTACCACAGTTTTTGTTTTGTTGACAACCAAGTAAACAATTTAATATAGAAGAGCGGTCTTTGGATTTTGTGGGGTTCCAGTCCCCCTTTATGGTCCAACATTTGGACAGGGCCCCCAAAGTTAATGATAAAGGAAACATTGTCCCAATGGCTTATCCTACTATATCTCCAACATGGGCAGTGGATTTGTTCCACCCTCACCTCCCCCATCCACTGCTTCAAGTCCCTACAGGGAGAGCAGAACTACAAACCTCTGTCCATTTACACCTGTAAATTAATCTTCAGCCTGTGGCTCCAGAGCTTTTTGGGCCTAAAATACCAGAATCCACTTGCAGCCAGGGGGCTAATACAATGCCTTTCTTTTTTGACATAGGTAAACCTGCACGGAAATCCCCAAATATCACATAACAGAAGATACATGACATCACTACTTCGGCCCCTCACCTGATAGCCCTCCCATGGCCGCGGTCCAAGGCTGCACGAAGGCCACGTTCCATGCCAGGAAGGCTGATAGGCCAAACAAGGTGCCTACCGCCGCGTAAATGATACGGATCCAAAGCTGCCTGGTGACCGCCATGAGTGAAACCTGCCAGCTGAGCCCAGAGTGGAGCTGCCGACACAGCACTTACAGATACCAA
Organism: Xenopus petersii; assembly: GCA_038501925.1. Taxonomy (NCBI): domain Eukaryota; kingdom Metazoa; phylum Chordata; class Amphibia; order Anura; family Pipidae; genus Xenopus; species Xenopus petersii. Next base: position 41,670,468 of record CM076674.1, read on the forward strand.
CCTAAGGGCTCATGAGATTGGTGGACTGTGCTGTCAGCTAAACTCAACAACCAATGGAAGCGTTGTTTACAGCGATTACCACCCAATGGGAGTAGCGTACAGTGACAGGACGAGATCCGGTGAAAGATGATTACTGTAGAGAAGCGACAACAAGGAGAAGCACGTAGCAAGAGATATGGTATGGTAAGGTTAGGGTTTTCAGAGAAATAGCCCAGCTGTTATCATGGGCTTGCGCCAAAGAGAGGCTTGAAACACACAGAGGCTCTGACAGGACTTCAGCGTTCTGTAGCCCTAGAAACCAAAGTCACGTGATCAGCCATGTAGTGGTTAATAAACAGCACAACTTTTCCAGCAGTTTTTGCGCTTAATTGAAGTTCATTACTATTTTCTTTATTCGTGATCAGCCATGTACCAGGTTAGGGAAAGTGTTGCAATTAAGCTTGTCCTTAGTGAAATATATATATATATATATATATATAGAGAGAGATATATAGATATATATAGATATTATATATATATATCTCATCCTTCATAAAGGCCCCAATGAGGGCCGAAACGTTGGTTACACGAGTGATGACTCAATAACATAACTCAAATACATTTGTTTGAAGATTATTGGAGTGCTGGTCCATTTTGAATGTGTGGGTACGTATCACCACTAGTTTAAAGGGGGAGTATGGGGTGCTACAACCACTGAAGTTATGATCATAACTTTGTAACAAAATAACCCCTATTTGGGTACATATGCAATAGCATTTATTATATATATATATATATATATATATATATATATATATATATATATATATATACAGTATATACTTTAAAGCCTTTAGAGTGCTCCCACAACCAGGGGCGCGCCGCCAATGAGGCGAGTTGAGAAACTCGCCTCAGGCGGCAACGCAGGAGAGGTTTCCAGGGGCGGCAAAAAGCCGCTCCTGGTACCTTTAAGAGCCGAATTTCCGGGTTTTAAACCGGAAATTCGGCTTTACTATTGCGAGAGAGCGCAATTGCGCTCTTCGCATTAGTGTTCCTGCCTGCGAGGGAGGGGCGGCATTGGAGGAGCCGCCTCAGGCGGCGCCGTAAGTAGAATCGGCGCTGCCCACAACCCCCCTGTTTTGATATTGTATATTTAGCCAGAAGCTGTGGCATAGCTTCAGTGGTTGTAGCACCCCATACCCCCCCTTTAAACTAGTGGTGATCCTATGCTTTTAAAATTGGGCGTTTGGTTTGGGAATATCTCTCCTTTAAAAGCCTGATTGCTGGCTGGGAAGGATTTAGCCCTCAGTGAAAAAACAGCGTTCAATGGACATTGATTACAGGTAATGCTAGAATGCACATAAAAAATAAAACAAGTTAGGGACCGCCATTTGGGGTTTACCTAGACATGGTATGGTGGCTTAACAATTTTATGATCATAACTTTGTAACAAAGTAACCCCTATTTGGGTACATATGCAATAGCATTTATTATACATATATATATATATATATATATATATATATATATATATATATATATATATATATATATATATATATATATATATACTTTAAAGCCTTTAGAGTGCTCCCACAACCCCCCCTGTTTTGATATTGTGTATATATATATATATATATATATATACACAATATATATATATATATATATATATATATATATATATATATATATATAAAATAGTGGTGAGCACAACTTTATATATATATATATAACTATATATATATATATATATAACAAACAAGGGAAAGTTGTGCTCACCACTATTTTTTAAAACCACTAGGCGGGGGTGCAATGAGGCTGTGACCACAAAATACATATTGTCAAATACAAGAGTCCTCTGCACTCAACCCATTATCAATATATTTAAGACAGAGACATTTTGTGCATACTGCTACTGAAAAATGCCTTACCCTTTAAACAAAACAGGGATTGTTTGTCCATATAGTGCAATATATTTAATCTGGCCAACTACGTCAAAGTCATCCCATATCTGGCCAGTCCTATGCTCAATTTTATCTGATTCATTAAGAATTCTATTGCTTAATTATACATTTTACAAAGGGACTAGGTTTTACCTGCAACTTACTTGCTGCTTTCAAAGTAAACCCCCATACTTGGCTGCCCTTTTATTAGACACCAGTGGGATCACCTTAAATATATTGATAATGGGTTGAGTGCAGAGGACTCTTGTATTTGACTATATATATATATATATATATATATATATATATATATATATATATATCTCAAAACAACAAACAGTCTGCACAAGTATAGTTTATTCAACGTTTCGGCTCAGTTACATGAGCCGTCTTCAGGAAGTGTGTGTGTATATATATATATATATATATACACACATACATACATACATACATACATACAAACACACACACACACAAACTACTGATATACAAACACAAATATACAAACTCACACAAACTATAGACACAATGTACGCTTTTACATACGCAAACATACAAAAATTTACACACAAGCAGATGTAGACACACACACACACATATGTATATATATATATAATACACAAAAGCCATGAATATCTTGTAAATTATATCCTTATAAACTGTGAGTTCTGATGTCATCAGTTATAAACTGTGAGTTCTGATGTCATTTCTGTCACATAACTCACTGAAACTTGTGTCTTATAATAAATAAAGTACCGCCAGTTGTAAAATATGAGGATATTAGAAGTTACCTCAGAGTTCCATGACCTGTATAAAAACACTCGGCCTTTGGCCTCGTGTTTTTATATGGTCATGAAACTCCTCAGTAACTTATAATATCCTTATATTTTACTAGAGGGGGTACTTTATTCAATATATATATATATATATATATATATATATATATATATATATAACTCATTAATAACAAACCACACTCCAAGGGCTTTTATCCATGAAAAAACAAAAGAAACTTTATTTCAACGTTTCGGCTCCTCTACTCGGGCCATCCTCAAGATTCATAATGTTTTGGTTAACCTGGACCCAGGCGTTTGTTTGCTGGTTTTGAGTGCACCCTGCCTGGACTTTTCTATATATATATATATATATATATATATATATATATATATATATATATATATATATATATATAGTCAAATACAAGAGTCCTCTGCACTCCACCCATTATCAATATATTTAAGACAGAGACATTTTGTGCATACTGCTACTGAAAAATGCCTTACCCTTTAAACAAAACAGGGATTCTTTGTCCATATATAGCAATATATATATATATATATATATATATATATATATATATTCCCAAATCCAAGGTACACACCGTTGACTATTTTTTTGCCCGGGTGCCAGCATTAAGGATATATAGACCACAAAGCAGGATGCGGCACTCACAGGGACTTGATGCAAAAACAAAAATCTTTTTTGGTTGGTGGGCTTTGTGGTTGTTTGCTGTTTTTCTACTGACAAAAAAAGATCAGAGTAGATCGAAACGTTGAGTCAAATAAAGATTTTTTGTTTTTGCATCAAGTCCCTGTGAGTGCCGCATCCTTCTTTGTGGTCTATATATATATATATATATATATATATATATATATATATACCTAGGGGCAGCATCAGTACATGCACAAAACTATACACGCATACCTATACTAAATTAACATATATCATAGATAGGCTTTGATATTAGGTTTGTCCAAGAAATCATCCAAGTCTCTCTTATTGATAGCAGCTGCCATCCAATGTATACATCATTCTTTGTTCTTTTGTACGAGAAGAAAAGACCCCTGCTTTCTGCCTGTAATGTCCTCTAATGTACTTGTAAGGATTTATCATGTCCCCTCACAAGCACTTTTTCTTCAGAGAAAACAACACCGACCTTGACAGTCTTTCCTTATAGATGAATTGTTGCATTCCATTCTACTAGTTTAGTTGTACATCTAAGCATTCTATTCAGCTCATTAATATCCTTCTTAAGGACTGGGGCCCATAGCCCATAGAGAGAAATCCATATGAATGTATTAATCAACCAAATGTAGACATGTAGATTGTTCTGGTTTGGGGACATGAAACAGTGGAGAAATTGATCCTAGGACTGATTGATTCATTTAGTAAATCCATTGCCTCATAGCAGAGAGGAAGATGGTAAGTGCAGTTTAATTAATTAAAACTCTCCAAAACTTGGCAATAAACTGAGGTGTGCCATTGCAACTGAAAATGTCTTATCTTGGCAGTTTATTAAAAGTAACAAAGTGTGCCATCTTCAAGAATCTAACTACTTCCACAAGAATGCCTGGATTTGTGAGGGTTGATAAGTAAAATCCATGGAAATGTCATCATGAGAAGTCTTCTGAAGTCTTCTGAAAAAACCAACAATAGCACTGAAGCAGGTCTGTGGTTTCTTGACACCAGGGTTACTGGTCTTGGGCCAATAACAGAACTTGAGGAATCAGGCTTTTTTGAACAAATATTTTTCCTGGAGGACATACAGTATTCTTTTTGCAGGACACTAGAAAACAAGCAGGAAGGATCAATTATGTATTCCAGGGGAATTATGGAGGTGGGCGAATGTCTAATTTCAGTGAAGCTAAGCCCCTGGGCAGAGAGGATGCTTTAATATTTTTGGAGCCAGGATGAATGGCATTTACAAAAGTGAACATAGAGAAGAAGAACAGTCAATGAGCCTAAAGAGTTTTCACTCTTTATGACTTAATACTCATCAAGAGTAAGTTTGATGGTCAACAACTTTCTATTGCCAATGTCATTATTCCTCTTGGTAGGGGAGTGGAAAAATAGATATAGTTTGATCTGTGGAGAATATACAAAAGGGGAGCCAGTGTTACAGGATCCACTCTATAATAGCGCAGATGGCTGAACTCAAACAATTGGCTGACACATATGAAAAGTAAATGTTTCAGCAAAGTTAATGTGACAAAGCCCCAGGGTCTTATGGACTACACCCTTAAGTACTTTAGGAGCTTAGTTTGGTATCCTTATTTTTACCTTTTCATCAGGTATGGTACCAATGAACTGGATGAAAGCTGATGTAATTCAATTATTTAAAATGGATAACAGTCTCAACCAATACATTCAAACATATTTTTGCAGAATGACATTTTGGGGCAGATTTATTAAGGGTCAAATTGATTTTTATTGTCCAAACTGTCAAATTCAACTAGGGAATGGGGGCGGAGCTTGACAGCTCACAAGATGGACGCAGATTAAGTGCGCTCAGACTAACCGAGAACATCTCCTGCTAGTTACGACAGGCACATTAGCACAGGGGTGAGCAAAACCCATGTGGTTGAGACGCTGAGGCATGGGACAGAAGAAGAACCCGAAAAAGGAGACCAAAAAGGTTACCGCATACTTTGCAAAGCAATCACGTTCTCCTCTCCGGGACTCACCCCCCGCCATTTTGGAACAGCAGTCGCGAGAGCCTTCGCCTACGCAGACGGCCATGTCATCCTCGGGGATTGATGCAGCTCCCGCTTCAGCGCAACAAATACAGTAAAAGAAATGCTGACGGAGCTGAGAACGACTCTCCAGGGGGACCTAAAACAACTGGCAACTGATCTCAGGTGAGAAATCCATGATATCGGCGAACGCACGGCCCACATTGAGGAAAAGTTGGGAGAGTTTGCTGAGGCCCACAACGACCTCGTGTAATCCTGCACGAAAGTACAAACTGAAGCAGATGCACTCAGTGATAAGGTGAACGACCTCGAAGACAGATCGCGTAGGAATAACCTGCGACTGAGAGGGGTACCGGAGGCAGTCCAGGCTCCTGACCTAGAGACTTACCTTACCAGCCTACTCAAGGCGATACTGCCCAATGCGCACGCTTTGGAACTATCTATAGACCGCATTCATAGAATCCCCAAACCCAGGGCAGTGCCAGAGAAGGCTCCCAGAGATGCAATTGTGAGACTTCTGTTCTTCCAAACCAAGGACAAATTATTGGCCTCTGCCAGACAAAAAGAGAATTGGCCGGCAACTTATCAACAGATCGAGATCTACTCTGATCTTTCCAAAGCAACGCTTTTGAAACGCAAAGCTTTCCAGGAGAAACCGTTGGGGTTACCCGGTGAAACTTATCATTCTCCGCAATGGGACACCAACTACACTTTCATCTCTCGATGAAGCAAAGAAGGCGCTGGCTAGATGGAACATCCCTATCCCACCTGCGGAACAACGCCGTACCAGAAGAGATTCGCCTCACCCCACACCCAGCAAAGTCTCTAAAATGTGGAACACTGTTCCTAATGGCTGATACAAGTTTGAATCGAAGTCCTGTCAAGTCGTCAACGATTTCTGGTAACACGACCCTACTATGGGTTCTTCATAGGAGAACTCTTGGTTACAGTACCCTGTTTTTCATTCTACTTTAGCCACCCCCATGACTCCAACGACGTGGACCGAGGAGTCACTTTCTGTGGTCCCTCCTATGGATACCACCTACAACCAACAACAGTTCGACAAAGGTCTTTTCTATTGTCATAGTTATTTGAAGTTTCAGTCTAGTTTAATTTGTTTTTTCCAGCTATCACTCATGTTTTATCACAATGTGTTTGTAAACTGTACATGTTCCTTGGGTCCTAGGCGGCTACCTCGACACTCACAATGGTGCGCTTCTATTCTTTAAATGCCAGAGGATTGAACTCCCCTCACAAACGTAATCAGGCATTACACGATGCCTTCCGCGTGAAAGCTGATGTACTGTTTTATCAAGAAACTCATTTTTGCAAACTCAAACCACCATCTTTTCTCAATAAGAAATTTCCCCATAGCTTTTATGCCTATTCGCCCAATAAAACCAAGGGAGTATCTATCCTCATAAGCGCTAGAGTGCCATCACAGGCGTCTAAGGTGGTCGCCGACCCCTCGGTCCGTTACCTGCTATTACAGTATACACTGGGTAACACGGATTTCACCTTAATTAACATTTATGCCCCAAATGACCACCAAAACCAACTCATATCCGCTACTCTGACGAAATTGGCTCGCCACAAGAAGGGCAGGTGTATAGTAGCTGGGGATTTCAATACAACGCCAGACCCCACTATGGATGTCCTTAGACCCGCCACACTTTCGACTCCCCTGTCTTCTGATGCCCAGGCGAGGAGGTTTAGAGAAACCCTGCATTATCATGCCCTTATAGATGTTTGGAGAGCTAAGAACCCGGGAGACAGGGAATTTACCTATTTTTCCCCTAGGCATACCACCCATACGCGAATAGATCTTATACTAGCAGTCCCCAAACCACAGCACAAATTTCCAAATCATGGCTAGGCCTCAGAACCTGGTCCGATCATGCCCCCGTGTGTGGAGCTCTGGCCATCCTATAATAAACAAAGCATTAGTTCCTGGAGACTTAACAAATCATTACTGAATAAGACAGAATTTAAACAAAAGATAGAAGACAAAATTAGACAATACTTCCAAGAAAACTCACGTCCTGATATGGACCCCCAAAACCTATGGCTGGCACATAAAGCAGTCATTCGGGGTGAATTAATCTCCTTAGCCAAAGCCTATAAATCCCAGGGAACTAATCAGCAACTCCACTTAGAGCAGCAGCTCCGACAGTTGGAACATCAATTTCTGACTCAACCTACCCCTGAAATCCAACAACAACTATCTGAGACCAGAACTAAGCTTAATGATCTTTCCTTTGCCAAAACACAACATAGATTGAAGTTACTGAAACGCTACTACTACACTACAGGAAATAAGGCCAATAAACTTCTAGTCTCACAATTAAAGCATAGACAAGCCAAGACACGGATAGCTTATATTTCGACCCCCCAGGCCAAATTAACAGACCCTAAGAATATAGCTGACCAATTTGCATCCTATTATTCTAAATTATATAACTTGCAAAACGACCCCTCTGAATCCCAGCCCACGCAAGAGACAATCCGCCAATATTTCGCGGACATCCGACTTCCACGTCCCACTCCCCTGCAATTGGAATCCCTGAACCAAGATATTACCCAAGAGGAGATTGAACAGACCATTCTAGGTCTTAAAACTGCTAAATCCCCAGGGGAAGATGGCTACTCCAACTTATATTATAAGCAATTCAGGCAGGTTTTGATACCTCACTTAGCTAGGCTGTTCAATAATATCAAGGACACTGGTTACATTAAACCCGAGTTTCTCTTGGCACACATAGTGACAATTCCGAAACCTGGCAAATCTCCTGACTTATGCCAAAACTATCGCCCTATTGCATTATTGAATACCGACCTAAAACTCTATGCCAAGATTCTAGCGTCCCGACTTGCTAATGTGCTTCCATCCTTAATCGATAACGACCAGGAGGGTTTTATTCTGGGGAGGCAGGGCTCAGACAGCACGAGACGTTTTCACACTTTGTTGCATATAGTTAAACAAACCAAACAACCCACAGTCCTTTCTTTGGATGCCGAGAAGGCGTTCGACAGGGTCCACTGGTTATATATGAGGGAGACTCTGAACCACTTTGCTTTAAGTCCAGAATTCATCCAGGCAATACAACCCCTCTATTCTACGCCATCTGCCAAAGTTAACATTTCGGGGACCCTCTCGGACGCCTTCCATATCACTAATGGCACTTGCCGGGGGTGTCCGCTTTTGCCTCTTATATTTGCCCTTATGGTTGAACCACTGGCACATATAATTAGATCACACCCAGATATTAATGGCTTAGCTACCCAGGCAGGGGTTCAGAAAATTGGACTCTTTGCAGACGATATTTTATTGGCATTAACCAACCCTACAGTTACATTCCAAATGTTTTGCACTGCCTTCAACAGTTCCAACAGGTCTCCTGGTACAAAATAAATAAGACACAGGCACTACCCATAAACATACCGCAACCAGCCCTAGATGCTCTCAGACACTCCTTTAACTTTGAATGGCGAGATTCGTATGTTACCTATTTAGGGGTTAAGTTGCCAAAAAATCCTGATGCTATTTACAGATTGAATTACCAGCCATTGTTGCACAAGGTGATCCATGACTGTGCCAAGTGGCGAAATGAACATATCTCATGGCTGGGCCGCATAGTGGCAACCAAAATGGATCTTCTTCCCCAAATTTTATACCTATTCAGGACTTTACAAATCTCTCTGCCCCCCACTTACCTCCAAGCCTTGCAACGCACAATTAATAGGTTTATATGGCATGATAAACAGCCCAGGATCAAATTCCAAATCACCCAATACTCTAGGACCTCCGGAGGTCTTGGTATTCCTAACATTAAGGCTTACCACACAGCTACGATACTGGAATCGGCCATCCGAATGCACGCCCCATCGGGGCACAGAAAATGGGTAGATCTCGAACTTGGATATGCCGCCAACCGTCAGCTTACGCAGTATTTCTGGCTAAACAAACCTTCCCGGCCCTCTATTACTCTACTCCTGCCTACCACCAGGTACACTTTGCAAATATGGCACCGTATGGCTAACAAACTTAATTTTGGGTCATTTCCCTCTCCGCTGTTTCCAATTTCAGCTCTGCCTGCAGTTATTCCACAGATTCGGATAGCATCTTGGGTTGAAGCAGGCATCGAACAACTCCAGGACATTTATTTTGCGAACTCCTTGGAAACGTTTTAGAGACTTTCTGATAGATATTCTTTGAATCCACGAGACATCTACACTTACCTTCAGATTACTCACTGGCTCCTTTCCCAATCCAGGGATTATAAAAAGAGTCGACTCAAAACTAGTATGGAATATTTATGCCAAAAAGCATGGAATGGGAGACGACTTATCTCAGAGTGTTATAAACAAGTGTTGGCCCAGGACCTGGATAGTAAGTTGCCATATATGATTAGATGGGAGCAGGACCTCCAGCAATCTTATGCTATACAGCAATGGCGGAAAGTACTCGCTGCCCCCCAAGGAGCAACTAAATGCACCAATCATAGAGAGGCCCACATCAAGCTGATTTATAGGTGGCATCTAACCCCAGATAGGCTGGCTAGAATTGTAGCAACTTACCTCAAGAATTGCTGGAGAGGGTGCAGACAGGAGGGTACTTTACTCCACATGTGGTGGGAATGCCGCATAATCTCCACCTTTTGGCAAAATATCTTTCGGGTGCTTTCTCAACTACTCACACAACAACTCCCTATGGTTCTTGAAGTGGCCCCGCTACAAATTTATCCTATACGGGGGGGCGGCAGAGAGAGATAATTCTTTGGAGTTGCATTATGAAATTTGGGGTGAATGGTACACTTTCATGGACACCTATAACCAACCTTGATAGAATACACATTGTGTATTTTTTCTTTTCCTTTCCCATTTATTTTCTGTACTTGCACTGATAGCTGACATGTTTATATGTTTGAGGTTGATTTTATCTGCAATTGTACTTTTCATATTGGGATGTCACCTGCGTGTGAGAAATCATATCCCTATGATGTCGTATACAGTATGTCATTGCATGACCATTTCTCTTTTCAAATATTGCAAATAAAACTGAAGTTTTAGGGGAATTATCCATACTCAATTCAAATTTTTTAAAAAATTCTAATTTGATTTTCGAGATTTATCATACTCTGGCCCTTTAAAGGAGAACTAAACCCCCCACAATGTTAAGTCCACACAGGTCCCCCCTCCCTGCCTCCCCCTGCACAGTCTTACCCCCGAATTCTGTCCCCTCTGGAAATAGTGAGCGGACATGCAAAGTGAGCACAGCGGAGCTCATGGGTGCCATCTTCTTCTTCTCTTCAGTAATCTTGGTGTCTTCTTCCTCCCCTTCAGCAATTTTCATCTCTTTCGGCGCATTCGCAGTTGATTACTGCGTATGCGCCATTAAGCTGCTCACTTCACGAGGATTAACAAAGAGAAGAAGATGGCGCACATGAGCTCTGCTGTGCTCACTCTGCATGTGCACTATTTCAAAATGGGACAAAATTCTGTGGTAAGACTGTGCAGGGGGGAGGCCAACAGAGTGCGGCCAGTGGGGACTTAACATTGTGGGGGGTTAAGTTCTCGTTTAAGAATTTGACTATTCGCCACCTAAAACCTGCCAAATTCATGTATAAGCCAATGGGAGAGGTCCTGGGATCAATTTGGAAATGTTTGTCGCCTTCCTGACATTTGAGGTTTTTTTTCGGAGATAAAACTCGAATCGAGTTTTATATAAGGGCAGAACTACATGTGCTATTTACATACGTTTTGTCGTCTCGCGTCGGATGCATGTAAATCGTCCAAGTAGTTCTGCCCTATTTCAAATCTAATTTGATTCAAGTTTTCAGATCGGTAAAATTCGCCCGAGTTTTAAGAATTCAATTTTTTTTTAATACATTACCCCCAATCGAATTTCAAATTCAATCGAATTTAAGGGAGTCTTAAAAAACTCACATGAATTCGAAATTCTACCCTTGATAAATGTGCCTCTATGTGTAGTGATCTTTATGAATGAGAGATTGTGTCAACAATTTCATTTTATGATGTGGTAAGCAGACCTATGGACAATAGGATTGCAGTAGATCTGATCTACTTGAATTTTATCAAAGCTTTTGATATAGTACGGCATAAACAAAGTGACAGAGAATGACATTTCCATGAACTAGAGCAAAAGCAAGATCAATAAAACTTCTAGAAGTTTTTCAGGGCATTATTTCATAGCTCAGTATTAACTATGTGCCATATGAATGTGAAATGTTAGGGATGACACACATGTGAACAATAAATGCAGACTGGTCTGGACAGCAGTAATGGACCAATGTGGTACAGGTATGGGATTATCCAGAATGCTCAGGGTTTTCCGAATAATGGATATTTCCGTCATTTGGCTCTTCATACCTTAAGTCTACTAGAAAATTATAAACACAATAGACTGGTTTTGCTTCCAATAAGGATTAATTATATCTTAGTTTGGATAAAGTACAATTGTTAAAGTGTAATTGTTTTTCCTAAAGTCCAGCTAAGCAGTAGCTACAACACCCTAAGATACTGCATATGTGAATGATATTCAAGGCAAGAGTAATTCATTTGATATTATCACTATATTTAATTTTTGAGTTTTAAAGTGCTGTGACAATTTATCTGAGCAATCTACATTTCCTACAAAATCTACAAAATCCTAATCCCAAATTGCACAAATTATGTCCCGAACATAATACATTTTCCCGAAATATTCCAATTTGGGGGAAAAATTTGTCTAAAAATTCAAATCTTATGGATTTTTTTGATCTTTGCTTGGAAACCAGGAAATCTTCAGATTTTTGCACAAAACCCAGTGCAGATCAGGATATCTTTGGGACGTCTCCCATTGACTTATATACAACCTCTGAAGTTCTGAGATGAGATTTTCGGATTCTGACTTTTTCCATCCTTGGAGTATAATAAATCATGAAAAAAAGCATTATAGTAAAAAAAAACTGAAATTTTTTCGAGTTTTTGGCATTTGGACTTTAATAAATAAACCCCTTAATGTGTCATTTTATTAGATAAAATCAGGTGTTTTCTTCTTTCTATTTGTATACATTAGACAATGTATTTGAGACTTATATACAACCTTGGCAGTTCTGAGATGTTGGATTTTCGGATTAAGACTTTTTCCATCCTCGGAGTATATAAATCACGAAAAAAATCAAGTTTTTTTTTCACTTACAAATTCAGATTTTATTAGATAAAATCATGTGTTTTCTTCTTTCTATTTGTATACATTAGACAGGGTATTTCAGAGAGAAACAGAAGTCTATCCATCTCTGTACTGTGAAGGCTGCATGCTGCATTCCCTTCCAATTGTTGTTTTGTCTTAGGTGGCAAAACTTTCATGCAGTTTTTAAAATCAGATTTTAATAAGCTGCATTATTACATGCATTTGACTTGCAGGATTGGATGTGTCAGTGTGAGGATACTTATCAAACACTCCTTTGTAGTAGAACCACCTAAACAAATTGCTCAGAACTTGTATTTCATGGATAAATAACTAAAGTCTGAAGAGGGCAGCAGAGTCCTTCAAAATATTTTAAAAGATGCTTAAACAGGGAAGTGTGTTTAACCAAAGCAAAACTTTCTTTGAAAATAAGTAATAATTCTTAAATCAAACAGATTTATACAACAGCACAGGTTGCATTTTTAGCATTTGGATCTCCAGGTGAACATGACCATAAATACCCATTTGACAAGCAAGAATTCAAGAGAAATAGGGGCAGATTCCCTCTAGGGGGCGAAGTGACTAACGCTAGCGAAAATTCGCCATGTAATTTCGGAACTTCGGCGATTCCCTAATGGGCGCAAGCGTCACTTTGCTACCGAAGGAGATAGATGCTAGGGTTGCTTCACACTCTAGCGCCAGGCGAATTTTCTCTCTGGCAAATAGACATAATTTCGCAAATTCAGTAAGATGCGGATTTTACTGAGCGTTTTCATTCATCAGACTTGCCTTCGCCAGCTCAGACCAGGCGAAGTGCAATAGAGTGCATAGGACTTCCTCAATTTCTAGTGCAAAAAAGTCCCAAAAAACGCTGGCATCTTTTCCTTTTTTTGAGTGATAGCCTGCAAAGGTCCTTAAACTTTTATTGAGTAACCGGTTTCCCACCTCCATTTTCTAACATATGGAACATAAGCTATACAGTGGGCTCATGTGTAGGACATTATAACAACAACTCTATTTTATTTATTAAGGTTCCTTGGACTTGTGTAATGTTTTGTATTTTCTGCAACATATACGGCCATGTAACTTTATTATTTCCCTCCGTATGCAAGTTAGGCAACGCTATTGCACCTTCGCTTTGATTGCCGAAGTAACGCTAGCAAAAATTCGCCAGTGTCTGGCGCCTTGGACGCAACTTCTCACTTTAGGGAATTGGCGTTGTCCTATTGAATTTATGCCTGGCGAATTTTCCCCAGTTAGGGAATGTGCCCCATACAGACAACCTGCATCACTTCATCAGCTTTGAAAATGTGTTTCCCAGCATCCCTTTCCAGCTGCTTCAATATCTGGAGAGTTAGAGACTGAAAACCCATAATCTAAAATCAGTATTAAGCTGCCGCTGTGGTTTAAAATGAAAACTAGGAACCTACTTTTTTTTTTTTATGAAAACCTCATAAAATAAACAAGCAAAATAGAGACTTCCCTCTAAATACACTGATGATGGATTTTCTTTAAATAAAAGACAAAAACGTAAACAGGAATAAATGGACCATATAAACAAATGTATCCTTTTCCTGCTCAGCTCCATGCTGTTTGTTTTCTAACATGGTCTGTAATGTAAGCGAGCAGTGAAAGTGTTAGAGTCTATTCTCTATCCCAGGATCCCCTGAGCAGCAGGCTCTCAGCGTTATGAATGGGGCTATCATTTAGTTTTCAGGTTTTAACAAATGGGACAAGGCAAAATTAAGTAGGGCCCCAAGTTAGACATCCCTGCTTTATATACTGAACATAACCAAAAATATTAACTTAGTACAATATAACCAATATCCCCCCAAAAGGATGCACTATTATTGTGAATACCTATTGTCTCCCATAGATACTCCTGGGGGTAGATTTATCAAAGAGTGAAGTTAGAGATCTCCACAGTCCGCAGAGTGAAATACCGCCTCTCTCCATTCATTTCTATGGGATTTTTAAAGGCGTATTTTTCAAAGGGTCATAGTGATAGTTCACCATTTGATAAATACGCCTTTAAAAATCCCATAGAAATGAATGGAGAGAGGCGGCATTTCACTCTGCGAACTGTGGAGATCTCTAACAAACACTCTTTGATAAATCTACCCTTTAGAGTGAATAATATTTGCCGCCCAACATATTCAGGGCGGTTATTTATTCAAATAACTAAGGGATTTTTTTTATAGCTATGTTTATAACTATGTTACAAGTAAGGGGACCCTGTTTAAAAGTTCACTTGAATCTGGCATAAGAGTAGAACAGAGTGAGTATTAAATGGTTAAGGGGTTATATACTAAACTCCGAAATGCAAAAATCATGAGTTTGTGATTTTTTTATATAAAATCTGACTTTTAAAAAATCACGAATTTTTCAGAATTTATTAAACCCCGAGGATGGAAAAGTCAGAATCATAAAATCCGGCATCTCAGACCTGTCGAGGTTGCATATAAGTCAATGCGAGAAGTCCCAATAATTTTTTGATGTGAGCTGGGTTTTTGGCAATACCCCAAAGTTTTCGGGTGAAATTCTGAGTTTTCGGGTGAAAAATCCGAAAAAATAGTGAAAATCGGATGAAAAATCCGAAAAAATCGCGAAAATCAGATTTTTCACTATTTTTTCGTATTTTTTCCCCCAAACAAAATTTTCGGGAAAGCTTAATAAATTAGCCCAAAAAAACTGTGCAGAGATTTTTTTCCAGAAAATATTGATATAAATTCGGACTTTGATATTTAACCCCCTTAGTATCATATATTATGTAAGGGCATTCCTAACATAATATATAATTCGTTCATTTTTTAGAAAAGTAAAAATAGGAAAAAACAAACTGTCTATTAGGTTACAAGCCACCATCAGATTTTGTTGTTTGCTGTCCTTTTCTGTTAGAGAGAATATAGAAACTGCATTATTTCTGTCTTAGCACATCCCTTGTTTATGTATCATAAATTAAAACTAACAAAAAATGTATTTAATTCATGAGTATATGTGCATTGAGGTGAATCTCTCTGAAAATGAAAATAATATATATATTCATAAAGTGATACTGACACTACTTTTTAAAATATGAATGTACTGTACATGATTTTGTAAGTAATTGTTACTGATTGTTTTGCCAAACTGACTGTCCTTTCTCACTCTGTCAGAGTCTCTAATGCTAACATAGTATGTTTTGCCTTTAATTTCTCCATAATAATATAAGCTCCAGAGAAGGGCTTGCTAAATACAGAATGTTTTCTCTGTTTAAGGAATTTTGTTGTCAGGTGCTGGAACCTGGAGTGTTCTGAAAGGAGCTGGCAGACCAGACACTCCATTCCATTAGCATACCTCCCAACTGTCCTGTTTTTGCAGGACAGTCCCAATTTTGGCAGTTCTGCTCGCAGTCCCAGATTGTTACTGAAATGTCCCAAGTTACTTTTTGATCTCCTGCACTGAACAGCCAGTAAAAGATACAAAGTTTCTAAAACGCAATTGGCTTTTGGTAGAGAACCCAGAATACATGGCAGGTGCACTTAGATACTTTTGTAACCATTTAAAATCAGCAAAGAAACAATTGTAACAATTTAAGATAAGCAGGTCTATTGGGGAAACTGTGACTTGCAGCTTAAACTCACCATCATTAGCAAAACTGCAATAACATATAAAAAACAGAAATAATAGACTTCCAAAATGAACATGGTAATTAGGGTATGTGGCCATAAAATGGGTGTGGTCAAAATGTTTGCAGGTAATATTTTAGTCCCTCCTTCTATTTCCAAAATGTTAGGAGGTATGCATTAGTCCAGCTCACATGTTGAAGATTGTGGTATTTGAAGTGGAAATCTTAGGAAGGTGTCTCTGAGCAGGACATAGGGTAGGAAAGCTGTCTGTCTGTGAATGGAACTCCCAGAGGGGCTGGGGGTACTGTCTGCCAGTGAAAGGGATACAGGGAGCAACTAAGAGCCTGAGAGTAAAGCCAGAAGGTTAAAAAATCCTCCCAAATAATTGTCAGGTATTTTACAGAGGTGACCCCAAACCTTTGTGTGTTTTTGCTTGTAGTCCGCAAGGGGCACAGTCAGCGCCGATTCTGGGGCTGCTGCCGCTGAGTAGGCCCGGATTTGTGGAAAGGCCACCAAGGCAGCAGGATTTTAGGGGGACGGCATGCTGCCCAACCACAACCACATTGGTTCAAAAACACTGGGGATGCGCTGGAGATACCATCATTTTTTAAATCCACATTGCTCCAGTCCAGATGATGAAAATTTGTACCGATAAAGGGGAGGGGACAGGGGCGATGAACAGCAGTGGGCCTAGGGGCGCCCACTATGTAAATCCGGCCCTGCGCCTGAGGCAGCAGCCCAGATGCCACCCCCCTCCTCCTCCGCACTCAAAAATCAGCATTGGAGCGGGTCAAAGGGGGACAGCATCGCTAGTGCATTGAGCGCAATATCAATCTCTGCAATAGCGGAGCCGGATTTCCGTGTTAAAACCCAGAAGTTCGGCTCTTAAAGTTACAAGAGGCGGCTTTTTGCCACCCTTTGTAACTGCCCGATCGCTGCCGCCTGAGGCAAGGTTCTCAGGAGCGGCCCTGGGCCCAGTGTAGTGAGGGAACCCACCAGAAATGCAAAGGTAGCACCCAGAGAGGAGATTTGTTATGATTTATATTCTTATGCGGAGATAGGCCCTGTGTTTCATTAAGCTGCCTTAAAACAGAAGAAAGTGTCTGTTGTGGATCACCCGATATTACAATACATTTTATTCAAATTAAAAATAATGTATTTTCAACGATTTTATAAAACGCCAGAAAAAAAATGTGAACTCTAATATATTCTAGCCTAAGTTTTTCAAACTCAAATTTTTGAGATTTATCAAATAGAAGAAATTAAAACGGAGAGTTTCAGCTAAACACTACTGAGTTTCTGTAGAAGTCAAGGGTGTATGTGATGCACTCAAGCCAAATTTGTATTTGTTATTTTTTTATGTTTTTATGTTTATTAAAATAATAGAGATTCTACAGGCTTATTTCATTGGAAATATCATTTTCAGTTGCAATCGACAAGAATTTGTCCATTGCAATTTCCACAAGAAATTGCAATCACGATTACTGTAGTCCATTCAAGTTTTTTTGATTTGTAGCCATTATGTAAATCCACAATCTAATTGCAATTTATTTTGTGACTAAATATCTGATTAGTAGTTCCATGGGACCACCAGATATTTCATGCATTCAATCAAGCAGCTCATTGCCTGATTGGTTGGATCACTCAGAGGAAGCGCTTAGAAGTGGAGCTTGTGTATTTCCAGGCCGGCCAATGACCCAGCTCCAAATCTTTTGGTCCTCTTTTCTGTTTACGGTTGATTGATTGTTTTATGGCCCCACTCATCATAAATTTATCTGGAATTCAATTACACTGCATGAGTGGCCAGGTTTAGAATAAGAGTATTCTATTTTTTACCTAAATGGATCAAAAGAGTATAAAGGACAAGTCAACCCAAAATAAAAACTTTGCCAAATACATAAAAACACCATTCTAAGCATCTTTGCAATATGCATTCATTACACATTTTCTATGGTTTTTGAGTTATTTGTATATGTATTGCTATTGAAAGCAGTGTTTGTCTTTCCCTTTTGTATTCTCTGTCCTGATGGCTCAGACTGTTGATACAATGTAAGACAAGGCAGCTGATTAACAGACCTGTCTTTGCTGGGGAACTAAGACTTTTGCAACATTGTATAAAAAGTAACAGCCAGGCCTTAAGCAAATGCTGCTTTCAATGTCAATTGTTTTTACATATAATTTGAAGAGCATTGAACATTTTTAACAAATGCATATTGGAAAGTTGCAGAGAATTATGTTTTCTATTATTATTATTATTATGCAATAGTTTATGTTGGTGTATACTTGCTCTTTAAATCTGGGGCTTATGGATATCAGCAAGATCCCCAAGTGCAAAACTGCCTTTTAATATGAGAAATATATAAACTTGCAAGTCCTTCCTTCTAAACAAAGGAGTCTGTGTGCCTGTTATTGCCAAAGGCATCACTTCTTAACTACTCGCAAAAAAAGAAGGTTATTTTAGTAAGTATAATGGTCAGTAAATAGTGTATAAATATTAGTGTGGGCCCTACTGATGCATTCTTGAAGCAATCTATGAGAGTGAGCTGCATTGATGGTTAATCTTGCTATTATTTCCCCATATAGTTTGTAGTCCTATGGTACAGGTATGGGATCCCTTATCTGGAAACCCGTTATCCAGAAAGCTCCAAGGTACAGAAAGGCTGTCCCATTTAATCCAAATAATCCACATTTTTAAAAATGATTTCCTTTTTCTCTGTAATAATAAAACAGTACCTTGTACTTGATCCAAACTAAGATATAATTAATCCTTACTGGAAGCAAAACCAGCCTATTGGTTTTATTTAATGTTTACATGATTTTCTAGCAGACTTAAGGTATAGAGATCCAAATTATGGAAAGATCCATTATCTGGAAAATCCCAGACATTCTGGATAACATGTCCCATACCTGTAAATGTTTGATGCAGCGGTGAAATAAAAATAAATTCTAGAGTGCGTAATAACATGCACGCTGACAATATTTCTAACATTCTATGATTGTAGATTTGTCAAATCCTGGGTTTTCTTAGGGTATTATGTTTGCTTAGCACTAGGGTTAAGGGTTATGCATTCTGTAACTGGAATCTCACATTTTCCTGAATGACCAGAGTCAAAAGAAAAATATAAATCAACAATCAATGTATATAAGTTAATCTGCTCGTAGGGTCCCATTCATACTTGACTTCCACACTGTCTCCACTATAATAATTCCCTGAAAACCAATAAAGGATTCTTGTATTATCTGTCACATATTTGGACATGCTGGTATAATAAATAATAAGCATTTTTTTGACCAGATACTATAGAGAGCTTCCATTTTCATAGAATCATTCTGATTCTCATTTCATTATGGGATACCATCTGATATCTTCCAGTCCAAATGAGGTGAATATAAATGTTCATGAAACAGTAATAATAAGTAAGATCAATGTATAATTATATCAATGTAAGATAGTCATTTATGAAAAGAAGTGCAGTAAGCACTGCACCCCTCCTCTGGAACGCTCTCCCACGGTCTGTCCGACTTTCTCCCAACCTTTCTACTTTCAAAAAATCTCTGAAAACGCACTTCTTTCGAGAAGCCTACCCTCACTCCGCTTAACTACCAAACGCAACACCACATACAATACCACATTTCTCACCCACTTACTTCGATCTTGCCCACTCCCACACCTTGTGTATTACTCCCTCCCCTTTAGACTGTATGCCTATGCATAGGGCCTTCCTCACCTTTTTGTACCTGTATTGATTGTGACGTTTGTTACTCCATATATTCTATATATGTAATTCGTGTGATGTAGTTGTATAATCACATCTACTTTACAGTGCTGCGCAATATGTTGGCGCTATATAAATACATGTTAATAATAATAATAATAAATAATAAGCAAAGTGCAATTTCGAGAGCAATTGCCATGTTTTATTTAAAGTGGACCTGTCACCCAGACACACAAATCTGTATAATAAAAGTCCTTTTCAAATTAAACATGAAATCCAATTTCTATTTTTTATTAAAGCATTCATTGCTGTTTTAAGCTAATTTAAAAATCTTAGCTGTCAATCAAATATTGTCTGCCCCTCCTCTATGCCCTGGGCATAGAGGCGG
This sequence comes from Xenopus petersii, assembly GCA_038501925.1. Taxonomy (NCBI): domain Eukaryota; kingdom Metazoa; phylum Chordata; class Amphibia; order Anura; family Pipidae; genus Xenopus; species Xenopus petersii. The sequence goes on from CM076674.1 coordinate 41,690,767, forward strand.
GGCAGACAATTACTTTCACTTTCCATTCAGCACTTCCTAGATGTCACTGCTCTCCCCACATTCCCCCGTTCTCTTTACCATTTAATTGTGTAGCCAGGGCATGGCGATGGATATCAGGTCCCTATTCTGGTGCCCAAACAAGATTCTGAGATGAAGCAAAGCTTGTCTTAATAACAGTGTCCATAAAATGGCTCCTGCCTGCTTGCTGTCATTATGAATTCCCAGATGGAAGGAAACAAGATTCAAATAATTTATATAGTGTAATTAAAGTTCATTTTGCTTGACTAATGTGATAAAATAGGATTTTGAATAATTTTTTTTGGGTGACGGGTCCCCTTTAACCACAATGCACAATGCAATGTTTTTCTGCTACACTAAACAAAAAATAAAGCTCAATTCCAACTTCCAATTTTTATGAGGCATACGTATAGATATAGAAATGTTTTCTAGGGAATATCTCAATGCCACTCTTGAAGTCCATATATTTATAAACAACAAATAGCCTCTTTAAAGCCAAAACGTGCTCACCCTTTTATCTCAATGACCTGGGTGTACATACCTCAGGTCCCACGCTTCTGGGCTCACACACACTTTTTCAGTGCATAAAGATTTAGGGAAAAATCACACTCGCCGAAGTAGACGAGTGGCCCGAGTGCATTGCCGAAACCCGTAGCTGTAGGTGATGTTTTTCTTCCCATGGTTCTAGTATCGTTGTGGTCACCAGGGGGAAAATTAATGCAGTTGCGCTTGTACTTTCCAACAAATGGTTGAAATGGTACACCATTGGGCTGAAAGTCTGGTTGGCTTCATTTCTGGCATTTGCTATGAGAGTTTGCACCCTATTCTGGGCAGCAGTCATTGCCACAGCTTTCTGTAGAAACCGTGGAGCTACAGAAAGGTTCGTAGGTGACAGAAGCTCTAGAGTTTCCCTGCATCAGTAGTTGCAACAGCGATTAGTTCAGAACAGGAGGCTAGAAGAACAAGTATACGGATGTGTCTTTATTAAATTGGATTTTCCGCACAAAAGACTGTGGTGAAATTTGCCGCCACACACCTTCGCCAGAAGCTGTAAATGACCCCTACCATGTGCCACCAAAGCCTTTATATCTCAGACAAAGGTGTCGTTTGAACAGTTACGCTAAATTAAATTCCTTTTTTTTTTTTTAAATTTAATCAAACATATTTTTGAGGTCATCACTTACATTTTCCTTTGCCGATTTTCGATTTTTCTTTTGTCCATGTCTTCTGTTGAGAATGAAAGCTATTACATAACAAGACATCTTTGTGTTTGTAATAGCCTATTGTTATAGTGTTGAAAGCTCTAAGGAACAGGGATTACTTGGAAATAATTCTTCTCAGTGCCGCTGCATGCATCTGCTTCTTTTCAGGGATAATTTCAGTGCCATCCGAGTTCCATGACATAACTGCGTCTCCTAACATAACACCCCACACATGTAAGTTCTCTCGCATGTCCTACCCTGCCATTATCAGTCGCAATTATACAAAACTCAACTTCTTTCGCAAGGCAGGCCCTTCCCTCTTAAGCTATGCAGTTATTGCCTCAGAAAATCAATGAGCCCCCCCATGATCCGTGCTTCATTTACTTGGCTCTGTACATGGTGACATTTAATCAGTTTCTTGCTTTTCCTCATGTTTCCTTGCATCCAAATTTCCTCAGCAGAGCAAAATATTCATGTTGGGTTATATCAGATCACTATAGGCAGATGTAATAAAATCTAGTAACGTAATTAGCTACATTTTCATGGTATAAGCCTGACGAGTTTCAAAACCGTTTCCAAAAATCTCAAGCAGAAAGAATCTTTAAACAGCGGATTAATTCATGGAGCTCAAATGATTATGCCTGTAGTAAATCTCTATTCAAAATCATGTTTATTTTATTGTAGATGCAATATCATTAAACCTTACTACTTTGCAATATTCCAGCCAATAAATGTCCTAACTGTATATTGTTGCTTACCTGAATATTGTTTGTCGAATTTTCAGGGAAACCGTAACAAATAAACAGAAAACTTGCTTATCACCCAAATGTTCAAGTCTGACACCTCTATGAATATATGTTGATGTACCAATGAGACTACAGCATTCTGTTATAGATAATTACAGTATGTGGGGGCGGTACAGTAATAAAGTAACGAAAGATAAACAAAGCGCACTTAAAATCCATCTTGAAACTTTTAAGGAAGGAAGCACTGATTACAGAGAGGCTAATTAGGACTTTAACCCTTTCTGTGTGCCACTTTCCTGCCGTAAGCGTGTGTAACATGATGTAGGATTTTAGAAGTCACTTAATTAAAAAGAGGGTTTTATTAGTGATAAATTATTCTGTCCCAGAAAAACGGGCCTTTTTGTTTTTGCGGTGACTGTTTCAGTGACAACTGTATCCTCTGCGATCTTTTCCCACCGTCTATGGGCGGTTTGTTTGTGGTGGAAATTTTTGTGGCGATGGAGAAATGTGAAATTTTGCCGCAAATCCTTGGCTGCCGAAAACTTTTGCTCAACTTTTGCTAAGTTAAGTTATTTCTAAGAGGGCTTTTATATTACATGGTGCAAGAGATTCGCAGGATGTTCGGGGCCTGGTGTTTTCTGTATAAGGTATCTTTCTGTAATTTGCTTTTAGTCTACTAAAAATCATATAAACAATAAATAAACTCAGTAGGATTGTTTTGCCACCAATAAGGATTAATTATATTATTATTATTATTAATATTAACATGTATTTTTAAAGTGACAACATATTGTGCAGCACTGATATCTAAGTTAGTATCAAGGTACTGTTTTATTACTACAGAGAATAAGGAAAAAAATTAATTATTTCATTACAATGGAGTCTGTGGGAGATGGTCATTGTGTAATTTGGAGCTTTCTGGATAACGGGTTACCCCATTCTTCATAATGTAGAATGAAACGTATACTGGATTAGTTTAGGAGTTTTATTTTTTGTCAACCTACTGTAGTATCCCCCCTAAACTATTACTTATTTTTGGCCAGCTAGAGGAACGCAGGCCAAATGTAAAAATATATATATTTTTAAAGCTCCCAGACTGTTCAGGGGATCCATATACCCATATATATGTACAGCAACATTATATCAACATAATCCAGCCCATGCACAACATAACGGCATTCTGAATAATTGCACAGCACAGAATTTCATACTCACATTGGTATATACAATTAGCACATTAGGAGTGTATTTTTTGGTAGGCAAGCATGGCACTTTAGTAATCCTTACATTTGAAAAGCCCTATGCCATAGCAATGCTTCCAGTATTATACCACACCAAAGCAACTAAAAACAAAATTCTCCTTTTACTTATAAGGGTCCAGGCCACCAAATTCATGGCCATAATCCTTTAAAAACTAGACCATGGATTTCCAACCTATTTTACTCATGAGCCACAAAAAACAAATTGGAGAGCAGCACAAGCATGCAAAAAGTTCCTGGTGGTGCCAATTATGGCCTGTGATTGGCTATTGGTTGTCCCTAGGTGGATTGTCAGCCTATGGGAGGCTCTGTTTGGCAGTACATCTGGTTTTCTGCAACCAAAACTTGCCTCCAAGCCAGGAATTCAAAAATAAGCTCTGCTTTGAGGTCACTGGGAGCAACATCCAAGGGGTCGATGAGCAACATGTTCCTGAGCCACTGGTTGGGAATCAATGAACTAGACACTTAAAACCCAAATGCAGTGAAGCCACTATTTAGCCACGCAGATTGTTATAAATGTTGCTGGTATAGAAGGAGGAAGAAGAAATGCAATGTGTACAGACTGAACTTATTATTGGGCAGGTAATTGTTCCCTTTGGAATTTGCACCGTCGGTTCATTTAAAAGCCAAGGAAAGTATTCTGATGTCTCAGGGCATAATTGCAGGGTTACAAAATTCAAAATTCTCAGTTTTACTTGTCAGTTTGTTATGTCTTTTAAATTATGACCTATTGACCAAGCATGTTTTTTTGCATCTCATAATTATGAATGAGCAGTGAGGGTTAACAGCATGGTATTCCCACCCGCAACGCCCGACTTTCTTCTTTTCCTCGACTCATTCCCTACAGGAGGGGCCTGCAAATTGTGCAACCAAAGTAACAGCAAACCAACCGGCAATTACTTCCTTCCTGAGATGAAACGCAGAGCAGCCCCTATTATTAACTTTTGCTGTGTTCAAGCCTGGTTTTGTTTATTCACAAGGGCTTGAAAAGCCTGCAGCCATCAAGACAAATCAAATGGGGGTTGAACTAAAGTTTTTCTGTCTGTACCACAGGGAAAACTCATGAAACTGCCATGGTGCTTTCAGTATTGTGCAGAAAGCCAGTGTCTAAGGGCAAGGTTTTTATGATTCCCAGTGCTTGGAGGCACCACTGTCTGAGCAGCATGACTGGTATATATAGAAACTTACATACACTGATCAGGTTTATTCGTGTCTAATATTTATTTGCTGTGAAATAACAATTAGATTACATCCAGCGTTGCTGAAATGTTTTGCTTTCACTAATTCTTTATATGTCACAACACATTTCTTATACAACGTATAATGCAGAGCCTGGTTTAAAAAAATCATTTTAGACAGGCACGTAGAATTACACTTTTTTAAATCTGAATTCATAAAAAGGTGTGTTATAGAGATGTGCATTCTAAAACCACTCTAACCAATATTATACCAATTTTCACAGAACACTAGGAACTTGTACTGAGTAAAAACATTATTTATCATGTTAAAAACAAAAATGTTAAACCAAAATGTTAGTCCCATCAACATCTTGAGAAAGTTGGCTTGTTTTCTATTCAACCTGAAAAAATTAAAGTTCCGTTTTTCACGCAGTAACAGTTCTCAGAGTTCATTTGCTCTGTGGCTCACCTATAGGGGTTACTTGGTTCAATGCCTTGGGGTCTGCAACTTGCACCCAATCTGCAAGCAAGCACAACTGTGTTTGGTGTGACACATCAGGGCTGGGGTGAATACTTGGAATTATGGGTAAAAACATGATTTGCATAAATTGCTAATTGCTCTTGTAGCGCTATAATAATTTGAGTGCACCTTACTCTACTATAAGCTTCACTCCCAGTACATATGCTCCGGATGAGACCTTAAAACCTTAGGGAGTGAGCCTTTGCAGCGATGTGGAAGCAGGGTGTAGTGCAACTGTAATTGTATTCAGGATGCAGTGGTTCTTATCACTTAACCATTGAACAGATTTATTGAGCACAGTATACAATCCTCAGTGGAGTGTACATAAATCAGAACATTTGCAGGATCATACAGTATATTGAATAGGCAGTACTCACAGCACCTTTGGTCAGTATGATTCTCCTCAGATTCTCCTCAGAGATAGGAAAAATGCATGCAGCTTTGAGGAGGTACACCCAGCTTTCAGCCTTTTCCCTAAGTAGAAACTGAGGGGAATCTATCTACCCTAGGTCTGTACACTTAGTCCCTACTTCTGGGCAATTAGTACCCTGGGATCTTAATCCCACTACAATCCTCGTAGGAGCCTCAAGCTGCTTAGCTAAATAATACTGACTGTCTGTCACTCCTAGAGTGACCTATAAAGGTGAGTAGCCTATTCTTACTAGACCTGACCTGTCTAGGTTCCACTCGAGCTCTGCCTCCTGCACAGGCTAGAGCCAGCACAAGATGGACACTGAAAGCATGGCTTCAGTGGCTTTTATGCTGAGCACAGTGTCATCTGCTGGTCACTGTGAGAAACAACAAGGGGCATAGCTTAGAGCAGGAAGAGCAAAAAGTACCCCTCCCAACTGTATTTTAGGACCCAGTTAGGCGTCTATAACACTGAGGGACTGCCTGCCAATATTTTACACATCCCTACACTCTTATGTTTGTTAATTACCACTACAGACTTCTGCATGTGGCTTATTGGTGCTCTGTTGAAAGACCACAAGGTTCTTTACCTAACCTCATGACAGAAACCTCCTGCCTACATTGGAATGAATCTGAGGCACATACATTGCATAGAAATAGTAGTCTATAGAACATAACTCATTAAACATATGTCTAGAAACTGCAGTGGAAAGTGGTTAGCCCATTCTTTAAAGCTGATTTGGGGAATGCAACATTTCGGGGTGATCTTTCACTTTCTCTTCGCAAGAAATGCCTGATAATGCACATTATAACAAAAAGTGGATACCCCTTCTAACTGGACATTTAAGCCACCCCCATAATCCCCAACACCAGTGCCACTACATCAGTGGTCCCCAACCAGTGACTTGTAACCAATATGTTGGCATCAAAGCAAGTGCTTATTTTTCAATTCCAGCCTTGGAGGCAAGTTTTGTTTGCATAAAAACCAGGTTTACAGTCAAGAAGAGTCTCCTGTAGGCTGCCAGTCTGTATAGGGGCTACAAAATAGCCTTATTTGACACCCCCAGGAACTTTTTTCACATTTTAATGTGGCTCAAGGGTAAAAAAGAGTGGAGACCCCTGCACTATTTATTTTATACAAAGATATTTGTGACAACTCTATGCTTCCTTGACCTCAACTCAAGTAAACCACCTGTGGGATGAATCAGACCACCGAATCATGCCACACCTGATCCCCAATATCAGTGCTCAACCTCCTTGGTATGAATGGAAGCAAATCCCACAGGCAATGTTTCAACATCCAGTGAAAAGCCTTCCCAGGAGATTACAGGGTATGATGCATTTTATCATGAACATCTGAATGTCTAAGCAAATACTTAGTGATGTTTCAGAAACTCTGTTTAGTGTTTTGGTTGCTGATCTGCCATTTTGTTTATTACAAATGAAATATATTCTAAAATTAGGACGCTGTTTGATATGGATGCTGAAATAAAAGATGTGGATGTTTATTGTTACTGAATTGCTTTTCCTTCTCATCTTTGAATTATAGTGGTAAATATTATAACAGAGATTAAAAAGCCGATGGAGAGATGGTGTCAGTGCCAGGCCACCGGGATTGTTCTGGGGTAACATAGTGGAGTCTTAGCCAATGTGCCTGATGGAAAAGTACAGGTCTTCACCGATTCCCAAACTACATGATGAGTCACACTGGTTACTGCAGCCAGACAGAGCGTTCCACTCTCTTTTGTCTAATTATCATCTAAAGCAGGGGTGTTCAGCCTGAAGCTCCCAGCTTTGGAACTACATCTTCTAGGCTGAGTCATAGACTGTATTAAACTGAACTACAGTGTTGTTTCATAGCTGATATTTTCATTTACTTTAGAATTCTCTGTAATAGTAACTGGCAAGATGAACTTCAATTTGTATTTAGTATCATATGCTATTTTTGTCTTTTATGTATGCCTTCCCAGGAAAATCATACTTCTTCTTTTCTCCTTTCAGCTCCCCTTTGCTTACCCCTGCAAGTTCTCCCTTCTCTGTCCCCACTCGCATGACACTATAGGGGTTTTTTTTTTATCAAAATTCTTAGTTGTGTCATTTTAGAGGTTTTTTTTCAACCTCAACTAAACTCACATTTTTAAAAAGCTCAAATGTTTCCCTTTTTATTAAAAAATCCAAATATAAAAAGCACAGACAAAAACATGGAACAAATGTAAATACAAAAGCCTAGAAATCCTTGTTTCCATAAGAGTTTACATGTAATTACAAGTAAAAAAAAATCCCGAAAAACTCTACATAATAAATATTTCACAATTTGCTAAGGACACCTCCCATTGACTTCTACATAACCTTGCCAGCTTTTAGATGCCAACATTTTGTATTAGACTATTGTGGTTCTTACACTTAATAAATACAGACATTTTTGTGCCTAAGAGTAATTATTAATATACATGATTTTTAGAGCTAAAAGGTTTGATTTGCGGAAAGAAAAACAATGCAAACATGAATAAATTGGCCCCTTTATGTTAACAATGTACATTTGCTATCCTCTATTTAGTTCTATTTGCGGATCTCCTTGGTTCTCCCAGCTCATGAGCTTACCATCCCCTGTTTCCTTGACTCTGTGGCTTCATCTTCATACCTTTTCCTAGCTATACATTTTCTTGACACAAGTTGAAATTCTAAACGAAATTTGGTAAACTAAAACTTTAGCAGTGGGGAGGATTGGCTAATATGGAGAGGTACATTAGGTCTTGATATATATGATATAAAAGCTATAACTCACACATACAGTAATTTTGTAGAATTGGAGAGGCAATGGATTTTTTGGAAACCTCTGTGTTTAGCATTTGGATGGCAATGAAAGGGACACCATGCTGTTTATATCCATAAATGTGACTGGGTAATAGCATTATAAATACTTTGTCTTATTACAGGGAACAGGTTTACTCAGTGAATTTACTCTAAATCTTGCTTGCTAACAAGAAACTGACCCCCTGGACTACACAACTCTCAGATTAATACAGGTTGTATTGAGGAAAGCAGAGATGATCTAGAATTTCAGATGGATATTTCTTATTAACATATCTGTAGTCAGATTGGTTTGTTTTGTGCAAAAGAAAAGTATTATCAACATATATCATCCAAATTTTTTTAGGTGATCCACAGCCAAATCATCCACAAATGGTTTGGCCAAACCCCAAGCTGAATTGAAACCCAAGTTTAACGAATAAAACAGTCTTCGATCGTGTCAGATAATCAAAGCATTAGTGGAAATAATACTCTTGATTTGGTATGATGCCTCAGCAAGTAAAAATGTACAGATTTAGGGTTTTGCTGAAGAGTGGGCACCTGTAAATGGGGGGGAAAAAGGAAACATTAGTATAACTATTCTTGATACAAAATAAATATGTTCCCTACCGTGTGAAGAGAAGAAAAGTATACATAAAAATTCAAGATCATTAAGAACAACAAAGCAGCAGACAGAATCATTCATTTTACATGTTTAATAGCAGAGAATGACAATACAACTTACTGTATATACAAACAGTAGATTGAAAAGGCATCAGACATTTACATTTACAGAAAGGGGGATATGGAAGGCATCAGTCCCATAATGGGTAAAAAGGGCACAGCAGAAGTATTTGGGTCTTGCCAGGGCAAAATAGCACTCACAGTTTTTTTTAGCTTTTTAATTATTCCATGCAATTTACCCATGAGGCCTTTAGGCTGTATAAACACAGTAACAAAGAACCAGCCACACAAATAGACACAGTGTTAAACTGACCTGCCAGAGAATCAGATGATCTTCCAGTGGGCCCCAACCTAAGAACAATTTCTCGTTTCCATTAAAAGTCTTACATGACCCCTACTGCATTTAGCATTTAATAGTTGTGAAAGTAGTCTGTCAATGTCAGGCTCTCTGGTGAGGCCTAGGAGACCATTTCTGAAGTTGACTAGGGATGCACGAAGTCCAGGAGTCAATTAGAGATTATGACAAAAGCCATCATTTTTGCAAAACCCACATTCAATCGATCCATAGCATTTATCCAAAATAACTCAGTTCCCTATTGAAAAGTGACTATAAGATCTGAAGATGATTCCATTGTGTTAACAACAATTGGTGTATGGATTTGTATTTGTATATATCAAAAAGTTTTATAAAGGATCTAGAATTCAGTTATGGATTTGGTGGATCCCTCGTCTCAAAAAAATGGTATGTAAAAAGGGGTACAATACATACCACCCGCCACACATTACATGGCAATAGACTTGCTTATTACATTTAAATTTCTTAAAACTTTCTTGAGTACCCCATTTAATATACATGGCCTAGCACATTATTTGCTGTGATGCTGTGAATTTGTAGTCACAGTCATTCATAGTTGCATTGTAGTTTTTTTTTTGTGCAGTTGGCTAGTTTTAAATGCTGGTGCTTTTCCTGGGGCAAACATTTCATTGGACAGTGTCGAATGTGGCCACTATCCCTGGAAATAAAGTAGGCAGCAAGTATGAAGTCTTTAGCTCTGCACCAGTCAGAAGATTTTCTTTAATCCCCAAAATGCCCTGCAGAGTTTTGCTGCAGTCAGTATCAGCTATAAGACCTACTGGGGAATGTTGGAGGTGGAATTCCTCATACTTGTTGCCGATGGAAATAGTGAAAATCAACTCTCAAATCTGGCGTATGGTCAGAAGTGGAAAGCAGATGACCACTGAATGAACAATTATATTATGTAGCCTCTCACCCTGAGCCTCCCTAAAACATGAATGGCATGGTGGCTCAACTAGCAGTGCACACCGCCATCACCTGAAGATAGGTACTGATATTGCTTTCTAAAGACACAGCTTCATTGAAACCATGATCTGGTACTCTAGGTGGCTAAGATGACCGTGTATCCGTAGGAGGGAAGAAAAAAAAAATCAAAAGGCAAACATAGAGAATGTAAGCTTGTATATACCAGTATTTCAAAAAATGGATGTGATTCTTGTAGTCCTTACCAGGACAATCTATGCATATTACTGGAATTAGATATGCCCAACCTGCAGGTTCTATATTTAGTCATAGTGCCCCTCAAGAAGCAGAAGATAAGCTGAAGCAAGAATACTGAAGCAGGGAAACTGAAGCAAGAATACAAACAAATACCTACTTTTATACAATCCCCAACAGATGTGAAAGGGTAAATACAAGTATATACAAAAGTAAACTGGTGATATGCTAATTTACCCCCACAGAACTTGAAATCTATTTTAGCCATCTTTGATGACTATATTCTACATAGTATGATACAAGTAAGGATCCAAGACTTTTAACCATGTCTAACACACACACATGCATTGTGTCTTGTTATGACTGTAGCATATAGGCACCAAACCTTCATCGCTTTTCTCTTTTAGAAACTAGAGTTGAAGGTGCCTCTTGGCTGTAAGGGAACCCTGGAGCCTTGTATTTTATACCTGTGGCCAGTTAAACAAGGAGCCAATAGCGTACTTTCTGTTAGAGGCTTTGTATCCCATCTCTTTTCCTTATAGCTGGAGGATTTATGCCAAGAAATCTCAAAGCATTGTAATGTTGTTTCTTTTTAACTCTACGTAAGCATGCCACTCACTATGACAGTATGTACCCTAATGTCTTTTTAAGCTACATTCTATATGAAGTTTCCTCTTCTAAAGTTGGTGTCAAAATTAAAGGGTGCACCTACATGTAACAATGGTTGTGCAGAAATTTTACTGGATAAATGTGTACTTAATTAGTTTTCATCACTACATATGCCCATCTGGATACACAGGGACTGTAGTCTGGTAGATATTCTCATTTTCAGAATGTTTAGGGCTATGTGGGTGAGATTTAGAAGAGATTAAGCACTAGGATGATGCAAATTATATCAGTTTGGTGGAGACGATGTTATTTTACCAGAGAATTCCCTGCACTTCTGATATCCTTTTACATTCTACAGTCTATATCTAGGGGACAGTGATGAGGTTAGAGTAGAGCTGGGAACCTGTTTGGGCAAAGGCTGTCTATTGCTTCACATATGATACTGAACAGCTGGCAATATGGAGGTGCAACATCTCTTGTACTCAAAGCCAGTGTGAGCTTTATTACTAGAGCTTCCCTTTGGTGACACATTTTCTCAAGGCCAGGCATTCACTCAGTTCCATCATACTTCTGTATATGAAGTTTTGCTCTACTTCATTTTTACTCCATTCCTCCATTAAAATATATCTGCAGAAAGTGCTGTTTTACAAACCTATATTTTCTTCTAAAACGTCAGCACCCCTCCCTAGTGACCATGAAGATATGGTTTTGTTGCAGTTCATGGTCAATACATAGGCTGAGATCAGGCAAATAACTCATACTATAAAGGCAAACATGCACATGGTAATTATAGAGGAGGTTGCACGGCATTCATGGCAGCATGAATTTGCAAATCCAAGTTAAAATTCAGAATCCAAGAGTTGCTGCATTTGAAGTGGAATCTACATTTATAGCTTGGAACAATTCATAACAACATGAACTTTTATGTATCAATTCACTTGCCAAGATCCCTCACTCTTCCTACCTAGAACTACTGTTCTGTGGGCCTCATTGTGAGTGGGATGCAAGGCAGTGAACCATCATAGAACCCCCTAAAGGAGGATGCTTAATAGCTACAATGCACTGAGCCCTAGTTTGTCTTAAACAGCTTCTTTTTTTAAATAAGGCACTGTAATAATAGGTCCCTAAACTGATTGACTTTTCAAAGAAATACTAATAGTGATATTATCAAATCGTTACCCCCTTTTATTGCAATACAATGTATTATTTTTAATTGTATTATAGGCTCAGGTTTCATATTTGTGTACTCTCAGCAAAGCCTTCGTTTCTCCTTAACAGTCATTGTTTAATCAGTTACGGGCATCCCAAGTAGCAGCACAGTACATGTTAATGAGCCATTTAGATAAACTGTTATTAATCCTGCTTTGTGGGACACTGCCTCTGGTGCTTCGCCTTTGCCAGAAAGTTACAATCCCATGATTATCATGATAAATGGATAAGCTACACTTGCACTTTGCACTGCTATCACAAGTTGTTTTCAGGCATACTGTAAGTAAAAACCTTTTGGTCTGACAGCAATATCCCTTTAAAGGGATACCAACACTTTTTCAAAATCCTTGATAATGTCATTGTGAGTAACCAGTAAACACGTGGAAGAACATTTCTTTCCAACATGACCTATTTTGGCACAGCAGCCTTAAGTTCTAGGTCCAAATAACTGTAGAATCCTGGAAATCAGTTTACTGCTTACTTTTACCTGGGAAAACCCAACATTTTGGGTGACAAAATTTAAGCTGCTGTAGTGACAAAAATGTCATCCTCTGGATATCAGGTTCCATTGATGACAAACCAGCCATCCCAGTGTCAGTATCTCAATAAATATCCCTCAGACTTTGGAAAACCCTTGCTCTATTCTATAGTAAAACCTAAACAAAACATATTTAACATTCATTAAATCTCAAATGCCACATAGTTCTCTCTCCTTGGATCACCCTTAGTAAATTCTGAAAATTGATTAGTTTGTTGTAAGCTTATGGGTTTATAGTGTGAAATGCTCTGCCCTTTCAACCCATTTTGCTTCCTTTGGAATGCACTACAAAAGACTAAAACAAAAGTTCATGTTACCCTTCCAGCAATGTAAGAGTGAGCATGATTGTGATTTCATTTCCACTCTTACATTAAAGAATAAAGGATTTAAATAGTAGCCCATTATTGCCTCATGTTAGTTAACAACTGGTCCTTTTGGGTAGGTTTATTTAATTGTTAGCCTGTGTTCCAACATATTATTATAAGGAACATATTAGTTCCACAGAGCCCTTTGTGGGTCTATCTTACATACAATGGTCATTAGAAGAACTTTTTCCAGTTCATGAATGTTAACTGAATGTGCAAGGGGTTGCACATTTAACATATCTCAATTTCTTAATCATTAATATCACTCTAGCCATCAAATAACATACAGTAACACTAAAACTTGATAGAGAGAATCCTGCTGAAGCAAGTTTACAAGCTATAAGGATGGAGAGTCATACATAAGGAAATAATGAGGATGTGTCTTTGAAGTGGTTGCTTTTTAAGAATGTTTAAAAACGGCAGAAAATAAGGTAAGCAGTGATTGTGATTCACAAGTATGCAGCATGAAGTCCTGAGTGAGTATTGTAATGATTTGTGAGTGATGAATCCTGTAGCTATATGCCATGTTTTCTGCACTTTGCAAACTTCCCTACATATTAAAAAATGTATGCAGATCAGAGCTGTGTTCATCCCATGAGTTTAGCATTGCTGAATTGATGAAGGGGGCAGCACATAGTTGAGCAAGTTAGGGAGCATTGGCAGACAAAGGCCACCATGTATGAATGTGGTGATCCATCCTTCCTTCCATTTAATTCCCTTCCATATTTCTCCTTCCTTCCATTTCCTTACTTCCCTTTCCTTCCCTTCTATTCCTTTCCACCATTCCCATTCCTTCCTTCTACTTCCTTCTTTTTCTTCCTTCCTTCCTTCCTTCCTTCCTTCCTTCCTTCCTTCCTTCCTTCCTTCCTTCCTTCCTTCCTTCCTTCCTTCCTTCCTTCCTTCCTTCCTTCCTTCTCCTTCTTTACCTTCCATCCCCTTCGCTTTCTTTCTTGTAACAATTTGCAGGTACTGTATGACCAATGTACAATACCAGATAAATTATATAGGGGTGGAAACTCATCTGAATTCCGCTTGTCTCTCAGGCTCAGTTTCTGCCAAATGATTTCTTTTCATTAATAATAAAGCAAACACAGTTTTACTGAAGTAATTTCAGGGTCTGTCTTTAGCATACAATGGTCATTAGAAGAACTTTTTTCCAGTTCATGGCCCAGTTACGATGGGTTTGCACATTTATGGTAAAAAAAATAAAATCTAGAGTTGAGGGGAAACCTACAGGGAATTACATTTTTTTTACATCCCCAAATAAGGTTTCTAATCTCACCAATGCAGAGACTTTTCTCAATGATGTGTTGTAGATCAGAGGCCCACAGACAAGAGTTTAACAGGTAAAAGGAACTGTTTGCACCATTCATTGAGCCTAATAAAGAAGCATTATTCATTCTACGGCATTGGCAAAGACCTATATTAGCGAAGGGAATACTGTTGTGGAATTGCCATGTTCTCTAGAAGTTAATTGTGAGACACATAATAAACGGTTATTCAGGGCTCACAAGCCTCCATCCCTTCAACCAATAAAATACACTGCATGCAATGAGTCATACCTGACAGTACTAGCCATTAAGCTCAGAATATATATTTTTTTATATTTACATCTTCCAGAAACAGTACTTAAAAGATTTTCACAGCAGAACGCCCATCCCTCCCTGTTTATCTGGGTCCAGTCAAGCTTGTCACTTGATCCATAGTCCTTGTATTCTTCTTGTGCCATGGTGCTCTAATTGGTTCCCCCTAGACGTTACATCTTTGGATTTTCGGCTACCGCCACACTAACCTAATGTATTTGTTTTGCAATCCCATAACACATCTTGTGAAGAGACCTGAATTATGGCTAATTCTTAATGACTAATTACATATTGGTAAGCGAGACTTTGATTTCATTTTAGAGTGTTACTTAGTTTGGTTCAAAAGAAATTACTCTGCTTATTTAAAAGTGATGCATGAAACAGCATACCAAGAAAACGTCTGTTCCCTATAGAAGAACGTGCCATTTCATCCTGGGGTCTGGGGTCTGACCATGCCTGTTGCACTTGGCTTTGGCAACCCACTTTATGGTACTGTGATATGGAAGCAATTATATCTGAGAAAGCTGCAAATTGAGAACACATTAAAAATTAGCAGGAGAAAATGGCCAATAGGTATGCCAACTTGTCCTACAAACAAAGTGCCTTGATTTAGAAGTGCATAGCAAATTGGAAGGGATAAGGTCACGAGAGACCAAGAAAAAAATAAGAAACAAAAATCAATCATAATCTTCGTGGTCTTCATCTTTTCTTGAATAAATAATCTCCACAGGGCTTTAGACAAATTACAGGGCTAAATATCCATGCTCTTGATGAGACTCGCACAGCTGATAAAGTCAAGACATTATTTTTGCTAATACTTAGTTTGTGTCTTAGGAATCTTCAACTGTTTTTGGTGTCTGGGCATGGGGTGTATTCCTTCTGACAATGGTTTTAGCTTCTTATCATTAAAATAACAAATCTTGCTTCCAGTTGGGTTAGAACATCAGACTGTGGAGCCACAAAGTTAACCATTTCTAGCAGTCCTTTTGAAATCCACTCTTGAAAAGTCTGTGGAGAGAAAATGGCACAATCAATGTTTAGAATCACTTTTGGTGCATTTTATTGAATGATTGAACTTTTATCAGGAACCAAATAACTTTCTTGCATGTGTTTGAAATCATGGAGGAAACTTGTGCACCTGAAGGAAATGCAAAACTCCTTGTGTATATATATACAGTATATATATATATATATATATATATATATATATAAACAAATACAAGATTCCTCTGCACTCAACCCATTATCAATATATTTAAGACAGAGACATTTTGTATCAGATGAAAATTGAGCATAGGACTGGCCAGATATGGGATGACTTTGACGTAGTTGGCCAGCTTAAATATATTGCAATATATGGACAAACAATCCCTGTTTTGTTTAAAGGGTAAGGCATTTTTCAGTAGCAGTATGCACAAAATGTCTCTGTCTTAAATATATTGATAATGGGTTGAGTGCAGAGGAATCTTGTATTTGTTTATATGTATTTTGTGGTCACACCCTCATTGCACCCCCGCCTAATGATTTTAAAAACTAGTGGCGAGCACAACTTTCCCTTGTTTGTTATAGTTCTACAGGAGCAGTGACCAGCTCCATGTTGTAGCTCCCACCCTCTCCAACTATAGTCAGGTGATCCCACTGGTGTCTAATAAAAGGGCAGCCAAGGTTGGGAGTTTTACTTTCGAAAGCAGCAAGTAAGTTGCAGGTAAAACGTATTCGTCCCTTTTATAAAATGTATAATTAAACCATAGAATTCTTAATGAATCAGATGAAAATTGAGCATAGGACTGGCCAGATATGGGATGACTTTGACGTAGTTGGCCAGCTTAAATATATTGCAATATATGGACAAACAATCCCTGTTTTGTTTAAAGGGTAAGGTATTTTTAAGTAGCAGTATGCACAAAATGTCTCTGTCTTAAATATATTGATAATGGGTTGAGTGCAGAGGAATCTTGTATTTGTTTATATGTATTTTGTGGTCACACCCTCATTGCACCCCCGCCTAATGATTTTAAAAACTAGTGGTGAGCACAACTTTCCCTTGTTTGTTATATATATATATATATATATATATATATATATATATATATATATAATACACAAAAGCCATGAATATCTTGTAAATTATATCCTTATAAACGGTTAGTTCTTATGTCATTTCTGTCACGTGACTCGCCGAAACTTGTGTATTATAATAAATAAAGTACCCCCAGTTGCAAAATATGAGGATATTAGAAGTTACCTCAGAGTTCCATGACCTGTATAAAAACATGAAACTACTCAGTAACTTATAATATCCTTATATTTTACAAGAGGGGGTACTTTATTCATTATATAAAATGCCCCTCTCAGTCCCAAGATCCTGTTCCAAATGAATGTGAAACTAAAACTATTCTGGCCCCTGACTATTACAATAGGTATAATTTTGAATATTGCCCATATCTCCATTTCTTAATCATTAATACCACTCAAGCCATCAAATAACATACAGTAATACTCTAAAATGTGATAGAGAGAATCCAGCTGAAGCAAGTTTACAAGCTATAATGATGGAGAACAAGTGGTACATAAGGAAATAATGAGGATGTGTCTTTGAAGTGGTTGCTCTTTCAAGAATGTTTAAAAACTGAAGAAAATCATTCAAGCAGACGATTGTTATTCACAAGTGAAGTGCAGCATGAAGTCCTGAGTGAGTATTTTGCAATAAATTTGTAAGTGATAAATCCTGTTGCAATCTGCCATGTTTTCTGCACTTTGCACCCTTCCCTACATATTAATAAATGGACACAGATCAGACCAGCGTTTATCCCATGAATTTTGCAGTGCTGAATTAATGAAGGTGGCAGCACATAGCTGAGCAAAATAGGGAGCACTGGCAGACACAGGCCACCATATAAGAATACTGTGATACATTCTTCCTTCTCTTTTCTTCCCTTCCATCCCTTCCCATCATTCTCCTCCCTTCCTTCTCCTTCCTTAGCTTCTATCCCATTCCATCATTCACCTTCCTTCCTTCTACTTTCTTCTTTTTCTTCCCTTCTCCTTCTTTACTTTTCCTCCCCTTCCCTTTCTTTCTTGTAACAATTTGCAGGTATGACCAATGTACAATACCAGATAACTGGTACCAGAGGAATCTCATACACACACATGGTAAATACTAAATCCATATAGTTGGTGCCCTCCTAACTGCTGTGCCGCCTCACTAATCTGCTCACTTTGACATGTCATTTACATGAACGCCAATATGGCATTTACTAACTCCTCTCTAAAGACAGGCAGCCTTTAAGTAGAAGTAGTATATATTTTTATTCTTGGTCATTACATATATGAACGTAAATATAAAATATAAAATGTGCTTCTAATAACGGAGCTCTTAATGGATTTCTGCTGCTAAACATGTGAATATTTATATCTTCCATTTATATTTGCAGTTCTCCTGAGAAGAGAGAGTTAATTATTGGTTCAAAGCATAAACCGGTGGGAGCGTTGACTTGTAAACACAAAAGATTTAAAGAAAAGAAATGTCTGTTTATTGCTGAGTTCCCAAAGCTATGTTCCTGACCCTTTCAAGATTTGGCTAACATTTACAGTCTTGTAATACGGCTTTGAACCATATGCTCTGTGTGTATTTAGAGCTTGTATTCCAGTCTCAGGGGATGGTGCACACTGAATTTATGGATGAAATGTATCCTACACTATTAAAATTAATTGTATATACACAAATGTTCAGAATTTGTTCCCTTGGTATCAACAGGACTTTGTTCTTGACATTAACCAAATCAATCCTAGCATTCCATAATATTGTACTGTTAATAGACCACTTCTTGGGACCACTGGGTGCTAAGTCTACAGTTTTATTCCATATAATGCAGGTCTTATTTCCCAATTCAGTGCCTTAACATGAAAAAGCAGAGCTTTTCCTTAGGGTCCAGAATATATAATAGGGCTCATTTACTAAAGATGGTGCAAAGTCCAAAGTGCAAAACAATGCATGCAACATGCCCCATGGTGATCTTGTAGCTGCACCTGTGGGAGAAGTAAATGCAAAGAAGCAACAGGCTCCTGTGGAGTGACCATAACATTCATGTGTGCAATTCTGAAGCATTTAGTAGCCGATCTGTCAAAGATCAAGGCAAAAGTAATGTTTCTCCTTTACAGAATGTTACCTCTTTTGCCAGAGTTTCCCTCGCCACCTCAGACCAGGTGAACTGATAAAACAAAGCTACATCTTCCTCAATCTTATGTCAGTGACATCATATCCTGTATGCCGGAAATTCATAAAAGTTGTAAGAAACGCTGGTGTCTTTTCATTTTTTAAAGTGGGATTGCCTTCAAAAGTCCTAACTATTAAAGATTTTTGTGTTAACAATTTTTTTAACCAATTCGAGATGCATGCCACATTTGTTGCCACCCGGCCTGTATTTTACCGGCCTAGCCGGTAAAACACCTGCCAAGGCCGGGGCCGGTATAACAAATTTACCGGCAATGTAGCTGACGGTAAATTTGTAATACCCTTAAAGAGACCCCCTCGGCCTGCCCCCAATTCCCCTGTAAAACTTAGCTTTTGTCCTGTTTTCACAGCTCAGCACCCTTTTGACGTCATAGCCACGCCCCCTTTTGGCATCACACAGCTCTGCACCGTGGCCCCACCTCTTTTTACATCATAGATCCGCCCCCTTTTGCCATCACACCTGCCCCTTTTTGTTCCCGCCCCCCACCAGCCGGTAACAAAATTAGAAAAAGGTGGCAACCCTAGTTTTAGGGTGGGCTCATGTCTAGGGCATTAGAGGACCTCTTTTGCCTTTATTTTGCTTCCTTGGACATGTGTAATAATAAGTAGCCATTTCAAGCATTTTAACCAACATCTCTCATAAATTCATATATACAACCACCCTTATGTACCCACTCTATTCAAATTGACCTTAGCGTAAGATCACTAACGAATTTTCGATGGGTGAAAGAGCGCCAACAAATGCTTGCGCTGATGAATTAACGATAACGAAACTTTACCAGCGTTTGGTTCGGAGACACAACTTCGAATTTTAGTGAATTAGCGTAGTGGTAACGAATTTGCACCTGGCGAAGTGACACGAAGTGTGGCGAAGCGGTCGCTGTAGAAACTCGCCCTTTAGTGAATATGCTCCTAAGTCTACGGAATATCACTTAAACATTAAATTAAACCCAATAAGATTGTTTTGCTTCCATGAAGAATTATTAGTTGGGATCAAGTAGAAGGTACTGTTTTGCTGTTACAGCAGAAAATAAATATTTCAACATTTTGAATTATTTGGTATGGGAGATGGCCTTCTGCTTTCTGGATAATGGGTTTCTGGATAATGGTTCCCACGTACAAGGTATAAAATGCAGCCAGACCCTGGTGCACTAAGGGGCACACTTTTGCCCTTCTGTTACTTATATACTAGCACCACTGTGTATACTATATTATATGAAAAAGATGAGCTTGCGTTTGATAACCATATATTACTCTGAAAGACACAGACTAGTAGGATTATGTCTACGTATGTATTGTGGTCATGAATTGGTTAAGCAGAAAGAATGTCTGGTGAGAGGAACAGGCAGAAGTATTGCAGATATGTGTGTCTGAGGCACTACAGTGAGGAGTTACAGTGGGAGAGGACCAGGAATATCATTACTATTACTACAACTATTTTTATTAAGGAATCACCAATATCTGTTATAACATATTACAAAATAAGTATAAACCATAGAACGTGTTATACCAATTATATCATATAATCAAAGAGCCAGCACTTATATATAGAAGAACATTAAAATGCAAAGGCACAACTCTGAGAGAATGAAAGAAGATCATTAAAGACGCTACAAGTTTGGCAGGAATATTGGTGCATGAACTAGTTCTTTACCCATAGTATTCTCTAATCTGGTATTAGAAACCCAGTTTCCTATTTCAAAAGGAGCTCAACTCTTTTTTGCCATAATGTATAGTTAAGATGTTGCACGTAACATGGATTGAGAGGTTCATTTAGGTACATGGGACCAATAAATGGCTTTGAGAAGTCTGAATAATATTCTCCTTCAACTGTGAGTTTGCTCTCACCTCTCCTTTGTAGGACTTGGCCAGCTGAATTTGCTTAAAATGTTATAGTTTTGATCACATTATATTTTAGTTCAAAACAGATGGCACAAAAAGGAATCCATCCAAGAGGACGGAGAAACAACCCCCCTTCCTCCTCCTCTTCTTCCTAAAAGGGATTCTGGTCATAAAGAAAAAGAAGTATGGAAGTAATTGAGGTCTGAGATTAGCTCCCCTTTCATCTTCCAAAACATCCTGTCCCCAGAGATGAAATAGTGAGTGAGGTTGATGGGAGCTTCACACGCTGGAAACTGCTGAAGGTTGCTTTGCTTCTCTTTAGTAAAAGCAATACCATAGCCGCGCAAGAAAGCTTTAAATTCTGACGAGCGTTCGTGATTAAACAGGACTTGAGTTTTAATTAAAAGTTATATAGCTTTTCATGAAAGTGGCAAAACCTGTCGACCTTGTTAAGCTTCTGCAGGGCCAGAGTAGTAGAAGTCTTGACACTTTGTTAATGGTTTTAATTAGCAGGGGTTGAGTCAAAGCCAAAAGATATTCAAACAACTCTATTCAAGCTCCCCAGCGATATACTGTAAAGAGTTTCTGATAAAACCTCAACTCCCCTCAACTGTAACGTTAATGGTACTGGCCTGGGAAGCCCATCTTTCTTCAGTCTGGTTATTAGGTGGATCTTAGGGGAGTGATAACAGTGTTCTACTGAAAATAATGTACCTCTTACAATTCTCAGGGTACAGAATTAGGGTAACAGTGTCAGAATGTGTTTCAAAATGATCCCGTCAGCTGTAGGGTATACTCATATATCTAGACACTGTTGTAGGTTTTTTTCCCTTACAGTAGTGAAAACTGATTCCGAAATAGGACCTCATCCATCATGTTCAGTAGATATAACTGTCCATGGGAAATCTCTGGGTTTTATACATAAAAGTTGTGTTTAATTTTGCTGTAAAATCACATATCTATTTGTAACACTGCTGCATTTGTGTTTCACCCCTAGTAGTGTTCAGCTGACCGTAGACACAAAGGGGTATATTTATCAAAGAGTGAAGTTAATAGTGAAGTTCCGCCACTAGAGTGAAATGCCGCCACTCCCCATTAATTTCTATGGGATTTTTAAAGGTGTATTCATCAAAGGGTGAACTTTCATTTTCACCCATTGATAAATCCGCCTTTCAAAATCCCATAGAAATTAATTGAGAGCTGCGGAATTTCACTCTAGTGGCGGAACTTCACTCTTTGATAAATTTACCGTATTAAAAGAAGGTTCGTATGATTTTCAGACCGTATGTGGATCGTCCCGACATTTTTTTGTATCATGTCGATCGGTTGTTTACTTGACCGGACAGGTTAGATGAATTCTGTCAGCTAACAATAATATTTTTGCATGTATTGCCTATCTGTCAATTTCAGTGGGCGACAGTCACTAGTATTTGTCAGATATAACTTTCGTATGATTGCTGTAATGGCCATAACATTGTCTGTAACTACTGTAATTAATCTGAATGGTTAGTTGCAGGTCAGAAGATTGCATGATCGAAGTACGATCATTCGTTGGATATGATGCTGAAATCTACACGTCTATGGGCAGCTTTAGTAATGGCATTAGAGTTCATTTCTTTTGCCATGAGTCAGTTATGACTATTGACACAACCCACTAAGGGACTTCCCACCATGTGTGATAGTAATTCCCAGGTTCATTTGCATCCATTTATGTGTAATTCATCAGATCATGCATCTTGCAAGTTGAAAAGGAATACAGTATATAAAATAAATATAGGCCTATTTATAAAAAATTTAAATTTGTGAATTTTTGAGTATTTGAATGAACTCGAATCTATTAAAAAATTAGAATGTAAAAAAACTTGTCCTAATAAAACCGTGAAAAAAAAACTTGAACGCATCAATTTCATATTCTATTCACCATTTGCAATGGTTCTACCAGGTCTAAAAATTAAAAAAAAAAAAAAACCTCAAATTTAAAGATTAAAAAAAAAAATGTTTTGCACATGAATACATCCATTGACTTCTATATGAACTCAGCAGATTTTAGAAGGAAAAGAAATGCAGTGTTTCTTTTGCCAGAGGACTCAGAGCAGCATTACTTTCAGGGTTTACTGGTATATTTAGGTGCACCTTTCTGATAAGGCTTACTTTCCTTTTCTTTTTTTTCATAAATATAGCCCTCTGTGTTTCCCCAGAACTGTTATAGTAGAATAGAACAACCATCTGTTAATGTTGTATCCAGTCCATTTTAATCAACAAGATCTGTTTGGATGATGCCAGTGATATCAAGATGGCAGTTAGTCCAATGTTCATTGTAGTTCATGAGAGTGGCCTTGATTAGTGGTAGGTGAATAAATTCGCCAGACACAAATTTGCGGCAAATTTCCACGTTTCGCCGTAAGCAAATAAATTCCCGAAACTTTGGCTCCTGCAAAAAAATCTGCAGCGTCAAAAAAAAAAATAGTTGCGTGCATAAAAATGGTCACATGTCAAAATTATTCGTACGCCCATTGACTTTAATGCATTTGGACCAAATAGGCATGTCAATTTTGACGTCCATTGACTTCAATGCATTTTGCAGATTTTTTGTCGTTTCGTGAATTTCGGTGTAAATTCGGCACAGATTCGCCCATCACTAGCCTTGATGTCCCAGGTCAGTGAATGCAGAAGAAAAATGAGACTTATCTGTGTCATCCAGACTAACACTGCAGTGGAAACCCATTTCATTGGAACTCAATGAATAGATTTTCTGCAGTTTTTAAACATTCTTGAAAGGGTGACCACCTTGACTTGCTTCAGCTGGATTCTCTCTATCACATTTTAGAGTGTTACTGTATGTTATTTGATGGCTTGAGTGGTATTAATGATTAAGAAATTGAGATATAGGCAATATTCAAAATGATACCTATTGTAATAGTAAGGGGCCAGAATTCATGCCTGGTTGCTTGAAAGTGTACAGGGCCCATTGGGAGATATTGCTTGCGTCAGGTGCAGGGAATACCCATCAGAAGCGGTTGAGCCATGACTTCAGTCTGCTTCCTTTGCATGATCTGTGTCTTATGGGAACTACAACAAGGAACAAGCTGCTGTAAAACGGGTCAGACAGTAGTGACAGCAAGACGTCAATAACATTAGTAGAGGACAGTGGGTTGTTCCACTGGTGGGGGTAGAGAGCAGGGGCCCCGTTTGCATGTTTGTGTACCAAAAGATCAGAAAATTGCAGCTTGGAAAAGTAAAACAAGTAAAACAATTTCGAAAAAGTGCAAAATGCTGTTTAATGACAACGTGATGTCCAAGGTGAAACCCTGAAATCTGAGCTTTGTGTAACCAACATGAGAAACAATATCACCTCTGTGTACTAATATTTAACACTTTGACGTTGTAATTACT
The DNA here is from genome assembly GCA_038501925.1 of Xenopus petersii. Taxonomy (NCBI): domain Eukaryota; kingdom Metazoa; phylum Chordata; class Amphibia; order Anura; family Pipidae; genus Xenopus; species Xenopus petersii. Next base: position 41,714,861 of record CM076674.1, read on the forward strand.
TTAATGAAAACACCAAGTAAGGCGACTGTTTTATCTGGGAAAACAAGGGAGGAACAAACAATTACTGGATTCGTGTGAAAATGGATACATTTGCGAACACAGATGAGCCTATTCACACTCTCAATGTGGAACATATTAATGAAAGGCAGAAGAGTATTTCCCCCACGAGGGTTTGTAAAAATTGAATTGCTGCCTTTGAATTTTTATGAAATGAGTAATTCTGCCTTTTTTTCCCTATGAGAATGTGTTAAAAATGGAAAATGTGTTTTTTTTTTTTTAAAGAAAGTAAATTTAGTAGAAAAAGAAAAAAAACACCCACCTCTAATTATATAAGTATACAACTCTACTATATACTAACTATTCTAATAAGTAGATAAAAGATCTGAGTCCAAAAAGTCCAGTTTGGCTATATTTGCATGAATTTATATTTTAGTATTATTAGCAGCTCTCTCTTGATGAAAATCTAGATGACCAGGTTTTCTTTGTTGGGCTAACTGTCAATACTACAACCTAACATATGTTTTGCACAGTTTAAAGGAATAAAATACCCAATAGAGCTTGTTGGAAAATTGTCTTATACCTATAGTTTTAATATATAAAAATTATATTTTTTTATTGTATTAATTTATACTAATTAGGGATGCACCGAATCCAGGATTCGGTTCGGGATTCGGCCAGGATTTGGCCTTTTTCAACAGGATTCAGATTCGGCCTTGTGCCTGGCCGAACCGAATCCGAATCCTAATTTGCATATGCAAATTAGGGGTGGAGAGGGAAATCGCGTGACTTTTTGTCACAAAACAAGGTATAAGTAAAAAAAAAATTCCCCTTCCCACCCCTAATTTACATATGCAAATTAGGGTTCGGATTCGGTTCGGTATTCAGCCGAATACTTTGCTTAGGATTCGGGGGTTCGGCCAAATCCAAAATAGTGGATTCGGTGCATCCCTAATACTAATTGAACATTTCTATCATTTTACACATGCTCTTTGTTTCCTTAAAGGAGAACTAAAGCCTAACTTAAGAAGTAGCTAGATATGTTATACATTATATTTTAGGCTTCTGTACCAGCCCAAGGCAGCCACAGCCCTTTAGCAGTAAAGATCTGTGTCTCCAAAGATGCCCCAGTAGCTCCTCATCTTCTTTTCTGCTGATTCACTGCACATGCTCAGTGCTGCTGTCACTTACTGAGCTTAGGGACCCACTCACAATAAATACATTTAAATGTCACAATATTAGGCTGATTAGTAATTAATACAGATGATTACTAATTGGCAGCACATAAACCAGTGCAATTAGCATCAGAATTTAATAATCAGCCCTGTAGCATCAGCTTATATTACAGGCCAACCTCATTTTCTGCTTGATAATTGAGACAACCCCTAAGCTTAGCTTCTCAACAGCTGCCCAGGGCCCACTGAGCATGTGAGAGTCACAGACACTTTCCAAGATGGTGACCCCTTGTGACAAGTTTGAAGTCCTGGATCATTGCTGCTATTGAGAAGCTGAAACTTTAGGCTGGTGCAAAACGTTCTGTATATAAAATATGGCATTTTTAGCCTCATTCATTTTTAGAATTTTAGCTCTCCTTTAAGTGGTCAGACCAAGTTTAGCAACGGCGCAAGGAGGTTTTTAGATAGTTTTCCCTCCTTGTTGAACTTCCTGTATAATATAATCCTTAGTTGTTCTGCAGAAGCTGGGGCATTGGTTAAAAGAGCCCATTATAGCATTGTTTTCAAAAATGTTTGGATACTGTATAAAATGTAAAATAAAAAAAATGCCATTAAATTGAAATTAAACAAATTGTTGTTGTTTCCTGAAAAAGATATGCTTGTTTTAAATTTGATGCCAGCAACACATTTCAAAATATTTGGTACAGAAGAATTCCAAAGAGTCTCTTAGATTGGTCAGGGACCACTGAACGGGTAAATATTGCAACAAATGAACAATAAGACTCCTCAATTTAAAACTACAAAGAATTTAGAGATTTCATCTTTTACAGGTATGGGATCCGTTATCCGAAAACCCGTTACCAGAAAGCTCCAAATTAAGGGAAGGTCGTCGTCACCCATAGACTCCATTATAATTAAATAATCTTTTTCATTGTAATAATGAAACAGTAGCTTGTACTTGATACAACTAAGATATAATTCATCTTTATTGAAGGCAAAACCAGCCTATTGGGTTTATTTATTATTGAAATAATTTTCTAGTAGACTTAAGGTAATGTCCAATTACGGAAATATCCGTTATCCAGAAAACCCCAGGTCCCAAGCATTCTGGATAACAGGTCCTATACCTGTATCAATAAAAGATTCAGAGAATCCAGAGAACTAAACCCTAAAAATGAATATGACTGGATATGTCATATTTTATATACTGAATTGATTTATCCAGCATTTAGGTTCAGTATCATTATAGTAACAATGATCCAGGCCTTTAAAGTTGTCACAGGTGTTTCCCATCTTGGATTTTATCAGGAGTCTCTGCGACACTCACATGCTCAGGGGGCTTTAAACAGCTGTTGAGAAGCTAAGCTTATGGGGTCGTAGCAAATCATAAAATGAGAATTGCATGTCATGTGATTTGATGCTACATGGCTGATTAATAGATGTTGATGCTCATTGCGCTCGTTTCTGACCTGCCATGTACCAATAATCTGAATAATTTACTAATCAGCCTTATATTGTGATATTTAAATTCTATGTGTACTGTATATTGTGAGTGGGTCCCTAAGCTCAGTAAGTGACAGCAGCACAGAGCATGTGCAGTGAATCAGCAGAAAAGAAGATGAGGAGCTACCGGGGCATCTTTGGAGACACAGATCTTTACTGCTAAAGGGCTGTGGTTGACTTGGGCTAGTACAGAACCCTGAAACATAAATGACAACATTTCTGCCCTACTTCTTCAGTTAAGCTTTAATGCTCCTTTAAAGCCAATAGTGAATGGTTGTGATCTTCAGGCCCTCCGGCAGCGCTGCATTAAAAACAAACACAATGCTGTAGTAGAAATCATGGCATGGGCTCAGGAATAATTTAGAAAACTGATGAACACAGTCCGCCGCTGCACCCAAAATTGTGAGTTAAAACTCCATGAAAAGAAGACACCATATATAAACATGATCCAAAAACACCACTTTTAGGATGAACTTAAGTGAAAAAGTGTCCAGTGCAGTGTCGGACCGGCCCACCGGGATACCAGGTAAACTCCCGGTGGGCCCAGGTGTCAGTGGGCCCTTCTACTCACCCAACTATTTGCCTTGTATGCTTATAAAACAGCAGTTGCCCCATTTCTATTTAAGAATAAAGAGAAGAAATGGAGGTAGAGACTGATGATAATATTTGAGGATAAGTGATTAAAAGTATAAAAAAAGTGAATGACAAAAAAATGAAACATATTTTGAAGAGTGGGCCTGGGGCCAAAGGTTTTCTGGTTGGCCCCAGGCATCCCAGTCCGACACAGGTCCTGTGGGATGATGAATCAAAAAATCTGAAATTCCTAAATTCTTTATGGAAATCATAAGCAGTGCATATTACATGCTAAAGAGCAGAAGAGCAACCATCTGGCTTGTTCTTTAGTTCTTTAGCACTTTCATCACAAATGACCCCTAATGTATTGACCTTGTAAATAGTGATGAACGAAAAAGTTTGCCAACGGTCAATTCCACTGCAAATTTATGCATTTTGCTGAGGGCGAAAAGTGTTTACTTTCATCCTTCAACAAAAAAAAAAAAAAACAGACGTGTGTCAAAAAACAAAAAGACGAGAGTAAAAAAAAACCCCATAGACTCCAATGCATTTCACTACAAAAAGTTGCAGCACCAAAAACGTCTCCACATCAAAAATGTTGGACGCGAAAAAACGTTTCGCAAAATTTTTTACCGTTTCATGAATTTTCATAAATTTTTTGGTGAAGTGAAATGCAACAAATTCGTTCATCACTACTTGAAAATTATGGGGCCGATTCACTAAATTCGAGTGAAGGATTCGAAGTAAAAAAACTTTGAATTTCGAAGTGTTTTTTGGGCTACTTCGACCATCGAATGGGCTACTTCGACCTTCGACTACGACTACAACTTCGAATCGAAGGATTCGAACTAAAAATCGTTTGACTATTCGACCATTCGATAGTCGAAGTACTGTCTCTTTAAAAAAAACTTCGCCCCCTAGTTCGCCAGATAAAAGCTACCGAACTCAATGTTAGCCTATGGGGAAGGTCCCCATAGGCTTGCCTAAGTTTTTTTGATCTAAGGATATTCCTTCGATCGTTGGATTTAATCTTTCGATCGAGTGAATAATCCTTCGATCGTTCGATCGAATTTTCTGCGCTAAATCCTTCGACTTCGATATTCGAAGTCCAAGGATTTCAATTCCTAGTCGAATATCGAGGGTTAATTAACCCTCGATATTCGACCCTTGATAAATCTGCCCCTATGAGTTCTCTGAGATGTTGCCAAAATATGTTGCATTAATAAATATGCCCCATGAGTTTGCCACTTGCCGACAACTCCAGCTAATTGCAGATTCCGGACGTATACATGAATATCCCTAGCGTGGATGAGCCCTAAGTCTGCTGCGTGTATGGTCAATAACTGGAATGGGGCTCAACTGCATTTTGTCGACATAATCGTCTGACATGCTTGTTCTATGTTTCATTTTATTGGAACATGCTATTTAAATGAATCAGGACAATAGTCTAAGGGATATTGTCATCATATTTAATATACTGTAATACTTAGGCAAGTACAGTATCTCAGCATTTACCATGCAGCTTATATCGGTGACCTCAAACAGCATTGCTCTAGTAGTTTAATGTGAAGACTACTCAGTTGAGCTGATTTACTCAGTGTGATTTTCCAGATACCAGCAATTTCATGCCTCATAACTAGCCAGCTGAGCATCATGCCCTATTGAGTCACTTGGACAGACACATGGGGGTTTATTTATCAACAGTCTCAATTTTGTGGTTTTAGTGGTTTTTTAAACTCTCAAACTCTAAGGGGCCCATTTTTTAAAGCTCAGATTTTTTCTGAACGAGTTTTTAAAGGGGAAAACTCACATTTTTAGAGGAAAAGAAACCTCAATTTTTAAGAAATGTATTATACCCCAAAGCTGCTAAAAATCCATATCCGAAAATACTCGAAAACCTGTCAAGGTCATGCAGAAGTCAATGGCAGATTTCCCTAAAGATGTTTCTTGACATCGTGATCTGCACTGGTTTCCGTCTGATAATTCGATAAAGTCGAGTTGCCACAGCCACAATTCGAGTGGGTCAACTTTTTTAAGAATCAATTCAAAAAAGTCGTACGATTTGAACTGACGCAGGAAATTGTCTCAATGTTTTTTCGCACCGACTTTTGATAAATTAGTTAAATTCATGGATGGGAGTTAGGTCGACTTTGTTTTAATAACAAAATTAGATAAATTCGAGTTTGAATAAAAATCCCTCTTAATGACTCTTGAATTTTTTTTAAAAAAAAATTAGAAAACCATACATTTTTTGAGATTTGTGGGAAAATTTGAAATTTGATTGTTAAGGGGACTATACACTGAGAGATCCAATAGTTTGGTGATGTCGCCAAACGAGCGGCTCTCTCCTAGATATGCCCACCTTGAGGTGGGCGATATTGGAGCTGATTTAATCATGGGCCCTAGGGCCCAACGATCAGATCATAACGAAGGGTAAACGGGCGGTTGGATCAACAAACAGATGCGGTCATGATCCTACGGGATTTTTAACCCTGCCCGATCGACATTTGGCCAGATATCGATCGGGGAATCCCATCGGAGGGCCCCATACACAGGCCAATCTTAAGTCTGTTGCCAGCTTTTAACAGCCCATATATGGCCAGCTTTGGTAAATGGCTCCCCAAGGGGTACATTTATCAAAGAGTGAAGTTCCGGCACTAGATTGAAATTCTGCAGCTCACAATTCATTTCTATGGGATTTTGAAAGGTATATTTATCAAAGGGTGAAAGTTAAAGTTCACCCTTTGATAAATACGCCTTTAAAAATCCCATAGAAATGAATGTAAAGTGGCGGAACTTCACAATTAACTTCACTCTTTGATAAATATACCCCTTAGTATCTTGTAGAGTGCGGTACTTGCTTATATCTGTATTGGTTCTCCTATTTGTAATTTGTTGCACACTTAACACTAGTTTCAGACATTCTCAGACCTCTCTTTTGTGGTCTGATCACCCCCCCCCCCATAATAAAGTTACAAATATCTGAAACCTGGTTTATATAAATTCCTGGTCGAATTCGATTCGAGTTTTCAAGTCGGTAAAATGTTTACGAGTTTAAGATATTGTATTTTTTTCTTAAATAACCCCCCAGTCTAATTTTTAAATTGAGGGAGTTTTAAAAAAACTCACATGAAAGCGAAATTCGACCCTTGATAAATGTGCCTCCATTTGTCTTCTTGCTTTTCCTTTCACAATTCTATTTTTATCAATTCTTTATTTTTCCATTTTAAATATATACACAAGAAAAAAAAAATTATACAAAAGGGGATGGGGGGAAGGGGTGTACAAAAAGGAAAACAGGGTAGGAGAGGGTGGTATATGGTTCCATTCCATATTGTGTACAAATATTTTAAAGAATTAGTCATTCATTGTAACTGACATCTGCTATAAATTCATATATTTTATCTATATTTGCAGTCACCACAGTTCTTATAAAGAGAATTCCGATTGTATATTTAATTTATTTCCTTCATATAATCTACCCAAGGAAGCCAGATTTCCCAATACTTCTCACTTTGGTTATGAATTAAACCAGTAATTTCTTCCATTTGCCTAGAAATTACTGGTTTAATTCACAATTCTAATTTTAAAGCCAGAAATAGCTTACTTTTGCAGGGGTAATTTAGGTAATGGAAAAAAATAAAGACTTTATTTTTAGATTTCCCACAAAAAAAAATACCCATTGTCCAAAGCTAATGCTGCCATGTAAATAATCCTTTTGTTTCCCATTTTTAATCCAAATTCATTCAGTAAAGACATGCTGTAATCCTTCTGTAAAATGCATGTTTTTATTGTGGGTTTCTAAAAGCTGCTTTATGACCGATACATGATTACTGGAAGGAGAATGGCATTCCTCACTCACTTATAAGCCCATAACAAGACCCAAACCAGTGCCGGCTATTTTATATACTTTAACAGACTCGCTTGGACAAACATAAGAAGATAACCAAAATGCAGTAAATTAAATGGCAGTTTTCCAGAGGTATAATGTAGTGCACCTCAAAATTAAGTCTTAGTATGACTTAGATAAATATACCTGCTGTATAATAAGTAGGGATTGCACTCCTGATAAACAGAGGTACAGGTATGGGATCCCTTATCTGGAAGCATATCCATTAACCAGAAAGCTCTAAATTATAGGAAGGCCATCTCCCAAAAAGACCATTTTAAGCAAATAATTGCAAATAAAACAGTGCCTTTTACTTGATGGTAACTATTCTATTCCATGTTTCTTCTTTAAAGTGATACTGAGACTAAAAAATACTTTTTAAAATTACCTATAGGCCTATAGGTCATGCTGATCGTTTTTTGCTAAGAGTTTTGTTTTTGTAAGTACGGCAATTGTTAGTTGAAGTTTCAAAACTTGACTGTTTTGCCATCTCAGCCTGACAGTTATGGGGTTATTTATCAAAGTCCGAATTTATCTCAATATTTTCTGGAAAAAAAACAAATCTGCACAGTTTTTTTTTGGGGCTTATTTATCAATACACTTTCCCAAAAATGTTGTTTGCGGGAAAAATCTGGAAAAAACTCTGACAATCTAATTTTCGCGTTTTTTTCGAATTTTTCATCCGATTTCCACTGTTTTTTTGGATTTTTCACCCGAAAACTCCGAATTTTGCCTGAAAACTCTGAATCTTTAGGGTATTGGCAAAAAACCCAGCGCACATCAAAAAATCATTGGGACTTCTAACATTGACTTATATACGTACAACCTCCACAGGTCTGAGATGCCGGATTTTCAGATTCGGACTTTTCCATCCTCAGGGTTTAGTAAACTCTGAAAAATTTGTGATTTTTTTAAAATTCCAATTTTATGAAAAAAAATCACGATTTTTTCGTGCTTTTTGCATTCGGAGTTTAGTAAATAACCCCCTTAGAGTTTCTAATGCTAACGGACTCCTGCTGCACAAATATGGCAGCCCCCTCATACAGGAACATGGGACATCAGACAGGTAATGTAAAAGCATCAGGCAAATACTTTATGGCAGAATTATAAGTAGCTTTCAAAGGCAATATTATGACAGATGTAAAAAAAAGTTTAATTTCTGGTGTCAGTATCTCTTTATGGTGGTGGCAAATTGGGTGCTTTGTTGTAAGCAGAAAATCTCCTTAAAGCACCTGAAAATACTTTCACCCTGTCATGAATGTAAATATTTACTGGTAAAACATATTGTTATATATATTTAATTATTTGATATATTTAATTTTATACATAATCACACAAAGTTGCCTTCCAAGGCAAGGAAAAAACACTTCCTACAAGACCAATGTGCCATTGAAACTGCAGCCTGATTGTTAGGATCATTAGGGTCCTCACAACCAGATAACAGTTAAAAGTCCAAACTTGATAGATAATGTTCAAAAATAACAATTTTCTATTGTAGCTGCAATGGATAGGAGGAAGGTTCCTCCAGTTCTTTTAAAAGTTATGTTTTGCACTGGTTTCACAAAATGACAACAACCTTGCTAGCAGCAGTCAAGGGTTCCACTTCTTGGCTGTCCCTGGTTGTGCAAAAAAAGCTACCAGTGCTCAATAATGGACTGGACTTGGCAGGGAACTCCATTCTAGTTTTACTTCTGGGAAGGCAGTGCTGTGATTGGCTGCTCACATGCCACTGTGTTTCTGGAGAAGGACCACCAGGTAGTAGCTCCAGGGCTGCCTCAGGGTCCTGCCTTACAATAGGTGCAGCTAAAGAATCTGCAGAATGCGTCACTCAGAACACTGGACATGATGCCAACCGAACTTGAAAAACGCTCAATGCATTTGTGTCCGGATTACGGCGAAGTATGATTGAAATTGCATTCATTTTCAATCAGCTAGATTTACTATAAATACACGTATATTATCAATAGCTGCATTAAATCTACATGCTTAGTGGTTTAAAAGCAAAAGCTTAGCTCAGCATTAGGGGAAAAAGAAACTTTATTTCTTTATCAAGGTCCAAATTTATCTCAGTATTCTAATATCCAACTCCAAGCAACTCCGAATTCCCGAATGGACCTTATTTATGAAGAAAAAAGCCAGAAAAAAAAAAGTCAGGCAAAACCCCGAAAACTTCTGAGCTTTCCCCGAAAACTCCGAATTGTTTGGAGTTTTCTGCAAAAACTAAGATTTTTGTGGAGTTTTTTGCGCCGAAACCCCAAAATCATCGGATATCGATACGGACATCAGCGCGGACACTGGGACCTTCCCCATAGACTTATACAGGACCTCGAGAGCTTTTCGATGCCGGGGGTTTCTGATTCTGATTTCTGATTCGGACTTTAATAAATCTCAAAAAAATTATATTTTTTTTTTGCCCGGAAAACTACGAATTATTCGAGGTTCGAAAATTCTGAGCTTGATAAATAACCCCCTTAAAGTAACTGGAACTCGAACCTGGATGACACTCACATATACAGTATTTGTATGACTTCTTTACTATTCCAGTTGTGCTTTTGTACAATACCATTTTGTTCTGGCTATACAAAAAATAATTTACTATAAAACATGTCTAAAGTGTTTCTTTAGGTCTAATAATACAGTACTCAAAAATACACTTACACAAACATATTCAAACCCTTGACCAATTCATGTAATTTACTGAATAACAAATCTTATTGTAAAATGTTGTCCTTTGTGATATTTTAATCTCAAAGTGCTCAAAATATATATATTTTTTAATTGTGATTTATTGTGTCAGAATAAATCCTAAGGAAGAATGGAAACATTGCAAGAGAACAATGAACCCAAACACAAGGTAAAAGTAAAATCCGAGTGGCTCAAGAGATAAAAAGCTGAATTTACTACAATGACCCAGATCTCAATCCAACTGAGAACTGGTGCCAATATGTTAAAATTGAGTGTGGAAATACCTTTTTTTTCCCCAAACATTAAACAATGTCACATTAGTGAATGATTTGTTATTTGGGGAAAACGAGAGAATTGATTAAGGATCTGAAAACTTTCTTTAGGAATATGTACAATATGGTGCAAGACTGAAAATAAAATGAAACATTTCTGGAGTATCCCAGTAGTAGGTTAGTGCTTAGGTTTGGTTCCCAATGTTACGGTAGAACCTAGACACCTCTGTACCTCTGTATTTAATCAATTTCCTCTCCTCTCGTTTCCCATGACCACCCAGTTGGTGGTGATGCTGTGGTTCAGTATGAAATGGTTACATAACCATACCAAGAAACTCAAACCTCAAATTGTGGTGGATATAAACAGAATCATTTGAAGAATGAGTTTAGATCATTAATACAAATATATGCAATTCACAATTATAGTAAATGCCTCACTCTGTAGACTCCAATTCTTGCTGAACTTCCACTCTCATCATTTTATTCGTTAGCTTGGTGCTTAAATCAGTCATTATTTAGATTCCAAGAAAAACCCAAAGGAATAAATATGATACATACTAAAACATTGGTCAGTATATTCCAGGTTGGGTTTGGGAGTGCAGAAGCTTTAGAAGCTTTAAAAATATAGGAACAATTTCAAGTCCCATTGATTGGTTTATGTATTATTATGTAATTACTACTGTCTATTGTAGGGTGCTGTTTCTGTGTATAAATGACATTCATGGAGAACCATTGGGGGCCTGACACATATGTTAAAAAATGGTTACCTAACAGATATAATACTTTAGGATATGGATGTCCAATATGAGCCGAAAAATATAAGGTTTCTTTATATGAACTACAAATGGATTATGGAAGAACTGTTCTTCAAACAGTGATGAGGTTGTCCTCATCAAAGCTTCAAGGTGAGTTGCTAGTGGATGTAGGATTAACCAAATGTATTGGATCTTTTTGGAAGCCGTCTCTTGGTTTGGAATATCCACCCCAAAATGATGTATTGTATGTTCACCAAAGTTGGCTGAAAGACAGAAGCTTAAGATAGAAGCTAAGAAAACGTCACTGTTATTGTCACTTTTGGTTGGTTGGTACCTGAACTGGATCCAGTTATGTAAAATTATTTGTTAATAGCATGGTGACGTGTGCTACCATGAAGAACATTGGTGATTGGAGGTGAGGCATGTGGATCTGGGTATCCCTTATCCCCTGCTAGAGGCATGGTGCACTTTTCCTGCTCACTGCAATTGTTATGTTTTCTGTACCCATAGGGTTCCTTCAGGTCCCTAGGTGGCTAATTTTCTAGAATTCAGATTTCTATACAACCTCTTGTTACCCCATCAGCCTATATTTAATTATATAAACAGAACCTCTGTTTCTAAATGTGATGCTGCAGGTATGTTCATGCCCCATTCATTTCTTCTAAGGTGCCCAGCTCTAGAGTAATTTTTGGCCCGAACAGGGACTTCCAACCTTGGTCGAAATTGATACGAATAAAAGTAGATCCAGTTATTTATTGTGGATTCTGCATTATGCTTTCTGCAAATGTCTAGTAGACCGGATACTTGGATCCAGTTCAGCTGACAATTCAGAATTATATGGTATATTGAGAAAGAGACATGGTATGTAAAGAGAGCAGAATAAACTGGTAAATGTGACAAGAGAGGCCAGTGTGATTATATCATAGCAGTTCATATATCCTTAATGTAAGTGGGAATTGTGTATTATATCCTGGCAGAACTAAGGATTATTCATTGAGGAAAAATGGGAAAGAAAAGCTGTTTGTTTGTATGGCTGGCTTACCAGGGAGCTGCTGGCACTGCATGCAAAAATGAAATGCACATATTTTTTTATACTAGATCATCATTCTTTCAAAAAGCTTAGAAATTTGGGTAGACTGTGCTTGCAAAAATTAAAATCATTACTCTTATAAACAGCAGTGTTTTTGATTGTCCCAACTCAACTCATAATTTGTGGCATTGTTGCCAATAGCTCAAGTCACAAGGCACAACAGACTGCAAAATGTATAACCTCTATTTTCTGCTTTAACCAGTCTGAGGCCAAGGGAAAGTAAAACACACAGTCTAAGCCCGTGCTATTAGTACCGCTGAGTCCCACCATAGTAGTTGATTAGGACTATATTGATCTCCTGTACAGGTGCTTTTATGTAGATGCCCGGGGCTCTACTGGGGTTAGGTAATAAAAGGGTTCAAGGTTTGCTATATGTCTAGAGCAGGGATCCCCAACCTTTGTTACCCTGAAACCACATTCAAAAATAAAAAGAGTCGGGGAGCAACACAAGCATGCATAAACTTCCTGGCGAGCCAAATAAGTGTTGTAATTGGCTATTTGGTAGCCCCTACATGGACTGGAAGCCTACAGGAGTCTCTATTTTGTAGGACTCTTGGTTTTTATACAACCAAAACTTTCCAAGCCAGGAATTCAAAAATAAGCTCCTGTCTTAAGGCCACTGGGAGCAACATCCAAGGGGTTGGTGAGCAACATGTTGCTCGTGAGCTACTGGTTGGGGATCACTGGTCTAGAGCAACTAATCAGTGGGTATCATTTATGGGTCAACTGTAAAGCAGTTCTAGTGGTTTTTATTCTGCAGTGTCTTGGTGTCCAGTTGATGTAATGGTCATCCTTCTCGCAAGCTGGGACACAGTAGAGATATAGATGACTGCTGCAGAGATTGGAAAAGAAGGTTTTATATGCATGTATCAGTGCTACCTTAAAGGGGATCTAAGATAAAATCTAGCAGGTTTAGACTGCTAATACCAGGCTTTCCTCTCAACAGCTACAGTATCTCTGTAAGTCAGCAACCCCAGGATTAACAGACAATACAGAAAATGCATAGACAGGGTTGCTGACCTTCAAAGAGAGCTGTCGAGCCAATCACCTGCTGTTAGCAGTCTAAGACTTCGAAAACAGTTAATATCTCCACTAAACCACTAAAAACAAAATATTAGAAGATGAATGTAAAATGCAAAAGTGCTCAGATCACTCTGAGTTATTGTTTATTTGGATTTAGATCCCTTTTAATGTGGTCATATATGCAACCAAAATGGCTAGGCATTTTGACTTTAGACTCTAGAGGTCTATTTATCAACAGTCTCATTTTAGAGGTTTTTGAATCCACAAATAAACAAATTTTCTCTAAAACCATGAATGTAATGAAAATGATTAAAAGCACGAATGGAGTGGCAGAAAAGTCACAAAAAACTCAACTTTTTTTGTATTGTCGCACAAAAGGCAGTGTCAAAAAAACCTGAAAACCTCTAAAACCAAAAATCAAAGATCTTCCAGTTGTAAAAGGGACATCTGCCATTGACGTCTACATGATTGCGACAGGCTTTAGTTGGAGTAATTCGGATTCAAAATTGTTGCAGTTTTGACTCATAATCTGTCCCAGAACTTGATTTTTGGGGTCAAAAAGCCTGACCTGCAAAAGTCGTGGTTAAATAAATGGGCCTCCTACTGTCCAGCTGTCTCAAATACCTTGGCACCTCAGGAAGCACTTTCAACAGGGCAATCTGTGACCCATACTTAAAACTGTGCATTTTGTTGATGGTGCCCTGAGCAGCCAAGTCCTTACCAAAACAGTTCCCCATTGAAACAAATGCACTATGGGAACTTACAGTTTTTCAAAGGAACGCACTGTCCTAGGAACAATATTATGTTTCAGGTTGTGACTTTTCATTCTTGTTTTGCAAATTTTCTTTCTGTTTATGACCTTTATAGCGTTCCCCCCTTAGCGCCTGAATACATTGTGAGCACAGTAATGGATACACTGGCAGATATTACTAATAAAAGGGATATGAGTCAGAAGATAGTTGCTGGTTTCTGTTGCTGCCTCTTCAAAAAAACAACATAAATGATTTTCTCTGGCAAAGCAGAAACAACGGTGCATTGTTGTACCGTATGTTCCTTGGGACTAAAGGGATAACCCTTTCTTCTCTAGACGGGTTGGTTCAGGTTTGTATAGCAGAACATTTCGGACCATCCTGGCGTTGAGAGGGTCTGACCTTTTCCCCTCCTCATTATTTTATTTCCCACAATTCCTTTAGATGCCGTTTCTGTTATAATGGAAAATGCTGGGTTTAATTGACAAGACTTTCATAGAGTAAAAAAAAAAATCCTGGCACAGCCTTGTAAGTGAAAATAACTGTGCTGAACTTCAAAAGAAAGTGCCCTGGGATTTTAAATGAATGTTGGAGGGGAGGGAGTGGGTAGCAGCGAGGGAGTTGGGAGTGCAAGGCCAACAACAATTTCACATACTTTTTATTTTTTTAAGGGGGAGAAGGTCTGTTTGTTTGCGCTAAAAATGTTCACCTAAAAAAGCCATTTAGACCTGTGTTTAGGGAATTACTTTTATGGGGTGGGTGACCACCAACAGCTCCACAACCAACGTGTAGTCACTTAGGTTTAATTTGTTTGCTTTTCCATATGTATATATAGCTATAACAGTGTATTGATTTCCTTACAATCAATGTAGTTCCTGAGTTTTGGGAGGTTGTGGGATGGGGACTTTAGGTCAATGAAAGGGCAGGATTGTTATAAATAGAGACATTTTTGGTCTAATATCTGTAGGTTCAAAGTGCTCATATATGTTTTAAGGGAAGGGTATGTAATGTGTTTAGGACACTCTTGGTCTAATACTGTCCACAGTAAGGGGGTTATTTACTAAAATCTAAATTTATCTAATTTTTAAAATGAAAAAAAATCACACCCAAACTCCCATACCCGATTTTACCTTATTTTTTATGAAAAAAGCTTGATTTAAACGGTTTGGGTAAAAGCTCAAATCATATGATATTTTCAGGGGTTTTTCCCGAATTGCTAAATTTTTTGGGTTTTTTTCCCGAAATGGTTGGCTTTTCGGGCTAATTCCAGTGCAGACCATTAAAACTTCAAAATAGCATAGGGACGTCTGCCTTTGGCTTATACAAAACCTCGGCAGGTCTGAGATGGCAGATTTTCGTATTCAGGCTTTTTTGGTGCATCTGGCTTTAATAAATCTTTAAGTTTCTAAAAAAATTTTGACCCAAAAACCCTGACCACAGTTTAGTAAATAACCTCCTAAATATTCCCATATTGCCATGTTTTGTATAAAGCTTAGCATCCCACTAACAGACCAAAGCTATCAGTGGTCTTCTAGTGCACTGACACCTGCAGGGCAACAGTGAGGACATCCTAAAATACTGTATGAAATTTTACCCCAAGTTG
Source organism: Xenopus petersii (assembly GCA_038501925.1). Lineage (NCBI taxonomy): Eukaryota > Metazoa > Chordata > Amphibia > Anura > Pipidae > Xenopus > Xenopus petersii. The sequence goes on from CM076674.1 coordinate 41,730,175, forward strand.
ACCAACCAGCCTTCAAGAAAATGTCCCCTGTTTTCACTAATACACATGTATGGGAACTTCCATTCATACATAAATCAGAAAAGCATAGAAACATAAGTCATATTCCTATTTGACCTCCTGAAGATACATCAAACTAGGGATGGCCCAGTTGTTTTGAACCATAGGCAATCCCTAGGTAGTAGCCTGTATCCAAACATAGCAGCCTGGTCTACTGTCTCCATCCACAGACTCCATAAGGTCTCATAGTGGCTTTATGAAGGCAATCTGCTTCAAGGTATTGTGAGGGTAGGGGCAAGAATGCTGAGAAGGCTGGTCGAAATGATCAATCAATGATGGCGTAAGGAGATTTTTTGCAATGAAATTTGCTAAGCATTTTAGCAGGAAGATTTTTTTTAGCAGGAAGATTTTTCTGTTCAATAGAACTAACTCTGGGAGGACCATATCAACATTCTCATTTTAGTGGATTTAGAGTTTTTTAAAAAAATTATGATTCAACCCCATTTTTTTTAAAATCACGAATGCCATGTTATAAATGTATTATTAGATCCAAATATAAAAGGCACAAACCAGAAAATAAGAGATCTGAATAAAAATATGAAGACTTCTAAAATTTTCATTTTTTTTAGTTTTGTGGCAATTACTTACTTTTAGTTTTGTGTGCAAAAAAAAATCTGTAAAACTTTTACAAATGTCCAATAAGATCAACACAGCTCCCATTGACTTCTATAGGACATGCTTCTACTTGCCAAAGTTTTGTATTAGCGTTTTTTCTTGGTTTTTTACACTTTATAAACATCAAATTTTTAATTATTTAAAAAAAACTCAATTCAACTCAATTCTGTTGTTAGTAAATAGGCCCCTAATTGTATAAAAATTTGGTTTATATAAAAATTGATTATATAAATATATACAGGTATGGGATCTGTTATCCGGAAACCCGTTATCTATAAAGCTCAGAATTACGGAATGCCCATCTCCCATAGACTCCATTTTATCCAAATAATTCACATTTTTAAAAATGATTACCTTTTTCTCTGTAATAATAAAACAATAACTTGTACGTGAGCCAAGCTAAGATATAATTTATCCTTATTGGAAGCAAAACCAGCCTATTGGGTTTATTTAATGTTTACATTATTTTCTAGAAGACTTAGGGCTCCTACTGACGAGCGGTTGTAGCTGCGCTCCCCTGCGTTCCGTTTTTCTGCGTTCAGCCGCAGGGGAGCGCAGGAATAGAGGCATTAAGCTTTTTTCAATGGGGCTGTACTCACACAGGCGCGTGTAGGTGCCGAACGCAGGAAAAATGCAGCATGTTGCGTCTCAACCTGCGTTCGGCGCCTACACGCGCCTGTGTGAGTACAGCCCCATTGGAAAAAATGTAATGCGTCTATTTCTGCGCTCCCCTGCGGCTGAACGCAGAAAAACGGAACGCAGGGGAGCGCAGGTAAAAACATTCGTCTGTAAGAGCCCTAAGACTTGTACTGAGTTGATCAATATTGATTATTCTGTGGTGGAACATTTATTACAGCCTTAAAAGTTGATTTTTGGCTAGTAAATAAAATTCAGTTTGGGTATTGTAATACAGAATTGAAATATTGATTTAACATATTATCTTAAGATTCTTATAAACTGTTGGAAGATAAATTGTTGGACATTCATTTCTGTGCTGAATAAAGATAATTCAACTGAAGAGAGGGACCCATATATATATATATATATATATATATATATATATATATATATATATATATATATATATATATATATATATATATATATATATATAGATAGATAGATAGATAGATAGATAGATATATATATATATATATATATAAATAATGAATATAGTAAATGCTCCCAGTTACTCAGGGGCTGCTGATTATTTATACAAAAAAAAATTCTCCTTAATTGTATTAGTAGTCAGACTAAAACAAGAAGAGGATACATATGCTCTACTTTTTAAGGGTATTTTTGGCAGTGTGGGGCTACATAAGAGAGTTCAGTGTACCCTGCAGAGAACATTAAAATTGGTTTCCACTTTAATACAGCCTCCTTGTAATCGGGGAACAGCCTGTGCGGCATCAAGTTAGTAGCTTGACTGATTACGTGACTAGCCCCAGGCAGTGCTGCACTGCTAACAGCCCATAAAGTTCTGCATATTGTTCATTGAATTCAGCAGAGCCCAATTCTGACGACTCCCTCGGTGCAGCGATGGAAAGCCCTACGCAGGTCTGTAAGGGCTCACACAGATGCATGTATGTGCCGAACACTGGAGAAATGCAACATGCTGCGTCCCACCTGTGTTTGTCGCTTACATGCATCTGTGTGAGTACAGCCCCTTTCACAATAATTGAGTGCATCTACTCCTGCGCTCTCCTGTGGCTGAACGGAAGAAAGCGCAACGCAGGGGAGCGCAGACAAAAATGGTCGTGTATAAGAGCCCTAACAGCGAGGCTGGACCTGTGTCCCCACTGGTAGGGATGGGCAAATTTGACCAGTTTCATTTCATTTCATTTCGCCAAAAAAAACGCATGACGCCATACAAGTCTATGGACATCATTTCCGTGGTGAAACAAGGCAAAAAAATTCACCCATCCCTACCCGGGGTGCTACTGAATTACTATTAGTGGGGTTCACCTAGGGACAGCCACCCTGAACCCCACTCTTTCTTGACCAACACAGAGCAGATTTTTATGTAAAGGAAACATTTTTAAAAACTTACATTTGTTCTCTACAATGCAATTGATGGACATTGGGAGATGCAGTTTAACAACAGCTGGAGATGCTGCATGGAGCATGACTAAAGGGACAGAAGAAGACCACATTGAACAATTCTTCTACTGATGCCTTTCAGTGTGTGTAGTAAATGGCATTAAAATAATCATATTTGCTCAAAGGCGGCAAGGAAACACTTGTGTCCATTTTCTCCTCAAAATCTCATATTTGTGCCTGTTACTACACACATGGAAGTGTCAAATGGGACCGACATTGTGACATTAAGGGGGTCATTTACTAACAATCGAATTTCAAATCTCCAAAATTTGTGCTCAATTCGAGATTTATGAAATGTAAAAACCAAAAAAAACTCCAATACGAAACTTTTCCAGGTGGTTGAGGTCCTATAAAAGTCAATGGAAGCTGCACTGATCCTAATGGACCACTTTAAATCAATTTGGATTTTTGAAAATGAAATGCAAAACAATAACTGCATAACTGACATGCTTAGTACTTGGCAATTATTTTCCAACATTTTGTAACTATGGTTGAAGAATATTGCCAGGTGCAATCAAGTTAGTTCACTAATGTTTAAGCAAACCATAGAGTGTGATCAATTAGGATAGAACTCCACGGACGATTTCGATGTGATCCAACGCACTGCGCAAAAACGCAGGTGTCACGTCGGATGCAACAGAAATAAGGTAAAATATGGAAATGTTGGATGAAGTCATCCGATCAACACTGCGACGCCATCCAACATTACTATTACTTACATTATTTCCGTTGCATCCGACTTGACGCTTGCATTTTTGAGCAGTGCACCGCAGCGCCCCCGAAATCACCCGTGGGTCCTACCCTAAGGGGCAGATTTATCAAAATGTGAGCTCACCACAGGAAAAACTCACCCACTTTCTATTCATTCCTATGGGATTTGTAAAAGTGTACTATGTACCAGGGTCGGACTGGGCCGGCGGGACACCGGTAAAAAGCCTGGTGGGCCCCCAGCTCTAGTGGGCCCTGCCAGCTCAGATCCGCAACCTGGATTTCTTCTGTCTCAGGGCCCTACCTCTGAACCCTGAGGGCTACTGCCTCAGGGCCTCCCTTCCGACAACCTCCCGCCACTTGTGTGCGCATGCGCGTCAGCATGCGCAATCGCGCACGTAGTTTTAAGCCGCATCCAGACAGTGCATGCGCTGACACACATCTGCAAGTGCGCACACAGAGAGGAGGGGGAGAGAGGAGTGTTACTGGACGGGAGGCCCAGAGGCAGCAGCCCTCAGGGTCCGCAGGGGGGGGCCCAGAGACAGAAACCCCGGTGGGCCCCAGGCCCCCAGTCAGACACTGCTATCTACTATGGGTGAAAGTTAGAGTTCACCATTTGATAAATCTTATAGGAATGAATAAAAAGTGGGTGAGTTGTTCCTTTGGTGACCTCTAAATAATCAAACTAAATCTGCCCTTTAATGTGGTCTGCAGATGTAATGTTGTCTACTATCAGTTTTCTATGAAAACCACATAATCTCATAAAACAGCCCCTATGTAAAACACTACGTCATCTCAATAAACCATTATCATAAAAATATACTTTTCTTGTAATATCTACTATTGCTAACAGATAAGTTAAAGGAAAACTATACCCTCAGACAGTGTCGGACTGGGATGCCAGGGGCCCAACAGCAAACCTTAAAGGAAAACTATACCCCCCAAACAATGTAGGTCTCTATTAAAAGATACTGAGTAAAACAGCTCATGTGTAAAACCCTGCTTCATGTAAATGAACCATTATCATAATAATATACTTTTTTAGTAGTATGTGCCATTGGGTAATCATAAATAGAAAATTGCCATTTTAAAAAATAAGGGCCGCCCCCTGAGATCGTAAGATTCACTGTGCACACATACAAACCACATGTAAGGTCACATGAGCCAATTAACAGAGAGTGTTCTGCCTTTTGCTTCAACACTTCTTCCTGTTACAGTTAGTGTTGTAGTATTTCTGGTCAGGTGATCTCTGAGGCAGCACAGATAGAGTCACGAAATGGTGGTTCAAGGCAAGAGATGTAAAAGGGCAATATTTATGTAAATATATATTCCAGTTTGGTAAGATTCTTTAATATGTCATTCAATTTGATATAAACTATCTGTTGCTTAAGTATTCATTTTGGGGGTATAGTTTTCCTTTAAGCTGAGGGCCCACTTTCCAAACTATTATACTTCTTCTCCTCAATCAATCTCTTTATTGTCCTTGTCTTTTTATCTACATACTATACTCTATTCTTTCATTATTAACTCTCTTTGTTCCCATAAAGAAATGGGAAATGACCATGAAATAGGCCAAATGGTCAGAAGCAAGAGGCCCACGGACACCTGGGCCCACCGGGAGTTTTCCTGGTATCCCAGTGGGCAAGTCCGACACTGCCCTCAGAATGAATACTTAACCAACAGGTAGTTTATATCATATTAAGTGTCGTATTAAAGAATCTTATCAAACTTGAATATAGATATCAGTAAATATTGCTGTTTTACATCTATAACCTTGAGCCACCATTTTGTGATATTATCTGTACTCCCTCAGAGATCACCTGACTAGAAACACTGCAGCTATAACTGTAACAGGAACAAGTGTGGCAGTAAAAGACAGAACTAACATGTGTGTGTGCCCTTGGTATGTTTGTGTGCACCTTGAATCGTATGGTCACAGGGGATGACCCTTCGGCCTTCCATGGCAATTTTCTATTTATGATTACCAATGGCGCATGCAACTTAAAAAGTATATTATTATGAAAATGGTTTATTGAGGTGATGCAGGGTTTTTATGAGCTGTTTATCGTGATACAGTTTTAAAGAGACCTACATTGTTCGGGGCTATAGTTTTCCTTTAAAGGAGAACCAACAGGGCCGCTCCGGCCATGAGGCAAGGTGAGAATCTTGCCTCAGGCGGCACGGAGCGGCCAGTTACCAGGGGCGGCAAAAAGCCGCCTCTGGTAACTTTAAGAGCCGAATTTCCATTTTTTAAAACGGAAATTCGGCTCTTCTAGCGCAGCGAGCGCAATAGCGCTCACTGCACTAGCGATGCGGCCCCTCCTCCACCCGCTCCGACGCTGGTAGTTAGAAGAGCAGAGCAGGAGGAGGGGCGGCATTGGGGCTGCTGCCTCAGGCGGCAGCAGCCCCTGAAACGTGCCTGAGAACCAAACCCCTTATTCATAAAAACCCCTACCCTACATAGACCCCCCCTTGCCTAGGTGTAAACTCTGGTAATTGCCCCTAAGTCTTTACTTACCTCTCTATGCAGATTCAGTGCAGCAGAGCTCACGGGTGCCTTTTTCCGGCTAGCCGGTAATATTCGGATCTTCCTTCCTCCCGTTTGCCTATTTCCGTGACTTTGGCACATGTGTAGTTGTTCGGGATCTGCATATTGCTACAACTGCACATGTGCCAATACAACGCTTACATAGAAAACATTACCGCAGCACTGAACATGGCCCCCGTTAGCACCGCTGCCCACACTTCTTCCTGTTACAGTAAGAGCTGCATTATTTCCTGTGAGGTGGTCTCTGGAAGAGCAAACAAACAATCAAACCACCATACCCATAATCCTATGTTTTTGCATTTGCACCAGATGAATTGATAGAAATGCAATTGCTGGTTATTCAGCAGGACAGACTCAGTGAGGCTTGGCACAACTATACAGAATTGCAAAGAGTGCGAGTACCTTTAATCAATAGTGTCAACATTTTAAAGTGACCACGTTTGCAGCTGCCTTCGTAAATGACCCACATGATCTATAGCCCACAGTTCTTAAATGAAACCATCAAGGCAATCCATATAATCCCGACAATGCTGTAACTGCAAAAAACAAGTGCGGCCTTTAACCATTGGTTTTGCGAATAGGAACACAGTTGTCAAAAGTATAAATTTGCCAAAAAAAATGATTTTGCTGACTGTGTAAATGACAAATAAAATGTAGTCTTGGCCAGTTGTCTTCAGAGAACATTCTCTTTGCAATCACTGGAAAGTACACACAGTGAAGTACAGCAGATATTAATATTTATTAAACAGTGAATTTTCTCCTTGGAATATTCTAAAGAAGAACTGGGGCCAAAAACAATTTGCAAACTCCAGGCTAGCAAATTCCATGTTCTCAGTATTTTTTTGGGTTTACTCCCATGCTGGGGTGAGACAGAAGGCTTACTCACTGCATTTAATCACAAGCAGAAAGTCACCAAAATACCTTGCAGGCCCCCGCAGTGAGTACAGGGAGGGTTCCCCCACTGAATAAGCTGCTCCAGAGGGATCCTGTGCTTTATAGCCATAGCACAGTACACTGTCCAGATGAGCAATAGGTTACATGCATGTGCATCCAATCACATTAAGAATTCACTACTGATGTCTTGGGCACATACCTTGAGATCCAGGGTAGCCCTGGCTTTGCTCTTGTTTATGGGGCCAGGACAGACATTTATCAGCTTGCATCCTGGAGCATACCTATCATATAAGGTTACAGTTCAAGATACAAGAAAAATTCTGCTAAAACTCAAAAAGGACTCATAAACCCTATGTATGTAAAGAGATATCCTGTATAGCTAACCCTGCAGATTAATAAGAAGCAATGCTTCAAAGATGCTCCATTTCTGGAGTTTTCTTTTTCACATAAGGTTACCAGAACATTTAAGAAACAATAGTTGTGAGTCCCTCCAAAAAGAAAAAAAAAATCTAGTGTAATTAAAAGTACAAAGGCATTTATTAGGACATAGTGGATGGAGGCCTAATGCATTTCGTGCCTATTGGGGCACTCACTCATAGGCTAATGGGCACACCACTGTAAGGGCTCTTATGGACGAGCATTTTTACCTGTACTCCCCTGCGTTCCGGTTTCATGTGTTCAGCCGCAGGGGAGCGCAGGACTAGACGCACAGAATTTTTTTCAATGTGGCTGTACGCACACAGATGCATGTAACCGTCGAACGCAGGTAAAATGCAACATGCTGCGTCCCAACCTGTACATGTATCTGAGTGAGTACAGCCCCATTGAAAAATTGAAGAATTTGAGAAATTGAGAAATTCAGTGCATCTATTCTTGCACTCCCCAGTGGCTGAACGCATGAATCTAGAATGCAGGGGAGCGAAGGTAAAAACGCTCATCTGTAAGAGCCCTAATACATCACAACCAATCCCCAAGTGAGAAACCAAATTGGCATTTTACCAATTTAGATACATTTTTACAAACAGGCTTCACACAATCGGTTACCAAAAAAAAGTACAATATATATATATATATATATATCCATAAAAAATGTTATTAGATAGATAAAACAAAAATGTTTTTCTAGTCTCTTGCATATTCAAGGTACTAAGGGAAGCTGATGTAAGCACAAATATTAGAACTTTTAACTCAAGGTGCAAGTACATACATTAATGTGCTACATTGTAGTTATGGAATACTGTTCTGATGATGGGGAATCTTTAAAGGTTGTAATCAGACAAAGTGAATACCTTTAAAATGAATGCATTTTATTCAAACACAATCAGGACAGCCCAGCAAACAAATAGTAGGCACCTCTGTATATTCAACTGGGAGAGCCCTACAGTATACCAGAAATATACTTCCCTGAAGAAGAAATAATTTGGCTGCAGAACCCAAGTATGGTGATAAATCATGAGCATATATATGTCCCACAACAATAATAAAAACACCATATTTATCTGCTGTTTTGTCATGAGGTTATGCCATATTATCTTAGATTTGGAAATCTAATACTGGTATGGGACCTGTTATCCAGAATGCTTGGAGGGGGGTTCCAAATCAGGGATATTTCCATAATTTGGAGCATCTAAAAATTCATTAAACCCAATAAGATTATTTGCTGCCCTTAAGAATTAATTATATCTTAGTTGGGTTCAAGCACAAGCTACTGTTTTATTATTACAGAGAAAAAGGAAGTGATTTGATAAAATATGAATCATTTGATTACAATGGAGTCTATGGGAGATGGCCTTACCGTAATTCAAAGCTTTCAGGATAAAGGGTTTCCAGATGGTGGATTCCATACCTGTACTGAGGTCAGCTTCCCAACTGGTGAAATGTTAAAACTACAGACAGACCACATGTTGAATATACAGGTTTTAGGGAGGCCATACATTCATAGATTTGGTTGGGCAGATGGGCAGGGGGTAGTTATAATAAGCCAAAAGATTGGACCCAATTGGGGATCATTTATAAACAGTGGGCAAATATATACGTGAGCAGTAACCAATAACAACCAATCAGTGATTAGCTTTTTAAACAGCTGCAGGTTGAGCGCTGAAAGCAATCATCTGATTGGTTGCCATGGCTTACCCAGGTGCACATTTGCCCACTGTTTACAAATGAGCCCCAAGTTTGCAGTTCCCTCTCACTTCTTTTTTTGATCTGTTGATTTGTGTCATTAGATGAAAGAAGTGATCCGTGCAGCTAATTCCCTCGGGTAAATATTCCCCACAGCACTGATCTACTATGATCAAGTTACAGCAGAGCAACTGCCAAATTCTCCCTCTAACTTACTGTACCTGGCTTCCATTACCTTTCAGAATCAAATTCAAATTAATGACACTAATGACTGTCAAAGCACTTCATAACTCTGCTCCACCCTACATCTCTGAACTCATCTCTATATACTCACCCACTCGCTTACTACGCTCCTCTACTGACCTGCTACTCAACTCTTCTCTCATTACCTCCTCACATGCTTGCATTCAAGACTTTGCAAGGGCTGCACCCCTCCTCTGGAACTCTCTCTCACAGTCTGTCCAACTTTCTCCCAACCTTTCTGCTTTCAAGAAATCTCTGAAAACGCACTTCTTTCGAGAAGCCTACCCTCACTCTGCTTAACTACCAAACGCAACACCACATACAATAACACATTTCTCACCCACTTACTTTGATCTTGCCCACTCCCACACCTTGTGTATTACTCCCTTCCCTTTAGACTGTATGCCTATGCATAGGGCCTTCCTCACCTTTTGTACCTGTATTGATTGTGATGTTTGTTACTCCATATATTCTATATATGTAATTCATGTGATGTAGTTGTATAATCACATTTACTTTACAGTGCTACGCAATATGTTGGCGCTATATAAATACATGTTAATAATAATACCTGATAATCATATCGATAATCATTTTTTTTTCTCATTAAAGGAAAGGAAGGGAATGACGAGAGGGCAAAAAAGGTGTTAATAGGGGATAACTCCAGCATAACTGCATAACTCCAGCATCATTGTAGGAACTTGCAAACAGTGTGAGCTGCCATTTACATGTGATTTAATAATGTGTGCAAAACTGGTCAACTGCATGCATGTTTTCTCAGGCAATTGGTTCATAAATGCCATCATGCTGTCAGTAATGTAGTATGCAATGTTCTAGGTTCAAGTCAGTTTTGTGTGTAGGCATAATACACTACAGGAAGAATGGTAGTAACGCCTCTTCCAGGCAGATATGAATTCCATAGTTCCCTTGTGTCCACAACAACCACAGCCCTTTAGCAGTAAAGATTTGTGTCTCCAAAGATGCCCCAGTAGCTCCCCATCTTCATTTCTGCTGATTCACTGCACATGCTCTATGCTGTTGTCACTTACTAAGCTTATGGACCCACTCACAATATACAGTACACATAGAATATACATGTCAAAAAATAAGGCTGATTAGTAATTAATACAGATAATTACTAAATGGCAGCACAGAAATCAGTGCAACTAGAATTAGAATGTAATAATCAGCCCTGTAGCATCAGTGTATATTACAGGCCAACCTCATTTTCTGCTTGGTAATTTGTGACGACCCCTAAGCTTAGCTCCTCAACAGCTGCTCAGAGCCCACTGAGCATGTGAGTGTCACAGACACTTTCCAAGATGGTGACCCCCTGTGACAAGTTTAAAGTCCTGGATCATTGCTGCTATGGAGAAGCAGAAACTTTAGGCTGATTCAATAAGTTCTATAATTTTTAGCTATATTCATTTTTAGGGTTTAGTTCTCTTTTAACAGTCAGACCCCCATGGGTAACATATACAGCTTCTGTCTATGGAGGCACCAAAATAATCTGTCAGCTGCTGCCAACAGCTTGTGTTTGTACTGAAGAGCCATGTTCTAATCTACCAGCAAAAAAAGTAGTACAAACAACAATGGCCATAAAAGCAAATAGAAGAGAAATCATTCCCCTAGTAATAATAAACAGAACCAGAATATTAACATAGCATGTGACTTCTACAGTTACATATACCAACAGCAGCTGATTAGTAACTTGTGTAGAGCTAGACTGCTGTATCAGATATAGAAGCAGCAACTGGGAAGACATACAGTCAAGAAGGTCGGTTTTATCAGTCCATATGCTCTGTATGAGAATTTGGGCACCAAGCAAAGCCCTCCAGTTTTGATAATGTAATAAAAATCCATGGCAGTGTTGTTTCTGTATAGCGGGAAACTGCTCAGTAGGCAAAACACCTTCCCCAATCTTGTACACTTTGGAGGGATATAGGGTGGGGCTGCCTTGGCCAGAAGATCCCATGGGCAGCAACTGGACAAAACAGCCAAAACCTCTCAGTGTGCCAGTGCCTTTAAAGTGCAGTATACCTTAAAATGAACATTTAATATGATATATAAGTATTATCTGACAATTCTTAAGTTATTTACTTTTTTACTCAGGTTTAGAATTCCAACTGCTATGTGATTGCTTAATTACCATAGCAACTAAACAACAATTTGGAAGTCTGAGTAATACAACTATACAACAAATTAACCTTCACAGTTGATCTGTATTATTTTTTTTTTTTGGAATGAGTAAAACTTGATAATTAGGGATGCACTGAATCCAGGATTTGGTTTTGGATTTGGCCAGGATTCCAATTTTTTCAGCACGAGTTGGATTTGGCCGAATCCAAGTGCCTGGCCAAACCAAATCTGAATCCATAAAATCATGTGGCTTTTCATCACACAAACAAAGAAGTTAAAAGATCTTTAATCGCATGCACAACCCAGTTCCCTTTCCCTCTCATTTTCCTAATTTACATCTGCAAAAAAAGGGTTTTCATTCTGTTCAGTATTTAGCCAAATGCCAAATCTTTCACAAAGGATTCAGGATTTGGTTGAATCCTAAAATAGTGGTATTGGTGCATCCCTAAAAATAATAAAGACCAACTGATGAAAGGGAATCATATATATAGCGCTTTTCTCCCATGGGATTCAAAGCACTTTTACAGCAAGCAAGGCGTTTCGAAGAATTATCATACTCTGGCCCTTTAAGAATTCTAATTCGACTATTCGCCACCTCAAACCTGACAAATTGCTGTTTAAGTCAATGGGAGAGGTTCAGTGAGATGTTTGCAGCCTTCCTGACATTCGAGTTTGTTGCGGAGAAAAAATGCCAATCGAGTTTGATCAAATTCAATTCAAATTTGAGAGTTTTCTGGTCGTTTCAATTCATCCGAGTTGGAAAAATTTGATTTTATTAATAAAATAAATAGTTGAATTTCAAATGTATGGGAGTTTTAAAAACGCACATGAATTACCTTTATTACCTAGCTAAATGTGCCTCTAAGTAGCAAGGATACCCAGAGATTTAGGGGCATATTTATCAATGGTTAAATTTCAAATTGAAAAAACTTCGAAATTCGAATTCAAAAAGATGAACCGAAATTAAGTCAAAGTTTTTTTTGCATCTAATAGGTCCGTTTTCAATCGAATAGGTCCATATTCTGGCGAATTGGAATAGTTTGAATCGAAGGGATAGTGCATTAGATCGAATTTGATTCAAAGTTTTTCCCAAAAGTCCACCAATTTAGCCTCTAGGAGGTCCCCCATAGGCTAAAACAGCAATTTGTCAGGTTTTAGATGGCGAATGGTCAAAGACAAATTTTTAAAGAGACAGTACATGATAAATTTCAATAGTCGAGTTTTTAGCAAATTCAAATCGATTTTGGACTATTCCCTAGTCAAGTACACAAAAATAGCTCGAAATTCAAATTTTTTCAATTCGAAAGTTCTCCTCCACCTTTGATAAATCTGCCCCTAAGTGACTTGTCCAGGGTCACAAGGAGTTCTCTAGCATGAAATCCCACATAAAATGGTTGATCACTTAACTTCTAGGCCAGCTGCTCCTCTGGTGAGAAATGTACCATCTTTGATATAAAATGGATCATATTCATCATGTTCATACTCATCATACAAACGTGTGCAGTTTTGAAAACATAGCCCCATTAAAATGTAAAAACATTAAGAAGTTGTGGGGAGCTGCAGTTCAGCAGTAGATGGTAGGCTGAGTGTAGGACATCTAGAACATGTTCCTTTCTTGCATGTCACTGATCTGCCTATCTCTACATGAAATGATCTCAGTTTTGCACAATTCCTCGCAATCTGTCATTTTTGTACTGTATTTCCATTCATTATGGCAGTTTAATAGATTAGTGAAAATGATTATGCAGTCTCGCTTTCCCTCCCTTGGGATCTGATCTAATTTCAGGCTTCAGCGCAATCTACTGTTCAGAATTTAGCTCCAGCAGAAATCGAATGGAATTTGTAGAACTGGAGTCATATGTTTGAAGCAGATAGACGTAATACATGAAAGAGCGTACAATGGGTTCACAGTAAATGAAAAGCAATGTTAATTTCTCATCTTGTTATATGATAACCCATAGGGTATCTTCCCAAAGCCATGGAAATGCATATCCACAGGATTGCCATTATGGAGCTCATCTGAAAGCAATTTAAACATTCCCAGAGTTTCACAGTCTCTAGTAAATTTCAATGTTCCGTCAGAGGTCAGACCCTTAGAAACTAGTCATTCTGCTTTGTGAAGATATAAATAATGGTTAGCCGTTTAAAGGGAAATTGTACATGAAAATAAACAGGACTTAAATAATTTGAGCAATTTTCAGCATTTCCTCATAACGTTATGTGAATTGCCGTGTTTTTCTTTTAAATTTGTCCCAAACAAGTTGCCAGTATTCTATCAGTGGAAGAGTCCACAAATTGTATCTCACATATTTAGAAGACATAACTGGGTAATGTTTTAAGTCCATATGCAAACTAAATGTCACATTTATTAACCTGCATAAATCTGAGATATTAAAACCATGAACACAGATCATGTTTATTGAACAAAATATTGATTAGTGTACAGATATGGGACCTCTTATCCATTGCTCAGGACCTGGGGTTTTCCAGATCTTTCCATAATTTGGATCTTCATACCTTAAGGGGGTTATTTACTAAACTCAGAATGCAAAAATCCCGATAAATTCGTACTTTTTTTTTTTTTTTTCATAAAATCAGACTTTTAAAAAATCATGAATTTTTCATAATTTATTAAACCCTGAGGATCGGAAAATCCGGCATCTCAGACATGTCGAGGTTGCATATAAGTCAATGGGAGAAGTCCCAATGATTTTTTGATGTGCGCTGGGTTTCATGCAATTCCCCGAAGTTTTTGGGTGAAAATTCAGGAAAAATCAGGAAATTCATGAAAAAATCCGGAAAAAAATTGAAAATCAGATTTTTTCCCGCAAAGCAAATTTTTGGAAGAATATAATAATAAATAAGCATAAAAAACCTGAGCGTATTTGATCAGAGTTTGTAGCAGAAAATATTGAGATAAATTCAGACATTGAAAAATAACCCCCTATGGCTACTAAAAAATCATTTAAACATTAAATCAACCCAATAGGATTGTTTTGCCTTCAATAATGATTAAAGGGGAAGTAAAATCAAAAATAGAATAATGCTAGAAATGCTGTATTTGTATACTAAACATAAACATGAACTTACTGCACAACAAGCCTAATCAAACAAATGATTTATGCTTTCAAAGTTGGCCACATGGAGTCACCATCTTGTAACTTAGTTAAACATCTTTGCAAGACCAAGACTGTGCACATGCTCAGTGTGGTCTGGGCTTCAGTTGGGAGGTTAAGCTTAGGGATCCTCATAAATTATCAAAACTGCACAAATTAAATAATATCTGACAAAAGCCGATACAGCAAGACTGATTAATAATCAGAATATGCAGACTGTACTGGGTCCTGTTATCATGTAATCTAATGTGGATTTTATAGTTTTTGCATTGTTTAATACAAACTTTCTCCAACTCTGCAAAACTACTAGCTGCAGTAAAATAATCCTTCAAATATAATACAAGTTTATCTGTTTAAATCTGGCTCTATGATCTTTGTTCCTGCAGCTGGAGTTGGAAACAGTAAAGGGGATGTAAAGCCAAAATAAAATCCAACTCTACACAGTCGCCGACTGTTTCCCAGGGAAAAAAAAAAAGCTTCTTGAGTTCTGCATGGCTGGGAAGTAAGCCGGGGACTACCTCTGCTGTTAATAAGTATGATTTTTCCCCTGCAGAGCAGTTAGGGACAATCTAGCAATACCTATACACATTTTTAAAAATGAAAATTATTTGGATAACATGTAGTCTATGCAAATGGCCTTCCCATAATTCTGAGCTTTCTGGATAATGTTTTTTTTTGATAATGGATCCAATACCTGTACTCAGAAAGAATAAACATTGACATGGACTTCACTCTGAATCAAAGGATTCTTTAAGACAGAAGGTGATCAATATCCTTACTGTTTATTAAAGGCGTGAAAGAGACGTTACTAAAGTGGAAAAAAAAATAGAAGAGTTAAACTACATAAGGAGAGTTTACTCTGCATAAAAGGTGCTTGTGAGGGGACATGATTACTCTTTACAAGTGTATAAGAGGAGATGACAGATAGCAGGGAATCTTTTTTTCCCATAGAAAAGATCAAAGAACCTGAGGCCACCACTTTAGGCTCGAACAGAACTTTAATTTGAAGCAGTATAGGTGGTTCTTCACAGTGAGAACAGTGAGGTTGTGGAATGACCTGCTGGATGATGTTGTGGTGGCTTGGATGATTTCTTGGACAAGCAGAATATCAAACGCCATCGCGATCTTAGGATCTACAGTTACATTAGTATAGGTATTTAGTAGAAAAAATAGATGGATACCCTTGTTTGGCTTAATCAAATAATATTATCCTGTTAGTTCCTGCCGAGGTCTGACTGTATGCTAGATGAAGTATAAAATAATGAATTATCTTAATAAAGAAATGGACATGAGTCTTCAAAATTAGTTTAGATGAAAAAGATTAAAGTGCAGTGCAATAAATATCAATAAGTTAACTAGTTAAATAGATGGTGAATCAAAATAGTTAAATTAATTTACATAATTATAAACTACCATAATGTGACCATTAAATAGGATAAAATATTTAACCAATATGCTCAAATTTGAGCATTGCACTGCACTTTAATCTTTTTCATCTACATTAATTTCTGAACATTGGATAAACTCATGTCTATTGCTCATGAAGATAATTAATTATTTTATACTTCATCCAGCACTTTATTAAGATTTAAACACTGAATGAATGTTTTTAATTAGCTAATTGCATTGATCTGTTGGATTAATTGCACTGCACTTTAGCTTTAATCACTGGTACATCAGAATCAAGGTTATAAAGATTTGAGATAGAGATCAATTTAATAGTATTAATTATACATATTTCTATAATAAAAGTGATCTGCCAATAATTAAATTGTTGGTTACAAGGGGGGTGTTTTCTTCTTAAATAAATTAGTAGAGGTATTGTTATGTAACCAGTAAAAGGGCAATATTTAGGGATAGGTTTAGGTCACTTAATAGAATATAGATTATCTGGTTACATTTTTATAAATGAGTTCCCCTTTAACTGAGAAGACAGCAAAATTTTCTTGGATGCAGGAGAAGAACCCTGTAATTGGGACATCATATTTCCAAATGTTTATTTCTCAAGTTCTATATGCACAGGTGTGTTGCTTTTACATCTACCAATGGTAGTAGCGGAAATATGCTTTAATATGATCAAATGGGACCAAGGCTAGTAATGTATAACAACCAATCAGACTTTGCTTTTATGGTGACGATAAATGGTGGTCTATTGGCTGCTGCACTGGGGCAAATGTTATTGCAAAACCATGAAATGATGGGAATGAAGAGAATGAATGAATGAACATCAGTAGATTTCCAGTATGTACTTTAGTTACGGTTATCACTTCACCCCCTTAAGATGCAGTACATATTAAAGCAACATGTGGCATGACTACTTAGCAATTAATTTGTCTTTCTTAATGAATTGTGTATTAACAATGCAGGATGTGGATTTCATGTGTCTGATAATAGACTGATGTGGTGACATCTCACTATGATGGGTGACGCACAAGGATACTGTATTAAAGTGCGGTAAGAAATTTTGTTTACAGGGGAAGTCTTGAAAATGTAATATAAGCTTTGTCCAATGGAAATACAAATCTTGATATATATTATCAGTTATAAATATTGTACAGTTTCTGAAATAATCAAGTTACTTCCTCCTCACTATCCCCCTCTCAGTAATATGTCTCTATACATGCAGCTTTGTGTAGTAGTCAATACAATGTTGAATCAATAGGGATGGATTGCCATGCGTTAAATCCTAATTTACATTTTTATTTTCACCATAGTTCCCCAGTAGGGCAAAGACACACTGTCAGATTCGGGGAGATTAGTCGCCCGGCGACAAATCTCCTCTTCTTCGGGGCAACTAATCTCCCCTAACTGCCTTTCCCTGCCTTCCTGCCGGCTAGAATGAAAATCGCCCGAAGAAGAGGAGATTTGTCTTGGGCGACTAATCTCCCCGAATCTGTCCACGTGTCTCTGCCCTTACATATATATTCACTGTATTTAATGATCTTCTGTTTTTTTAACACCCCACTTCTGCTGTGACTGAAATATTTTCCAGGCCAAGCCAATAAATACAAATACAGTAAATAATCAGCCCTTCTAATGCATTTTATGACACTCTCTTGCTCCTCTTTCCTTTGGCACCGCATTTGGTAACGGCACTTTATACCTGAATTAAAAACCCATCCAAAACTTGTACCTCCAATATTCAAAATGGAAATTCTAGAATTTTTGCTATGGCATGGCCTCCACTCCATGATGTCTGGTTATAGGGCATAGTTCTGCACTGGGTTGCCAATAGCTTTAACATTTCATAGACATAAGGAAATAGAACCATTCTCAGTTTTTGTTCTATGGGTCAGACTCTGATGAGACTGAGGTTATTTCAATGCAAACAGGCTTCAGAATTAAATGTCTGCCTCTAACTCAGCTTGTCAGCCCGTGTAATGACATCAGAGCTCCATAAATCCCATCAGAATTCTGTTATATATAAAAATACTATTGTCTACTCTCTGATGTTTCTTCTACCATATGCTTGTTGAACTTTGTATTCATCCCAGTGTTATTTCTTCCTTTCATTTCTACTGTTCACGTTGGTTTGTTGCATCTAAATGAGGCATCGTGACTGGCCAAGTGCTTTTTCACACAAATGCAGGCTCTAACATGATAGAAAATTCACATGTTGACTCTGTAGCTTCCAAACAGGTTTTGGGTTAGGGTAAGATTAGTTACTGTATTGTAGCGTGGCCAGTTAGATTAATCTTTATAAATGTTGACAATTAATTTCCAGTCTACAGGGCAGATCCTCACTAGCTACACTTATGGGGTTATTTAATAAAATCCAAATTCATCTAATTTTTTTTTTATAAAAAAAAGCTCAACCAAACTCCCTTCCATGATTTTGCCTTATTTATGATTGAAATAATTAGAATAAATCTGATTGGGGAAAAACTTGATAAAACCGAGCGAAAATCCAAATTGAACGTATTTTTCCAACTTTTTTCCTGCATTGCTCAATTTTTTCAGGTTATTGCTGAAACCTCAAAATTTTTCACATTATTGGGCTAAACCTGGCTCAAACCACAATATCTTCTAATTGGGCTAGGGACATCTCCCATTGACTCATACATGACCTTGACAAGTTTGAGATTGCAGATTTTCAGATTCAGGCTTTTTGCAACATCGGGATATCATAAATCTCCAAAAATTCAAGTTTTTGCCCCAAAAAGACCGACCAGAAAAAAAAAATTAGTTTTAGTAAATAACCTCTTTACAGTCTTTATCACAGTAGAGCTCACAGGCTGCCAGACTGACCTTGCTCCATATGAAGATGAAGATTGTCAGATTAGTGGAAAGTAAGTCTGTTCACAATCAGTAAATAAAGCCCAACAGTGGCATCAACATGTCATCACAGGGGCCCATGTGTAGCTACCACAGTACTGCAAGTCAACGTGTTTGATACATAACCCTCCAGCCACAGGAACTAACAAAGGCTCAAATTGGGTGAAAAAGTCCCCCATGTGACCCTAATATTGTACTTTCAAAAAGTCATTAAATGCATGCAGAGTGAGTAAAATAGGTATGTTAAAAGAAAACCAGGGTTTATA
The DNA here is from genome assembly GCA_038501925.1 of Xenopus petersii. Lineage (NCBI taxonomy): Eukaryota > Metazoa > Chordata > Amphibia > Anura > Pipidae > Xenopus > Xenopus petersii. Next base: position 41,749,257 of record CM076674.1, read on the forward strand.
TCACATAAAACAGTTCAAACAGTATACATCTGGCCTGTGGTGGCAAATAACATCTGGCTACTTTAGCATCTCCCACTCCAAGCTGAGATCAATGGCGTTGCCCGTCAGAGAGCGCACAACTCCAGGCACCTGCAACGTTAACAGAACCAAGCTATCCCCGCAGGTCCCCATACTTTTATATTACACACAATCCTTCTTTATATCACATTCTAAATCCAAAAATGTTCACCCTGGGGACCTGTATACATTGGGCCAATTCAAAATTGCATTTTTTTTTTTTGCAAAGTCAGTTGTTTGGACCCAATAAAAGTAATGTGCTGCTTTCCTTAGCACCAGCTAAAAAATTACAATGATATTTGTGATAGAAAAATATTCTGAATAATAACCGGAAGGTGTCAAACACACATTGGTAAGATGAACTTCTCATATAACCCCCTTGCTTAGTTTTATTGATATTTGTATCTCAGTTTGGGGATGTAGTTCAAGCAGCATATCTCCCAGTTTCAGCCAAACTGCAGAAAGAGGACAGTGCTAAAGTTAAATTAGTATTCTTCAGTCAATCATTAATTATACCCAAAAAGATTGTTTTGTCCCAATGATAAATGATATATTAGCTGAGATCAAGTACAAGCTACTGTTTTATTATTACAGAGAAAACCAGAATATATTTGATTTTTTGAATCAATTAAAATGGAGTCCGTGGGTGATGACCTTCTTATAATTGGGAACTTTTTGGATAACAGGTTTCTGGATGATGAATCCCATTCCGGTTGCCAGCCAAACAACAATATAGGCCTAGTTCACAGAAAGCATTTACAGAACTGTAGTCATCTCCTAATCTTTAATTATTATTAGTTATTATTAATAATAACTTTCACACTGAGTATCATGAATATATACAGAACATACACAAAGATATAAGGTGTATGGTCTAGAATGCTTGGAACCTGAGGTTTTCCAGATAAGTAATATATCCATATTGTGGAACATCATGCCTTCAGGCTACAATAAGGGGCAGATTTATCAAGGGTCGAATTTCGAGGGTTAAAAAAAGCTCGAATTCAACACTTGAAGTAAAATTCTTCGAATCCAAATATCGAATTCGAAGGATTTTAGCTCAAAATGTTTGCGAACGATCTAATAAAAATCATTCGATCGAATGATAAAATCCTTCGAATTGAACGATTCAAATGATTTTAAGAGATTGATCGAATGTTTTTTATTCGATCATAAAAAGTGCCCAAAACCTATCTACAATGTCCCCATAGGCTAACATTCAACTCGGTAGCTTTTATTTGGCGAAGTATTGAGTCAAAGGATTTTTTAAAGAGACAGTACTTCGACTATCGAATGGGCGAACGATTTTTACTGTGAATCGTTCGAATCATTCAATTTGATCGCATTAGATCGAATTTGACCAATTCGATGGTCGATGTACCCAAAAAAATACCTCGAAATTCAAATATTTTTGCTTAGTAAATCTTAAGCTTAGTAAATCTGCCCCTAAATATATTTAAACATGAAACAAAACATGATAGGATTGTTTAGCCATTAACATTTATATATATTGGTTAGCATCAGATTGTTTACTATTATAACAGGGTAAAATCAAATCAATAAGAAATAGCAGCTTTGTGCAAGATAGGTTTCCAAGTAATAGTTCCTATACCTAGACGGTCACGTTATCAAACTGGGACTTTATTTGCCTTTATTTTTCGGCAAATGTTCAAATAAATTCACTAAATTGTCATTCTGTGTTTTTGTCAGTTGAAACTTAAAATGTTGTGATGGGTCTTTTGCAAATAAATAAAGACTATCCTGTGACATCTGAACCATCGATTACTCAGTATTACATTGATTACTGCAGTTAAGAAAGCATTTAGGGAAAAAGGGCTAAAATCACTTGTGTGGCATCATTTTTACGGTTTAAAAAAATCTGAATTATAGAAAGATAGAAATATGAGCAACAAAAGTCTTCACATGACCCTAAAAAAAATAGTCAAAAATGAAATTGTTATATTTTTTTTGTACTTTCTAAAAATGTTTTTTTCTCTGCATAGCCAATACACAGTAAGTTTGAGACCTTGGGCTTTCCAGAGTCTTTCTGTAACTTGGATCTCCATAAGTCTTTAAGTCTGCTTAAAAATAATTTCTATATCCAATAGGATCAGGGCCGGATTTACATAGTGGGCGCCCCTAGGCCCACTGCCGTTCGTCGCCCCTGTCCCCTCCAGGGGGACAGGAGCAATGGGGATTGGTGCATGGGAAATTTAAAAAATGGTTGTATCTCCAGCGCATCCCCAGTGTTTTTTGAACATGTGGGTGTGGTTGGAAAGCATGCCGCCCCCCTAAAAGCCTGCCGCCCTAGGCCCGGGCCTAGGTGGCCTTTCCACAAATCCAGGCCTGAATAGGATTGTTTTGCCTCCACTAAGGATTAATTATATCTTAGTTTCGTACAAGGCACTGTTTAATTATTACAGAGAAAAAAGAAAATATGTTTTAACATTTTTAATTATTTGATTAAAAAGAAGTCTATGGGAGATAGCCTTCCCGTAATTCAGAGCTTTCTGTATAACAGGTTTCTGGATGATGAATTTCATACCTGTAATATGATTGCTGCCAGTGTATTTGGAACATGAATATGCTGCCAGACTATTATCTACAGGGAAGACATGTCACACACTTTGAGGACTTTTACAAACAACTGTTAAATAATGAGATTCACCAGTTTTACTCATAAAACAGCAATTCAAAATATACAGTATATACTGTATATCATATTTGGTGGCTAATGCACTTATTAAACTATTGGTGTAGTCCTATAACGTGGTTGAATACTTAGAGAGCCAGGAGAATCACTTGTGGCGCAAATTCACTAAGCGCCGAAGCGCCGAACGCTAGCGTTAATTCGCTAGCGTTTGGCATTTTCGTTACTGCGCAAATTCACTAACGAACGCTGGCGTAAATTCGCTAGTGTTACTTCGCACACTTACGCCAGGCGAATTTTCGCTAGCGATGTAACTACGCAAATTCACTAACTTGCGCAGTGTACTGAACGCTACCTTTTACGCTAGACTTCCTTCGCCACCTCAGACCTGGCGAAGCGCAATAGAGTAAAGTCCCAAAAAATGCTGGCCTGTTTTCTTCATGATGGGTGATAGGCTGAAAAAGATCAAAATTTTTTTTGGGGCTCCCCTCCTTCCCCCCTACATTTCCTGACTCATGGCAACTTACCTAGACAGTGGACACATGTGTAGGGCAAAATAACATTTATATTTGCTGATTTGAAGGTTTTCTAGGCATTTGTAGTGCAGATAGGTATTCCTCCATTGAAATTTGAATTTCGCGCCGTATGCAAATTAACCATCACTAGCGAAACTTCGCTTTGCTTGGCGAATTAACGCTAGCGCAACTTCGCAAACTAACGCTACCCCTGTGCGCAACTTCGGATTTTAGTGAATTTGCGGAGCGCTGCCGAAAATATGCCTGGCGAAGTGCGGCAAAGTTGAATAAAGTGAGGCACCTTTGGATAACAGGCCCTTATACACTTCAGCCTGTAACCTGTTCCATCAAGTAGCAAACAGACTGATGGTGCAAGATGTAGAATCAAACTTGCATGTGACTTTCCTAATAAATATTAGTATTTAGTGGATTTGGGATCTGTTTATGTTACACAGATCCCGGACTGCATTAAAACCAAAGATATGGGTTGGAAAAGTTTCACGTAGTGGATTTATGAAAAGGCCAGTGGAAGAGGGTTTTTTTTTTTTACTGTTTAAGGAGAACTGTGATGATCATAAGATCCCTCGCTCTGACAACCAATTGCCATTCTGCTGAACAGGAAAGGGTTGCCCAATGGCACCCCCTTTGAAACGTGTGAGATGTGTGTGACATGACCTGCCCTCAAGGACTGTCAGTATTGCAGGTTCCCGGTACCTGCTACAACAATTTTGCAGCTGACAGTTAGCTACATATGGACAAACAATCCCTGTGTTGTTTAAAGGGTAAGGCATTTTTCAGTAGCAGTATGCACAAAATGTCTCTGTCTTAAATGTATTGATAATGGGTTGAGTGCAGAGGACTCTTGTATTTGTCTATATGTATTTTGTGGTCACAGCCTCATTGCACCCCCGCCTAGTGGTTTTAAAAAATAGTGGTGAGCACAACTTTCCCTTGTTTGTGACAGTTAGAGAGGAGGAGGGCTGCTTTAAAAATGTGAGTTTTCACTTTCCCTCAACAAAGTGGCATTGAGTCTGTATCATTTGGAAATGTTGAAGGGAACCTCTGCCATTACTCTTCGAAGCAACAAGAGAATGCTTATCTAAGAGATAAATGATAGAGAAATAACATGTAGCAGTGAAATGGTTTTGGAAGTATTTATAGAGAGTTCTGGAAAAAATGTTCTTTTCTTCCCTTGGCAAACATGCCCCTAAGTGTGAATCTGTTTGCTACACCTCTTCTCACTCTTTGTACAACCAACAACTTCAATTAACTCCAGCTCTATCAGCATAATCTTTCACAGAGCAAATGTCATGGAAACTGAAAACTTTAATTTGAGATTTAAAGGTTTTGTTGGGTTATTTCACTTCCCAGATTTCTGCGTCAGGCAACTTATTGTACATTACAAATGTATACATCCAAATAATACTTTTTTTCCAGTCTGAATTTTCTTTTTGATGTTTGTTTACCAATCAAATGAAAAGTTAAGTTTTTTACGAAACATTCACTAGTCAATGGTGACTATACTGCAGGGATAAAATAAAATATACATCTGAGAGTCTCTGCAGGAAAGATTTCTATTGATTTAACATGACAGTTTCAACTCAAAACCAATATCTGCGCTAAATGCAACACTCCTTATATGCCTACACAATACTAACAGAAAAAATAAAAATACTGTATATATCTGTAATATATATATATATATATATATATATATATATATATATATATATATATATATATATATATATATATATATATATATATAGTGAATAAAAGTACCCCCTTTTGTAAACTATAAGGATATTATAAGTTACCGAGGAGTTTCATATCCTCATATTTTGCAACTGGGGGTACTTTATTTATTATAATACACAAGTTTCAGTCATGTGACAGAAATGACATCAGAACTCACCGTTTATAACTGATGACATCAGAACTCACCGTTTATAAGGATATAATTTACAGGATATTCATGGCTTTTGTGTATTATATATAAATATAATGTAGTATTCAAGAGAACGGGCACTCCCATGTAAAAATTCTTATTTATTTCTGTTGCACCAATGTCCAACGTTTCGGTCCCTGTTAGGACCTTGAGAAAGGTCCTAACAAGGACCGAAATGTTGGACATTGGTGCAACAGAAATAAATGAGATTTTTTACATGGGAGTGCTGGTTCTCTTGAATACTACCTTATATATACCCTAACAGTGCACCCCGGCTGTACAGGCCGCAACAGTGTTTGCCTTGGAGTGCAGATACTCACTGGACTGTTATATATATATATATACTGTATAACTGAAATAACAAAATCATAGTACAGATATAATATCCATTATCTTAAAACCGTTAACCAGAATGCTTCAAAATACAGAAAGGCCATCTCCCATAGTCTCAATTTTATCCAAAAAATCCAAATTTTTAAAATGATTCCCTTTATCTCTGTAGTAATAAAACAGTACCTTGTACTTGATTCCGACTAAGATATAATTAAATCTTACTGGAAGCAAAACCTGCTTATTGGGTTTATTTAATGTTTACATGATTTTCTAGTAGACTTAAGGCATGAAGATCCAAATTACAGAAAGATTCATTATCTGGAAAACCCCAGGTCCCGAGCATTCTGGATAACGGGACACATTTAAAATATAATACTCTCACAGAGTGACATACATTTTAATAATTAATCAATAGTGCATTTAATAATCATTAATAGTTGAAGGATCAATAATTATTTAAAATAGAAATGTGTTATTTATAGAAATAGCTTTTAAAAAGTGAAGGTTACAAATAAAAAATATGAAAACAATAATTATTATTCTAATTTATTCAGGCATTAGGAACTTGTACATAAATGCCCCAATACTTACAAACACTTGAGATATATATATATATATATATATATATATATATATATATTAAAAATGGCAGGTCTGATTTCACCAGAAGCTGCTGTACCCTAACATATTATCTCATTTAACCATTTCACTGCAGGAACTGTTACCATGTTATATTTTGGGGTTGTTGCTCGCTATTTTGGGCTAAAGAGACTGTGTAGCCGGCAGCATATTTATAACAAAAATTGCCTTACTAATCATAACACAATTATTGAAGTATATTTTTTCTACGATGGGTACAATATTTTCTAATATATGCCTTCATATTCCCATGAACACTGCAATGGGTTTTTGGGAGCTGGATATAGAAAGAGCAAGTGGCTTTCCCAAGGTGCTGCCTCAAAGGGGAAAGCAGGTTCCTCTCTATGAGAATTCTGTGTTTTCAGCAGCCCAACTCGACTATTTATATTTTATTTATACTGTATATTTAGGAAGTGCATTGGACTTATTAAGCTCTATGGGCTGATACGTCTGCTGCAAATATTCACCTAGGGATCCTCTGTTAAACTGAACATGAACATTTGCTCAATATCATCCTCTATACTGACAGTTTATGAAATAATCCTATATATCTGCTGATAGACAATATGCCTCAAGGTTCCCGATTCTCTCTCTTTTTTGATAAATACCTAAAGGAAGATTTATGTTCGCTTTAACTTCCCATTTCGTTTAATAGTGGGGTCTAATAAGAAACCGAGACGCAGAGCTCTCTGCAGTACAATATATTGTGTTTCCTGAGGGGAAATGGGAATCCTTGACATGTTTTACTCTACAAATCATAACTAATAGCATTAGAATTCACATTGCAGTGTAATAATGGGGTTGTCATACATGCTCCCCTAGTTGGAAAGAACGACAGCTCCCACAATCTTCAATCAGGCAACTATTCTGTCTGTGTATGTAACAACTGGCACACAACTGGTTTATATCCACAACAAACCTTACATGTATCAAATGAAAATCTGTTTTATTATGTTTATAGTAAATCAGGCTACTAAAATCTCTACCAATGATCATGGTTAATGTACCATACTATAGCGCATTGTTTAGTAACTGGCCTTATTATAAAACCGATAGAACAATATTTTTTTTCAAAGCGATTGTATGTTTAAACTTTATTTTAGTCTACTTCAGTAAAACCTATATCAGCCCTCCTCAACTCTATTGGCTTTATAGTTACATTTGATATTTGTATTTGAATCTGCTGTGTTAAAGTGTTAAAACATGTCATGGGAAGGATCAGGGATTCCTCGAATAATGTAAGAGGACTGCTTGCATTTCAATGAAATTATCGTTGCAGAACTTCTAAGCTGCATTTTCTAAAAACATCCCTGATTTGTCAAATGACCTGCTGAAGTCAAGTTATGTTTGTTTATTGATGCTTTGGACCCCAAACTGCACAGATATGGCAAAAAAAAAAGTTGTTCAGAGATGTTCAAAGCTGTTCAGAGTTCTCTGTGACTTTTACTATAAATAACATGAATGTATGGAAATAATATGTGTAATTGAATATAATTTAATGGGAGTGCAGCTCCGTCATTGAAGATATATATATAAAGAGCCTACACAGCTTAATTTTGACCTTGCATACATGAGTAGAACTGACTGCGGACACTTTATGGAAATATTTATATATACATTTTTTAAATCAAATAAATTTATTTTTTTTTTCAATATTTTTTTTTTCTTAAACAGTAATTTGTACACGATTCCAACAAAGATATAATTAATCCTTACTGGAGGCAATGCGATTGGGGTAAACTGTTTCTTTAGTAGAGAAGTTATGGTGATCCAATTTATGGAAAGAACCCAATCTGGAATACCCTAAGTCCTAAGTATTCTGGATAATGGGTCCCATACCTATAGATATAACTATATATTTTTGTGTGCGTGTTCTACAGGTTTTTCTTTGGCTGAGATGAAATCCCTATTCATGAGCTTCTACCATGGATTACAGCAGATAAAATATAATTTCTTAAAGAAATAAATACACATTTGTAATAAAAGTCAATGTAATGTGTAACAACACAAGGAAATCGATGCAGGAAAGTATTTTATATTGGTGGTTTTAGCCCTTGCGTGAAAAAGGGAACAGCACCGCTGAGATCATTGTAAATTCTTTATCCGATTTACAGATATTCATGATTATTTATTCTGAAAAGCTTCCACTATTTTTCTTCTATTTATATCAAAATAATAGAACCTTTTCACAATAGCATCAGAGGTATGTTGAAATGGGGGCTTCAGGATCCAAAGTGATGTATACAAAATTGTGGATAGCGGGGTGCAGGGGAAGAACGAATGAGTGCTGTGATCCTAAATATACAGCTTGTTCTCAGCTGTGCCCCACGCAGAGACCCTGTGGCTGAGACCTGCGCTCATATACAAAGCCAAAATAACTGGCAGCTTTGTGAGAAAGGAAGCCAGCAGCTCATTGGTTTCCGATTTGCTAAAGGTCCCTACAGGAGCAGAAAGGTCAAGTGTTAATTAAACAAACATGATCTTGACATTTGTCTCTGTAAATGGACGTGTCTAATAAAACGTCTTCCCCCATGGAGAGCTCAAACTAATATATAAAGTTCATTATGTCCTACTACTGCTAACATAATACACTCTGACACTTTATATACAGGATGACAACAATTGGACTAATAAACTGCTTCCCTATTTCCATAATCTCGATGGAAGATTTAGCAATGCAAAGGGAAGTAACAATGAAGTTGTAATAAGTCGACGAGCAAGTCCTCTACTGGGGATTTACAGATTTCACTTATGCTCCTATATGTGCATTTATGATGAAACAGTGGATGTAAATGACCAAACCAAGGTAAAATCGTTTTCCTAGAAATTAGCATCTTTTTGGAATTAATTCACTTAGTAAGCTGATCAGAGGAATATAGCAGCTATTTTGCTGTTCTTCTCACCAATAAATTTGCATGTGACCCTTAACCAGGCACCACTGTATTTTTCACAGATCGAAGGAAACAATTTTGGTTTTGGTTAAATTGCATTTCGATTTAAGAAAAAAAAAAACAGCAACAAAAGGAGATGTAGAAAATGGTGGCAGTCAATAAATAATAAACAATTTCGGTCCTTCATTCCATTAATATGTCCAACCTTCAGTTACTGTATTCTGTGAGTTGTAGTTGAAAAACCGATGTAGAGATGTAGGTTGGGTATTCCTACACTAATATCACACCGGGTTAATGTACTATCATGTCATGGCATGTACTGTACTATAAATTACCCATACAGACTAACGCAGTCTAGACTAGGTGCTTCAGTTTATATACAGGTAAGTAGAAGTGAGAGGTGGCGGCACTGAAAATGAGGAATCCAATGAGGAACCCAATGAATAAGAAGAATGGGATTCAGTTAGTAAGTCAATTGATTTTCTCTCAGGGACCTTTTGGTTTGATTTCTTGTTACCTTGGGCAACTCACTTAATCTCCCTATGCCTCAAGCGACTTCAATTGTAATGTCTCTGGCATAAAAAGTCCAGGGCAAAAAGGGCAATTGCCTTGGTACTCCATCTGCAAAAACATTTGATTTTTTTTAAAATATCTACAAATACTAATTGCACAAATCTGCCTCAAAGCCAGCAGAAAACAAGTCTTATCAAGGAGATAAAGGAGGGTGAAATAACCTATAGGAAATGATTGACAGGTCGTCATTTACCTTGAAAAAGATTTGTGTATGGATTCCTCTAATCCTGACAACATCGCTTTCTGTACTTTTAGTTACTATGGCCAATATTTATTTAGCGATGCCTGGAACAATTTTTGGACAACGTGATTAATGCAGATTATTCCAATTATTTATATGGGACGTGTTCCTGGAACAGTTGAGCACCAATCACTTTGCTCCAGAATCGCTCCACTGTACAGTGGGTGCAAAACATGGAAAGTTAGTACTGAACGGAATAGTTGGCTTTGTGCAAAATGGGTCAGAGAAATGGAACAATCATTTTATAAATACATAAATAGGAATTTCACTTTAATGATCTTTCATTATGATGTATCAAACAGAATCAGCAACTGAGCATCATGGTTTTACTATATAGTTGGCTAATCAGGCATTTCAGTTGCGTTATGGCTATGCGATTGGATTTTCTAGAAATTCGTTTGCTTTCCAGTTAGGGGGGTCACTGACCATAGCAGTGGTATAGCAAGTCGGGGTTGGAGGGGAATGAGCAAATAGGAGAGTTGTAGAATTGCAGAATTGTTTCTGATGCTAAATGAGGGTTTTAGGTTATTCTACCTGGATTGGTGTCAGCATTAGGGTTAAAGGCTGTGAAGCTCTGGACACTGGGATTGGCCGAGGGGCTCAAAAAAATAGGAGTCCAGCTCCGGTGAGGTGTATTCACAGGCCACTGCGTACCATGTTGAGTAATTTATATGCTGACATCAGCCAGTATAGGGTTACCTTCTGAAGTGTGTTAAGCTCATTTATTGTTGTAGGTCCCAGCTCTTATGGGAATAAATTAGTAAAGCCTGTAAGGCTGCTCAGGGTAATGGCGAAAACACAGGGTCTCTGGTTCCTGTACAGCGAGCATAATAAGGAATGAAAAGTGAAAATATGCCCTAGGCCGACCATGCTTTCCTGTTACATAATATCCACTGTGAGCAAATGAGATTTCATACTAGTCAGTAGCCGCCTCACATGTATTGGATACAAGTGGCACAGAACCAGCGCTCTGATGCCATACATTAGTCCATGGCTTGGTTTTGCTTTGGAGAATCAATGAAAGGAATTTCATTTATTTATCTAACTCAGGTGTATTAAATATTTCCTTTTTATATATATCTCTTTTGATATATTATAGATATTTACATGTAAAACAATGCCACTGTTGCCCGATATTGTAGAATAGTAGGTGCTGACAGCGACATGAAGGTGTAGATGGTTTGTGTCCCACAGAAGGAAGCCATTATCTAATTAAAGCCTCACATCTGGATGGCATAAGGAAGATTTGTTTATGGGAGGGATGGCAGGTCCTGATGCTCCAGCTGCTGAGAACTACAACTCCCAACATCCACCAACAGCCCTCTGACTACTTAAGGGTGTAGGAAGCTGTATCTCTCAAAAACGCTAGGCCACGGGTACGGATTTATGTGAAATTAAGTGTATTTGAGAAACTGAATTCTAATTTCTTTGTATATGTGGGACAATATTGGTCTTTTTTAACATTTACTTAAAAACCAAATTCTCACTCCTATAATTATTATAACAAGAGCTTTAATGATTTTCCTTCATCCCTCTCCTAAATATTTCCTGCAGACAGACATTCGTAAACACTAACAAAGCCATGATAATGTCCAAGACTTGTGTACATCTGTGTGTGTGTGTGTCTACAGCCAGAAATACTGAGCATCCAGAATGAAGCAGAATTCTTCAGCAATTGGATATGGGAAGAATCGGAGATGTGTAATTTATGTTGACTCCACAGAAAAGCTTGGAAATCTTTCCCAAGAAGTGTGGCAGTTTTCCCCACATACCTTCTGAAATGGCAGTCAGGAGGGGCACAGGCTGAGGCATCAGTGAGTGGCTGACATGGACCATGCACCTTCCATTCTCCAGACAGAGAAGGCATAGCTGAGCCTTTCATGAGCAAGGTAGTTGCAACTGGCAATCTTGTGGTCCAACTCATCGCTCTGCAAGACCTGGTACAGGAAATCAATATAACGTGAAGCCAGCTTTAAGGTCTGTATCTTGCTGAGTTTATCAGATGGCAACGTAGGGATGATCTTCCTCAGCTCTGCAAATGCATCGTTCAGGGACTGGGTACGTTGCCGCTCCCTCACATTGGCAATGATTCTCTGAGTGTGTACATCCTCAAAGGGTTCTATATGAGGGCTCCTCTTACTGCGCTTGCAAGGAGGTGAAACTGGCACTCTACCCTCACTTGATTTGCCCACCAGAGGTGTACGCTTGCGTATAGCCTTACTCTGTTGGCGTTCAGCCTCTTCCTCGCTAGTTACCATGCTGTCTTCAGGGGAATCAGGGCATGCTCCTTCTTCTTTCATCTTACTTGGACTGGTCCTTATTTGATGATGCCCAAATGCAAACCACCCCCAGGTGCCTGTAAGTTAATGATGATATTTTATATATGCCAACCTACTGTTAGAAATAAGATGCAGTCCAAGCAAGGCAAACAAAATGGAAGGCAAAGTGGGAATGCCAGCACAATAAGCAGAATAAGTTGCACCTCCCAGCAGCATCAAACAGAGTGTGCGCTTCTGAACTCAGCAGCCTTCCTGAATAATGTTCCAATCCTTCCTCCTTTTCTTTCACTCCTCATTTTGGGTTGTTAAGGAGGGAACTCAAGTCAAATTGGCCTGGTGCTTCTTCTGATTGGGTCGCCCAGGCCGATGAAGTAGAGAGGAGGGGTCCATAACATATCTCCCTCCTTCTTAATTCCAACTAGCCCTTTCTTCTCCCCCTCCTTCTTTCCTTCCCTTCAGTCAAAACCAATCCATCATGAAAAGGTAGTATAAACGTTGCTGGACATTATGGGTTCCAGATTTAAGCCCTGCAGGCACAGATGCATAGTGAACGGAAGACTGAAGCAGACTGCCCATCAAGGGAGAAGTAACAAAGAGGCGGCATCAGACCCCTTAGGCGCCACTGAGGGGGGTACAGTGGGCTTTACCAAAAGATCCTTTTTACCTTCTTAATCTTTTGGACACTGAATATATAACGGTGCCGGCCGATCAGGCCATTTCTTCATAATTCAAAACTTGGTTACCATCAACAAATGTTGCCGCTAGGCAAAATGAAATCTGTATGGATGACATTAGCCTATGGTGACAGCATTTGTTTGGTGTTTTATTGCCTGGAAGTAACATGATACAAATATATTGCTGTAGAAGCGTTTAACAGAGCTCCAATACAGGTGCAAGTCAGGGGATTGAGAAATGACTTCTCTTGTTTACTAAGGAGGCCAGGCTAGCTTTGCATTCTTCTTCTGTCCCCAATTCCCCCGACTGCCAGTAATTGTTGCTGTTGCAGAAGCTTGGTCAGACAGATGCAGCCGTACTCATACACAAATGATGCTAATTCAGGAAACTGAATCATCTTGTCTAAACAGGAGAGTAAGTGCTCGGATTCAAAGCAGGAAGGCTATAACGTAACAGTCGGGTTTGGTGCTGAGCACTCATAGCCCATGCGTCGCATTAAATAGTAGTTTAAGTTTTAAAAAAACAGGTGGATGATGACCTTTAGTTTTAATGGAGAACCCAGGATTGCCCAGGGCAAAATACCCCCTACATTATTTGTAATTCAAACTGCATTTTTTATCTCAGCTATGTTGCAGGGCAATCCTTTTTAAATAAAAAATAACAAAAGTGGTATAAAGGCGATAGATGCCTTTATTGGCTAACTAATATAATCATAGCAAGCTTTCAGAACATTTTAGTTCCTTTTTCACGCTGATTATAACTTTACCTGCAATTCTAAGCTACAAATACTAGAATCCCCACAGCCAAATGAACTGGAGTTGCTGGTAGTAATAATAGTAGTACAGATATGAGACCTGTTATCCAGAATGCTTGGGACCTGGGGTTTTCCAGATAACTGATCTTTACATGCTTGGGATCTTCATACCTTAAGGGCTTTAGCACACGGGCAGATGTCTCCTGGCAATTAATCGCTTCTTCTACCCGAACTGCCTTCCCCCTGCATTCTGAATGACAAAATGATAAATCTCCTGCGGCAATGCACTCAAGGAGCTTCAATTTCCGAAGTCGTCCGAAGTTGTCTCACTAGGAAACTTCAGGCAACTTCGGAAATCGAAGCGCCGCGAGTGCATTTCCACAGGCGATTTTTCATTTTAGCAGGGGGAAGGCAGTGTGGGTATATTGTCCCCCCTAAGAAGAGGCGATTAGTTGCCAGGCGACTAAATCTCCCCGAATCTGCCCGTGTGCTAAAGCCCTAAGTCCACTAGAAAATCATGTAAATAAACACAATAAGCTGGTTTTGCTTCCAATAAGGATTAATTATATCTTAGTTGGGATCAAATACAAGGTACTGTTTTAGTATAACAGAGAACAAGGAAATCAGTTTTAAATATGTGGATTATTTGGATAAAATGGAGTCTATGGTAGACAACCTTTCTGTAGCTCAGAGCTTTCTGGATAATGGATCCTATCCCTGTAATAATAAAATAACAGGTTGGGTGATTGTAATATACTCATTGCCCCTTTCCAGAAAATACATAAATTGATGGGCACAATAGTTTCTTCACTTTCCAGTACACAAAATGCTTCTCTGTGGGACCCAAGGCAGTTGTCCCCCTTCTTTCACTATAATAAAGGCTTATATAAAAACCCACATGAAATCTATTAGATGTTTACAATGTTTTAAATCTGGGATGCCCAACTTGTAGACCTCCATGCACTCTAGAATTAAAGATGTGAACCACTACACTTACCAACCTCCCAAATTTGGAAAATAGAAAGAGGGATAAAAAGATTTGCTGCACTTATTGCAGCAACATTTTTTGACCACGTCTATTGTATGTAAATACCACATCCATTTTACATTTGGCAGGCCATTGAAAGTTTGAACACAGTTCTGGGGGTTTTAGGGTCAGATTGTATGTGTTTGCTAATGAAGGCAAATCGCCCTTTAAGCTGCAAGTCTCATTTCTCCCAAGAGACCTGCTTATCTTAAATTTTTACAAACGTATCTAAATGCAGCTGCCATGTATTCTGGGCTCTCTGCAAAAAAAAAAATAAAATGCTTTTTTAATTAAGTTTCCAAAACTTTCGACTGTTTAGTGCAGGAGACCAAAGAGAAACTCAGGACATTTCAGTAACAAACTGGGACTGCGGGTTGAGCTGTCAAAACTGTCCTGTGAAAAACAGTTGGGAGGTTTGAACTTACAAGACCAGCCATGTTGTATGTATTTCTGTAGGGCCAGTGTAGGAGGAATGTATATCCTTGCTGTATCAGTCATGCTTCCCTAACATGGAAATCACAACATAATGTGGGCACCATGTAGAATTAACATACAGGTATGGGATCTGTTATCCGGAAACCCATTATCCAGAAAACTTTGAGTTACACAAAGGCCGTCTCCCATAGACTCCATTTATGCAAATAATCCACAGTTTTAAAAAGTATTTCCTTTTTCACTGTAATAATAAAACAGTACCTTGTACTTGAACCAAACTAAGCAATTAATCCATATTGGAAGTTTATTTAATGTTTACGTGATTTTCTAGTAGACTTAAGGTATGAAGATCCAAATTATGGAAGATCCATTATCCAGGAAAACCCCAGGTCCCGAGCATTCTGGATAACAGGTCCCACACCTGTACTAATACTATACTCATTTTGCCAGTGTTACCATTAGGGGTGTACTGAAACCAAAATTGTTGTATTTGATTAAATCCAAAATCCACAACAGATTTGGGCAAATATGGATCCAAATCCAAATATTAACGGTCAATTCAAATTTTAGCACAACTGCAGCATCTGTCAATAGCGCCTGGTTTTCTTAACTTGTGCAGCACTTTAAAATCATGGGCATTAAGGGTCCTGTTTATGAAGCACTGAGGTAGGAGCCTTTTTTAGGGATCTTACACACGGGCGTTTTTTGCTGCGCTGGAGTAAACACAATCAATTATTGTCCAGGGAGCTGTACTCCTGTATGATAAAACATTACCATGCACTCGATCCAAACTAAGATATAATTAATCCTTATTTGAGGCCAAACATTACTGTTTGGTTTAATTAATTTTTTTAGTATACTTAAGGTTTGGAGATCCTAATTACGGAAAAGACTGCAACCCCCACTCTGGATAACAGGTCCCATACTTCTAATAGAATTCTGGCAGGTCTAAACCCACAACAAAATGTTTAGTGACATTTTGGGGAAAGTCCGTATTAAAGTTGTTTCTAAAAAGAGCAAAGATGCATGAGAATGACGAATTTTTCTAGATATTATGAAAAATCAATAATAATTGGCAGATTTTGACCGATGTTGCTGCATTAACGTTTCTAAGGGCTCTTACACACAGACGTTTTCTACTGCGCTCCCCTGCGTTTCGCTTTCTTCCATTCAGCAGCAGGGGAGCGCAAGAGAAGACACACTTAATTATTGTAAAGAGGGCTGTACTCACACAGACGCATGTATGCGCCGAACGCAGGTGGAATGCAACATGCTGCGTCCCTTACATGCGTCTGTGTGAGTACAGCCCCCTTCATAATAATTGAGTGTGTCTTCTCTTGCGCTCCCCTGCGGCTGAACGGAAGAAAGCGAAATGCAGCGGAGCGCTGGAGCCATATACATTCACATTTGGTTTAGCTGAGCACCAGGAAAACGGAATATTGCAGTACCAAACAAGTCCCAGATTGAACACTGAATTGTGGATTTGGTGCCTCGCTTAGTCATTATTTATGAGCACCCCTTGTCCCATTGTTCCCTAAACAATGGATTCTCTATGTGTTCCACTACATTCCATTAGCTGGCACCTTCATCTCTCAATCCTCCTCATTTTACTTCAGCAACAAGTAAATATAATTCCTTCCAAACATCTTTCTCTTTATATAAAAACCAAGTAAAAGGGTGCTGGGAGTTTTATCTATTTATTCATTTATTTATTTATCCAGCGAAGGAAATGGTTCACTGTTTGTAAAAAATATGTGCAAGAATGAAGAGGGGGACACTCCCAAACGGATTCCTAAGGTGGAGTAAAAACTGGCACTAGAGGGTTAAAATATTGCAGATAATTTTATACACTATTCATTTTCTTTTACAAAAGTTCTTTTATGCCACTCATACACCTTTGTGCATATTTAACACAATTAACACCAGAAATGACACTCTGAATCCAAATGTTATTCTTCTGAACTGACACAACAAAGAGACGCCAATTTCTTTTACTTGTAGTTTTTATCCATCTGTTTCTATTAAATCCAGGTCTGTGAAGTGTCTACTAATTAAAGAGCGTTCTATGACAAATAGACACATTTTATCTTGAGTCCGTCATATAAAGCGGCACTTTTATCGTGAATTTCAAAGGTCAGAGTTGGATAAATTATGAGAAGTTGGAGCTTTCCTATCATTTTTATAAGATCTTTTTTTACTAGTGTTAAATCACAGAATTCTGCAATATGACATATATGACCATTAATGTAGCAGCTCCAGCTTTTGGTCATAAAAAAAATCAGCTTGACATTGTGGGCAAAATTGTATGGAACTAAAGTGAATGTAAATTTGGCTTTACAAGGTTTTCTGCCAAAAACACTTTATTACAGTTTTATTCCACACTGTTTCATGGATCTCTCCCACTATATTACACCTGTGCTACGGGCAGCAAACATATCAAAAGGGACACTGTTGTTTAAGATAAAATATTGTAAAGTATAGTCATTTCAAAATTAATGGTTTACTTTAATTTCCAAAAATAAAGACGTGCAGTTACCTGGTTCCTATTCCTTCCTTCCATTACAGAAATTGTATTCTCTTTCAGTGCAACAGTTTGCTTTACAGCTCAAGTTCTAGCTACAGGTATGGGACCTGTTATCCAGAATGCTTTGGACCTGGGGCTTTCCGGATAGCAGATCTTTCCATAATTTGGATCTTCATACCTTAAGTCTACTAGAAAATCATGTAAACATTAAATAAACCCAATAGGCTGGTTTTGCCACCAATAAGGATTAATTATATCTTAATTGGGATCAAGTACAAGCTACTATTTTATTATTACAGAGAAAAAGGAAATCATTTTTAAAAATTTGGATTATTTTGATAAAAGGGAGTCTAGGGGTGACGGCCTTTCTGTAATTCGCAACTTTCTAGCTAACGGGTTTCCAGAGAATGGATCCAATACCTGTACCAATATAACATAACAGTGATTGAGATAAAATTTAGATGAAATAACTAAAATAAATGAACAGCAAGGAAGCAACTTTACTGTAATTGTATAATATTTAATACAGGTATGGGACCTGTTATTCAAAATGCTTAGGATCTGGGGTTTTCTGGACAAGGAATCTTTTAATAATTTGGATCTCCATGCTTTACGTCTACAAAAAACTCATTCAAATATTAAATAAACCAGATAGTTGGTTTTTGCCTCCAATAAGGATTTATTATGTCTTAGTTGGGATAAAGAACAATGTGCTGTTTTATTATTACAGAGAAAAGGAAATCAAATTTGAATTATTTATTTGATATACAGTCTATGGGAGATGGCCTTCCCGTAATTCAGAGCTTTCTGTTTAACAGGTTTCCCGATAACGGATCCCATACTTGTCTGAGTTAATTTTATATAACTGTATATACATTACAGAATTAATAGATGTATATATGCTATAGGGGATTGTGAAGGGGTTTAATAATTGTGTCACCAGCAATAAGAGAAGGCACAAGAACTCACCATATTAGTTGCTATTCCACAATAAGTTGCAGCATCTTTCCATAGGATTTTGAGAGTTACAGTTACAGGAGCAAGTAGTAAAAGTGACCAGATTGTCCAAAAAAATGGCAAATTAAATATCAAAACTGGGACCTTTTATCTAGACTGCTCAGGACTCTGTTTTTTTGGATAAGGGATCTTTCCATAATTGGGATCTCCCAATCTACAAAAAATAACTGAAACATTGATCAAACCCAGTAGGATTACTTTGCCTCCAGTAAGGATTCATTTTAGCTTACTTGGGAGCAAGGACAGGGTCCTGTTTTATTATTACAGCGGATAAAGGTAATTATTTTGCAAAACGTGAATTGTTTGATTTATATGGAATGGGAGACGTCCTTTCCATAATTTTGAGCTTTCTGGATAGTGGGTTTCTGGATAACAGATTCTATACCTGTACTACCAGATAACAGATTCTATACCTGTACTACTATTCATAGTGACAAAGATGAAATTTGGGGACACAAAAAATATTTGAAGTATTTGACACGCTCTACGCATTACAGGAATGGGACAGTCCCATGTGTAACAGGGAATAAACACAATACAAACGCAGTCGCTAGGCAGAATTGCAGTATTTATAACCCATGCCCCCCACTACCGGCGTCGCTGATTATTCACTTTCATAGACATATAAAGTCTAATTTGCATCCAGCTCAGACCTTCTGACCTGTGTCTCCCTCTCGGTCGCCTTAACCCGTTCATTGCCCAGGTGGTGGAAAAAGGCAAATTAATCTAAAATTATATTTATACCAATACCTATAAACTGTCAGATTATGGGGAGGATAAATTCGATCAATGGAGAAGCTTTCCACAATAATGGTTTCATTGCCGTCATTACCATCATTGTAAAGAGAAGCCATAGCCCTGCAAAGGGAAGCGGGTGGCCACATAGGGGTTAATCAGGGGAATGTGCCTGCTACCAGGGGAAGGGTTAAAGCATCACACTGCTCTGAATGAGACTCAACTGGTGCATATGTGAGCAATTAGCACCATATTCCTGCTAAATAAGATACAGCTGTGTCATGACCGGCACATTATCTTTGATGTCCTTTGGTCTGCCATATGTTTTAACCTTTTCACTGCTAAATGTGTGCAATTATTAACTATCTGAGGTCCAGAGAGATTCTTAAATCCCGCACAGCAATTAACATATGAGAGCAATCAAGCATGTGTCATTTTTGTTATTGTATGACTGATACCATTAATCTTTGGCCTCACTTATTAGAAAACCAGCCATTTTTATTGGATCAATAGTACAGCCCTTCATAAATTGCCCAGGGGAGAATATACAGTATATATATATATATATATATATATATATATATGTGTGTATGTGTATGGTGTGTAAAAAGAACAGCTTTGAAATATACAAAATTTTGCCATGCTGTAAAAACACTATTGTATACTGCTACTGTGTAGCCACGTGTAAAATTTTGATGTAAGAAGAGGTTTTAGCTGGTATAAAATACTGTACATATTATATAAAAAATGCCCAGTGAAAGGGGCTGATTAACAAAGCTCAATAATGTACAGTAAGTAACCAGACCGTTACCTGACCAATTGGAAAAATAGGAATATTTCTACAAAATGCAGTTAGCAGGGTTGAACCAGTTGATTTTAATGTTCTGTTCCCCTTATTGTCCCCACCAGTAAATTTCATTGAATCAATGGCACAGCTAGGGCATTTATTCCCTTTAAATGAGGTTTTCCATGCTCTTGACTGCAGTGCTTACAGCTCGAATCATAAACCTCTATTAACTCAAGGCTATAATTGACAGGTAGGGGGATTCACTAAAATGGAGTAAACTGTAATGGATTAAGAAATATTATTATTATTATAATTATTAATAATAATAATACACATTATTATTTATTAAAAGAACATCACAAACTGCATTTTGTGAAGACAGGTATAGGATCTAGAATGTTTGGGACCTGGGATTTTCTAGGTAAGGGTTTTTTTTCTGTAATTTGGATCTCCATACATTTAGAGAATTATTTAACAAAATCCGAATTGATATCATATTTTATTAAAAAAAAAAACATGACCAAACTTCCATGCCCAGTTATAGCTTATTTATTAATAAAAAAAACTCCATTTAATTGGATCACGGAAAAAAATAAAATTGGGCGTAAACCTGATTCGTTAAAATTTTTCAGGCTTATTGTTCCGACTTGCTCGAAATTTTTAGGCTTTTTTTTTGCCAAAGTGCTAGAATTTTATGAGTTTTTGCCCGAAAACCCGAAAAAGTTGGATTTTCCGGCTAAACCCAGCACAGACCACCAAAACTTCAAATAGATATAGTGTAGGTGCCTCTCCCTTATATAGAACCTCGACAGGTCTGAGATGGGGGATTTTCCAATTCAGGCTTTTTGCAGCATTGGGGTATAATAAATCTTTGAAAAATTTGAGGGATTTTTTTCCTCTAAAAATTTGAGAATTTTTCGAGATTTTAACATTCGGATATGAATTAACAACTTCCTAAGTCTACTTAAGCTGAATCGTTAACATTTTTCAGGCTTGTTTTTCCAAATAGCTAGAATTTCTCGAGTTTTTTCCCGAAAACCCGAAAAAGTTGGATTTTCTGGCTAAACCCAGATCATGATAACTTCAAACAAATATAGTGTAGGTGCCTCTCCTTTATACAGAATCTCGACAGATCTGAGAGGGCGGATTTTCCAATTCAGGCTTTCTGCAGCATTGAGGTATAATACATCTTTGAAAAATTTGAGTTGTTTATTTTCCTCTAAAAATTTGAGAATTTTTCGAGATTTTAACATTCGGATTTTAATAAATAATTCTACTTAAAATTAATTTAAACCTAAAACTTTTGCAGTAACCCATGGCAACCAATCAAATTGCTGCATTCATTGTTATACTTGCAGCTGGCTTTAAAAAGCTAATCACTGATTGGTTGCTATAGGTAACTGCCCATGGGCAAATTTGCCCAGTGTTGATAAATAAGCCCCAATGTCTTTAATAATGCCAAAACACGTACACCAACTTCAGCTCTGAAACCTTTGTCTGGGGTGATCTGGTGCTCCCCAGTCAGTGGTTTGGGGGAAAGACAAATTAATGAAAAAACAGACAAAACTGTCATACTCATGAAATTGAGGATTTTTGTGAATCTGGTGTTCTGAAGTTGAAGGGCTCTTACACACAGACATTTATTTGAGCATCTGACAAACTATACCCCCCAAACAATGTAGGTCTCTATAAAAAATATATTGCATAAAACAGCTCATATGTAAAATCCTGCTTCATGTAAATAAACCATTTTCATAATAATAAACTTTTTTAGTGTTATGTGCCATTGGGTAATCATAAATATAAAATTGCCATTTTACAATGGGCCACCCTCTGGAATTAAATGATTTGTGAAGCATACAAATAAACCAAAGCGACACACATACAGTACATGTTAGGTCACAGAAGCCAATAATAATGTTTTTAATTGAGCCCCAGTGCTGTGCTCACATACAAACCGAGGGCACACATACATGCTAGGTTACATGAGCCAATGAATGGACAATGCTTCCCACGCTTCTTCCTGTTACAGTTAGAGCTGCATTACTTTTGGTCAGGTGATCTCTGAAGCAGCACACAGACCATAACAAAATGGCGGCTCAATGTAAGGATGTAAAAGGACAATATTTACTGATCTATATACTTCCATTTGATAAGATTCTTTCATAGGCCACTTAATATGATATAAACCATCTGCTGGTTAAGTATTGATTCTGTTTTCCTTTAAAAATCATTTCTTTTTACTTTTTTGGTTGCACATCTCTGCAGTTTGTTACCTAAACTACTCAATGGCTCTAGCAACTCTGTATTTATACCGAGACTGCTTATCAAGATAGAAATCAATATGAAGTACTAATGTACCATAATATGCTCGTTCTTGTTTCCCTTTCCAGTTAGATGGCATTTTATGTTTTGCTTTAGCAGATAACAATTAGTGGATTCTCCCTGCAGGCTATAGATTTTTGGATTGTTAGTTTAGAACTAACGGAAGAATTAGTCAGCAGAACAAGATAACGGATTATATCCCCTCTTTTCTCTCTCTGCAGCCCAAAGAAATTAGATAACCTTTGTTATGTTAATTAAAACATATGATGTGGGGCTTGCTCTCAGAATCCATAGTCAGCATCTCGTCTCCAAATTAGTGTTATCCAGCTAATGGGCTATAAAATACATGAATCATTGTCTGTGATGTCATGTTATCACTCCGTGGCAACACAAAATGACAGCTTCTGGTGTCCGATGTCACTGTAATCTTGAAAGGCAACCTCAGCCTGTTCATAAGGTTTCCA
The DNA here is from genome assembly GCA_038501925.1 of Xenopus petersii. Lineage (NCBI taxonomy): Eukaryota > Metazoa > Chordata > Amphibia > Anura > Pipidae > Xenopus > Xenopus petersii. The sequence goes on from CM076674.1 coordinate 41,772,126, forward strand.
TCTATGAATGTTCACTGCAAGCAGCTTTTTCTCTTCCCTCCAGGGAGAAACCTCTCAACAACCAATCCTTCACAATCTTACCAGCAGCTTTCATGCAGCCCATCCTCCATTTTCTTGACTTTCAAGGGGAAGCAAAAGCCACAGGGAGAAAAAACTTTAACAACACTCACTAGCAAGGGTGCAAATGAAGCAATTAGTTCTGAAGAACAGCCACAAAACATGAGAATATTGTGAAAGTGTTAACTATGATAGATACTTCTGGGATAGTATGGGTGTTAGTTGGGGGAAAGAGAACTTCCATTTGAGAGAGTTTAATTTAAGGTAGAGTTGTGACATTAAGTAGAGATAGCAGAAAGGCAGGAGGAGAACCAAGTTAAGAGCTCTGGGTTGAGATCAGGAGAGGACGAAAAGAGTGAATAATAAGAGTCCCAGGACAGAGCTTGAGGAACCCCAACAGAAAGAGGTAGAAGAGAAGATGCTACTCCATTGTAGGACACAGTAGGAATGATTAGTAAGGTAAGAAGAGAACCAGGAGAGAGCTGTGTTGCAAAGGCCAAGTGAATAAAAGGATTGGAGGAGGAGAGGATGAGCCACAGTGTCAAATGCAGTGGAGAGATCAAGAAGTATTAGTAGTGAGAAGTGGTTGTTGGCTTTTGCTGTTAAAAGGTCATTAGTTAGTTGGGTTAGGGCAGTTTCAGTGGAGTGTTGTTAACTAAAGCCAGATTGTAGGGGGTCCAACAGGTTATTGTCAGAGAGTAATGATGTTAGTCAGTTATAGACTAGGCACTCAAGTAGTTTAGAGATGAAAGGTAGCAGAGAGATAGGTCAGAGGTTATTGAGATTGGAGGGATCAAGAGAGGGCTGTTTTCAGAATGGGGGTGACAAGTGCATGTTTTAGTTGAGAAGGAAAGATTCCAGTTGAGAGCGAGAGATTAAAAAGATGAGCTAAGGAACGCTTTCTTTAAACTATCCAATATATGTACTTTCTAATGCAGAGCATCACATGTATCAAGTGCCACCATAACTCCTAAATGTACATTTCCCCACATAGATGGGCATGAGTATTGAATGCATAAATAGATCAAGGTGTTTTTGTTTCACTGTTCAGTCTTTGTTGGTAAAGAATCTCTTAGATAAATAGAACCATTTGATACTGCTGAGCTCATGCTCAAACTAGAATGCACATCAGCTGTCAAAGCAAATGATTATAAGCATGAACACTAACACTTGTGGTGTGGGGTTGATTTTGAAGTCTTTATATAGGCCAATATTACCACCCCCATTTTTCAGTTTAATTATATGGAAATCAAACATATTTGTTTCAGTTAAATGTATTTATCCTGAAATTTGGTTCATGTACTTCTTTTTAAAATTGTATGTGACTAAATTGTGTTGGAATCACATATAACCGCAAGGCCCACTCTGTTGTACAAATCATCTCATTTTCATTGATCTCTATGGCACCACATGGAAATCATACATAAAAGCACTGCGGGCTTTGAGAGAGAGAGGCTCTGGACCTTGCAATGAAAGGAAAACAAAGAATAAGAAGATTAGAAAAAAACAGAAAAGATGGACATCAGAAGGAAAGAATGGGACAGGAAAGGGAAGGAGAAGGGTAGAACATAAAATAATGAAAAATATATGAATTTGGCAGCATTGCTAGTTCAATGGGGTTAAATGAATTTCCAATTTGATGAGAATGTATGATGCAGTCAGATCCTGTCTGTAGTATGTTGTATAAATGAAGCCTAAAATAAATGAAACCCATAGGAATGCTATATTAATCATGGCAGTCCATACCACTGATTGATATCCTATTATACCTGACCTCCTAAACCATATCAATTAGACATAGCCTTGCAAGCCTTAGTGTCTCTTTACTAAATAACTGGCAGGTATCCATGTGCAGATATACCGATCCAAGTGAGATGACCGAGCAGTAAAACAAGTATCAGGCATAGCCGCTAGCTCTTACTGTACATAGACAATTGTCAGCTATAGAACATCATTAAAAGAATAGAAACAATGGAGAGATGTGGTGAATGGCACTTGTGAGACACCTGTACAGCCCCGACATTATGTGATAGAAACCAACAGGATTCACTAGGTCAATGCTGATCAGAACAGATGCTCTGGTATGTTCTACGCTTTGGATTATTTGGATAAAATGGAGACTATGGGAGACCTTTTCATAAATCTGATCTTTCTGGATTACAGGATGCCAGTTGAAGGGGTGGTTCACCTCTAAGTTAACTTTTAGTTTTAGAATGCCCAATTTAAGCAACTTTTCAATTGGTCTTAATTTTTTTTAATTATTTGCCTTCTTCTTCTGTCTCTTTCCAGCTTTTAAATGGGGGTCACTGGCACAGTGTAAACACCTACAAATGTATTATTATTTCTATTTATTTTACTCAGATTTCTATTCAGGCCCCTCCTATTCATATTCTAGTCTCTTATTCAAATGAATGTGTGGTTGCTAGGGTAAATAAGACCCTAGCAACCACATTGCTGAAATTGCAAATTGGAGAGCTGCAGAATAAAAAGCTAAATAACTCAAAACCCACAAATATTAAAAAATGAAAACAAATTGCAAATTGTGTCAGAATATCCCTCTCTACATCATACTAAAAGTTAACTAAAATGTGAACAACCCTTTGAACCAATCTGATACATGTAGTAAAATACTCCCCAAATCATTAACTGTGCCCTCCCTGACATCTGTCACTTTCTTCCACCCTTATAAGTTAGTCTCATCCCCACATGTCTCTTTATATCAGGGCCACCATCAAAAACCCATTAGGGAGTTCACCTAATGCAATATTTTTGGCCTGGTAACACTATTTCAGAGCCAAACTAAGTAGACTAATAGCTGTAGCCTTGTTCTCTGGCTGGATGCAGAATATAGTTTGTAATTATCAAATGCATGTCTGAATTTTAATGTTGTATTTGTCCCACCTCATCTGCTGTAAAAGCATCTGCCTTATCTACCTTAGCTTCATGCTAGTCCCACAGGTTGCTCAATCTACAACAATGACACAGAAGTACCTGAATGCAGTGCCTTAGATTCCATATTTCTGGATTTTATTGATCCCTATGAGATAAAAACAAATCACATTGCCTAGATTGTTAAAAGTCTTCAAGGCAAGCGGCCATCTTTATGCTATATATGGTATTAAATACACTATAAATTTTGTTGATGGACCTGGATAAAACTTTGCAAATATTACAGCTGACAAGGCTAAAGGGATTAAAAGCCGGGTACCAAACTAAAGTACTAAAGCAAATGAACTGATAATGAAATCCTGAAGCTGAGCTCAGAGAGAGAAAGAGAGAGCTTGACTAGTGCCAAAATAATTTCTCATGGATTTCATACCAGGAATAAATATACAATTAGACATAATAACCCCTTGCTATTCATTGAAAAAGATAAATATTGTTAAAGGAAAACTATACCCCCCAAACAATGTAGGTCTCTATTAAAAGATACTGAGTAAAACAGCTCATGTGTAAAACCCTGCTTCATGTAAATGAACCATTATCATAATAATATACTTTTTTAGTAGTCTGTGCCATTGGGTAATCATAAATAGAAAATTGCCATTTTATAAAATAAGGGCCGCCCCCTGAGATCGTAAGATTTACTGTGCACACATACAAACCACATGTAAGGTCACATGAGCCAATTAACAGACAGAGTTCTGCCTTTTGCTTCCTCACTTCTTCCTGTTACAGTTAGTGTTGTAGTATTTCTGGTCAGGTGATCTCTGAGGCAGCACAGATAGAGTCACGAAATGGTGGTTCAAGGCAAGAGATGTAAAAGGGCAATATTTATGTAAATATATATTCCAGTTTGGTAAGATTCTTTAATATGTCATTCAATTTGATATAAACTATCTGCTGCTTAAGTATTCATTTTGGGGGTATAGTTTTCCTTTAAGAAGGATTTAAGAATGAGAAGTAAGTTTAAGAGCCAACCACAAAGGACTCTGTTACTCCCCGAAGGCTAGACACCCCAGCAGAAAGTCTAACACTGAAACAATGATAACTGTTTGTACGGGCACCTGATTCACATAATCTTGGCAGTCGCTGTACATTTCATCTTGATGGGCCCAAAAGGTTCCACCTTTGCAGGTCCTGCTTATTATTTCTACATTTCCAGCTTTATTCATAATTCTTAAATGCTGGAAAACCACTCGATGGGTCCTTGCTAGAAACAATGGATACTCAATCAGCTTTAAATTTTGCCTTTGACAAAGCCCGCAACTTGGCGGGTGAAACGCGCGTCAGGCGCATTTTTAGTTTTGGTTAGGCAGGCATCTGATAGGGACATAGAATTGGTTCAATTGGGTAAAACGGATCGGGAGGGGATCTCTGTGGGTGAAGGGGTTGGACAATGGAATGATCGGCGGGTTTGATACTTTGTTTGATACAATTCAGTTCCTGAAGCAATCAAGCGCTTTAGTGGTTGTTAACCTGGTTTTCGCTCATCCAACCTAATACCACAAGGGAGGGATTCTCAAGTGGGTGAAGGGGATGGTTAGGTATGGTGAAACTATTGATCCGTGGGTCTGATACTACTAATTCAAGTGTCTTAGCGTTTATGCTATCTTGGCTCTCACTCCCTCAACCTAATACCACAAGGGAGGGATCCTCAAGTGGGTGAAGGGGTTGGTTTGGTGCGGGCTAATCCTTGGCTGTGTCTGATAGAAATATAACTCGGCCTACGTGCCAAAATATTACCATTTAGATTCCCAACCGTAACCGACTCAAGTGTGATTAGCACATTTTCCTCCTATACCCGCTTGCTCTGATGAGGTTACAAGACTGATCAAAGTTCATGAACAACTCAAGATCATTCATTGAAATGAGAAACATTTACTATCAACTTGGATCCTTACTCATAGGCTGATCCTGTCACAGGCTGAATTAAAGTCTGGTTTAATGTTTTTTGGAAAGGTTTGAATCAATGGACGTGTCTTTTTCAGATTCACTTATAATGTTACTAAGTTACATTTTAAGGCCATCATAATCAAACTGTAAAAATTGCAATATTCTAGTAAGCAAGATTCCTGCCCCAAACCAAGCAACCAGGCATGCACCAAATCCCTGGAAAGGGGTAACAATTTTTATCTCCTTCATCACATGAACTAAAGTCATATGACTTTAAAGGTTCAGATTTTGTTTGGTGTGGCTCTTGGATTCAGCCAAATCTGAATCCTGCTGAAAAAGGCTCAGATTTGGGCAAATCCTGAACCAAATGCTGGATTCTGTACATCCCTACAAGCAGACAAATATTCAAAACAGGAAGCTAAAACAGCTATATAGATGCAAGATACCTATAAATAAGGGCGTAACCCAAAACGCAATAGGTTGATGACTTCCCGTGGATGCAAGATACCTATGACTAAGGGCGTAGTCCAAAACGCGTCAGGTTGATGATTTCCTGTGGTTGTTACAGTACATGACTTCCTGTGGCTGTTACGGTTGATTTCAATAAAGAAGCATGTCCGTGAGTGCCACTCAACTTTTTTTTGTTTGACATCCCAACAAGCAAAGAGTCTTTGTGAAAGTCTTTCCTTAAGAAAAACAGTTAATTCTGCCACCTTGTTCTTCTAAAAAGACAACTTTTACTCCGTACTACAGTACATACAGTATCTATAACTTTGACTGACCAAGATGCATTGTCTCTGTGAAACCTCTTTTTGAGGTACAGTATTTGGATATTCTTGGCTCACAGATATCAATGGAATGTGTCAGTAGGATGGTGAACATGAGCCAAACACATTCTTGGAGTTCACTCAACCATATCTGCCAACTCGTACAATTTGGCACAGTTAAAATGTCATATATCATGGTGTTCTATATCATTCAGGCTTTGTAGCACATTATAGATCTAATATAATCATTCTAGTTCTGTTTATTACACGTTTTCCTGGATATTTTTTATTTTCCTAGACAATTCTACAGATGCAATTAAAGGAGAAGGAAAGGCTTGGTGCACTTGTGGGTGCCAAATGTTAGGCACACCCAAGTCATTGTATTGACTTACCTGAAACTCTGGGCTGTGCTCCTATCAACAAAAAACTGCACTGGCTTGGGTTATACCAGTGAGCACGACAAAGCAATCCTCTTCTGTCGTGCTACTTCATGGTGCTCACTGGTATAACCACGGGCCAGTGCAGTTTTCTGCTGAGCACCAGCCCTAGGTTTCTGGTAAGTCAATACAATCACTTCGGGTTGCCTAACATTTGGCACCCCCAAGTGCACAAAGCATTTCCTACTCCTTTAAAAATGTGGTCTTTTTTTTAATTGGTCGTTTATGTTTATATATTAGTTCACCTAAAAGGCTAGTTGAAATAATTTAGGAAATTTGGGTTTTAACATTTTCAAACAATTTTATGCTTCACTTCAATATATGGAATAACGTAATCGAAGCTGAAGATTTTTTTCAGTAAATTCACTGTTGAACTGGAATGCCAGGGGCCCACCAGAAATTCTTAGACCAAAAGCCCTCTCTCCATATTATTTTCCCTCCTTTCCCCACTCAACCACTACATTCTCCCAGTCTTTTTTCTTTACATACAGAAATGTAGCTATTTAGGCCCACCTGGAGGTTTACTGGCCAGTCTGACACTAAATAATTACGCACAGAAGTTGTGAACCAATTCAGTCTGAACCATCCATGGCTCCTATGGTCTTGTGGCAGCTGGGATTGTTCACCAAGACCAACTGAATAAGCCCCCGCCAGTTATAAATCACAATAGCGAATTGTTTCGGTACCAACAATTCAAGTGTTTTTTTAAAGTATGCCATGGGGAATTTTCAGGCAAGTAGGTTCATAAGTGAGTCGGTGCCTCACATGACCATTGCGCAGGCCCTCAGCCCAACAGAAAGCCTACTTGTCCCAATCCAGCTTGTAGCAATTTTAGATATTCCTAATTCAACTCATTCCTGATTAAATACAAGTACAGGTATGGGATCCGTTATCTGGAAAACCGTTATCCACAAATCTGTCTCCCATAGACTCCATTTTATCCAAACAATCCAAATTTTTAAAAATGATTTCCTTTTTCTTTATAATAATAAAACAATACCTTGTACTTGATCCCAACTAAGATTGAATTAGTCCTTATTGGAGGCAAAACAACCCTATCATGTTTAATTAATATTTAAATGATTTTCTAGCAGACTTAAGGTATGAAGATCCAAATTACAGAAAGATCCATTATCCAGAAAACCCCAGGTCCCGAGCATTTTGGATAACAGGTCCCATAACTGTACTTGATCCATACTAAGATATACATAATCCTTAATGGAAGCAAGGCAATCATATTGGGTTTAATGATAACATGATTATGTTCTAGTGGACTTAAGGTATGAAGATCCAAATTATGAAAGGATCCCTTATCCGGAACTCTAGGCCCCAAGCATTCTGGATAACAGGTCCCTCCGTTCTTGGTGTTCAGTGGTCTTTTGAGAAGATGTAAAGCTGTATATACAGTGCCACCACTTAAATGCCAAATCTCTTTCTTCATCTTCAAAGATAACAACAAACCTGAGAAACATTATTTATAAGAATTAAAAGCCAACCTTAAATACGTACACATACTAATACCATTGCTCCCAATTGTCGCTCATTTCCAGGGTCGAGTCCTAGTTTTTCACTCTGTCCCTGGAAATGTCTCTGGTTGTGAGACTGCACAGAATAAATGCAATAATCTTATTAGCAGAAATAAACTCTTATTGTCTGTTCTCACTGTTTAACCTACAATTAACTGAAATGAGTGTGCTGCAATGCAATTGTACAGCAATAATCGTGACCATAAAGTCTGTGGCGTATTACGTCTCTTTAGGGACATTCTTGGATGCCACAATGGCCATAGGAGTGTCCCACGGGCAGAAATAAGGCTACAAGGAACAACATAAAACTGTGTTATGAATGAGCCAATCCCAATCCTGTTAAGGGAAATGGATGGATGGGAGTATGGATTATAAACATTTTAGATCACTAAGGACATAGATGGAAGCAGAAAGGAAGGGCAATTCACCAAATTTTCAAGTAGGGTCCAGGGACTATAAACTACAAAAACTCCAGTATACATATACAATGCTTTTGGATGCATAATATTAATATATAATACACAAGAGCCCTAAATGTCCTGTACATTATGGTCAAATTATAGGTTAGTGATGTCATCAGTTATAATAATTGCTTAGTGATGTCATTTATGTCCCTGAAACTGTATTATAATAACTAATGTACCTCCTGTTGTAAAATGAGGATATTAGTCCTTTGAGTTCCATGACCTTGGCCTCGTGACTTTATATGCTCATGGAACCCCTCAGAGTATATAATATAGTGAATAAAGTACCACCTTTGTAAAATATGAGGATATTATAAGTCACAGAGGAGTTCCATGTTATACAGGTCATGGAAGCCTAAGGTAACTTCTAATATCTTCATATTTTCCAACAAGGGGTACTTTATTTATTATAATACACAAGTTTTAGTGAGTCAAGTGGGAAAATGTTATCACTACTCACCGTTTATAACTGATGACATCACTAGTCACCGCTTAGAAGGATATCATTTACAGGCTATTCATGGCTTTTGTGTATTATATTATTTGACAAAAGTGGGTGTATTATTCCCATACCTGTATACAGGCACGTTTCAGGGGCTGCTGCCGCCTGAGGCAGCAGCCCCAATGCCGCCCCTCCTCCTGCTCCGCTCTTCTAACTACCAGCGTCGGAGCGGGTGGAGGAGGGGCCACATCGCTAGTGCAGTGAGCGCTATTGCGCTCGCTGCGCTAGAAGAGCCGAATTTCCGTTTTAAAAAACGGAAATTCGGCTCTTAAAGTTACTAGAGGCGGCTTTTTGCCGCCCCTGGTAACTGGCCGCTCCGTGCCGCCTGAGGCAAGATTCTCACCTTGCCTCATGGCCGGAGCGGCCCTGCCTGTATATACTGTATATATATATATATATATATAGTGAATAAAGTTACCGAGGAGTTTCATGACCATTTAACAACACGAGGCCGAAGGCCGAGTGTTTTTATACAGGTCATGGAACGCCGAGGTAACGTCTAATATCCTCATATTATGCAACAGGGGGTATTTTATTTATTATAATACACAAGGTTCAGTGAGTCATGTGACAGAAATGACATCAGAACTCACCGTTTATAAGGATATAATTCACAAAACCCATGAATATCTTGTAAATTATATCCTTATAAATGGTGAGTTCTGATGTAATTTCTGTCACATGACTCACTGAAACTTGTGTATTATAATAAATAAAGTACCCCCAGTTGCAAAATATGAGGATATTATAAGTAACCTCGGAGTTTCATGACCTGTATAAAAACACTCTGCCTTCGGCCTCGTGTTTTTATATGGTCATGAAACTCCTCGGTAACTTATAATATCCTTATATTTTACAAGATATATTTTACTTTATTCACTATATAACTTACAAGATATTCATGGCTTTTGTGTATATACCTATATATATATATATATATATATATATATATATATATATATATATATATCTCTCTCTATATATATATATATATAAAGCTCAGAATTTCAAGATTTTTCAGAATGATTTCTTTTTCTCTGTAATAATAAAACAGTATCTTGTACTTGATCCAAACTAAAATATAATTAATCCTTATTGGAGGCTAAACCAGCCTATTGGATTTATTTAATGTTTACATGATGTTCTAGTTGACTTAAGGTATGAAGATCCAAATTATGGAAATATCCGTTATCCTGCAAACTACAGGTCCCGAGCATTCTGGATAACAGGTCCCATATATACTGTACATATATATATATATATATGTATAAGATAAATAGATATACCTTCATCAGCTCTCGCCCCCACGTTGCTTGCTCATACATATTGTCTTGCCAAATTCCACTCTTCTTGAAATAGGAATCAGACTTTTGGGAAACTGCCAATTTTCCTGTGGTACATATACTCTCTACTTAACAATATGTCTATTATTAATGCAAATATACACCTATAAATCAGCTGGAAAAAAACAGCAGTTTCTGTAGGGTCCAGTAATGATTTACAGTACATGAATATCTTTTTTTTTTTTTCAGAGTGAAAATACATATTTTACTGAAGAGAAATTCTTAGGATCAGCTTATTACTACATTGACCCAAGTGTTCTGGCAAACGATACCTAAGTAATAGATGCATTTTCCCATGGAAAAAAGAAAAAAGGTTGGATCTGTACATCCTTAAGAAATTCACTCATGTATCATGAGGGAGTGCAAGGGCTATACATGCTGATGGGAGCCATACATATAGTACTTGCTGCATCTGGCACAAGTTAATAACCCAGAACATGGCAGAACAAAGCACAACAGTGTCCTTTCCTTACATCTGCCCAAGACTAGCACAAAATACAGGCCCAGATTGCCAGCCGGGCACCCCAAGCCAAGGCCAAGTTGCCTTTAGACAGTCCATTCGCCCGTACACTCCCGTCTGCGAGTCTCTGAACCGCCTCTTGTTAATTTATGCCCCTTAATTTATGCTTCTCTAGGCCTGGGTCTCTGTTGCCTTTCCACAAATCTGGTCCAGGCCTTGAGTGTCAGCATGCTGCCCAGTCGCTTCTAAATTTTTTGTAGAATTGGGATGCAGGTGATTTTGCTGCTTAAAACCTGGAGGAGAGCGCATGTACAAATGAGTGGGGGAGCAGAAGTGAGTGACCGGGAATGAAAGGGACCTCAAATAGACTTTGTGCATACAGAGATGTCAACCACAAATTTCACTGCTCTCTGTTGACTTTCACCCTTTGATAAGAAAAAATAGCTAAATAAATAGTGAGCCTTGGGGGGCAGTTCTCTTCTGATAAAGCAAAGATGTATCACTATATATTGTATATCAACAACAGACGCATAAAAGAGGGGTGTTGTTTGTTAAAGGAAGAGGAATTGGCCAAAATGTCTTTTAGGGTCAGAGCACACAGGCAGATTCGGGGAAATTAGTCGCCCAGCAACAGATCTCCTCTTCTTCGGGGCGACTAATCTCCCGCCTTCCCGTCGGCTAAAATGTAAATCGCCAACGGGATGGCACTCGGCGCGATTCATTTTCAGAAGTGGCCCGAAGTATCCCTGTGAGGCAACTCATTCCCCATAAACAGATTAAGATATATACAGTATGGTACATACTAAAATTGTCTGGTTTTGACCTGGACAGCCCAGTTTTCAGAAGGGCTGGCCAGATCAAAACTGCCTGCTCGGTTTTCTAATTTCCAAGGTCTCTTCTAGATTGACACAGTGATTGGTCAATCACCAATTGCCACACCATAGCCCAATCCCCATGATGTCACTGGACCACCCTTGTGACATCACAGTCCTGTCCTATGATGTCACCACACTGCCCCCCTGCCCGGCTATGACAGAAAGGTGACAATCCTAGTACATACTGCTATACTGTCATCTTGTTCTCCAGGGCTGAGTAGGGGATAGTGCACTATTATGTCTGTAGCTGAACTATATATTACCCCCACAAAGAAAATCAGAGACTAGAACCAGTGGTTGGCAAAGGCTGCTGTAGGACCCAAGGAGGCCTATTCATCAAAATGCCAACTTGTGTAATTTTAGAGGGTTTTTTTCTACTGTAAATAAATTCACTATTTAAAAATGTTTGCTTATTTAACAAATCTGAAAATATAAAACTTGAAAAATTAAAATCGTGGGGAAAAAAAACCTCTTACCTGCCATTTGTTTCACTAATTTTAAAGAATGTACAAGCTCAGAAAAACTTCAAATTAAATAAATAACATGAATTTTGTCTAGGACAGTTCCCATTGACTTTTTCATAACCTTGCAAGCTTTTAGATAGTTTTACATTTAGGTTTTTGATATTTTTATAATAACGATCAAAAGTTCATGTTTTTTAAACTGTTTTAAAAAACTATTTTCAAAAATTTGTGGGGAAGAAATTACGTTAGTTATATGAATTATCTGTTTTGCAGATACGTAGCCCATACACTGCTCACCAACACACAGATTCATTTCAAGGAGAAAAAAATATATATTTATTGCTGCTTTCCACATTATTTTTTTTTTACAAAAAAAAAATACATAAAGGTATATATTTATTGTTTTTTCTCAACATAACTGGAGGTCACAATCCCGAGCTATTCATATCAACAACATAAAAAAGTGGCAAGAATAGGAAATCTTCATTAAAATTGTTTTTCTGAACAGAAGGTACGTATAGATTTGATACCAGGTAAGAGGAGGAAACCCTTGGATCACGTAAAACACTATCCACCCACGCTATCCACCCAGAGAGAATATTTGTACAACTAGAGAGAACCCTTAACCTTACCTTACGTCTGCTTTGGAGTATAGCTAGCTGCATTATTATCTAGCTTGGTGACCAGCTGCTGATATTCCCTTTAAAAGGCCACAAGTTTTTATAAAGTTCTGTCCCCCCCCCCATGGAGTTGATGACATGTTTATGCACATGAAGGAAATATATATATATGTATTTATGTAATTATTTAAGAAAATACAATATGCTGGCCTACTAATAGTGAAAGATAAGGAGCCAGTGGTTCTTTGCAAAGTGTATATATATATATATATATATATATATATATATATATATATATATATATATATATATATATATATATATAAATATCGTTCAGAATCCTTCTGCTCGGCCGCACCAAATCCTAATTTGCATATGCAAATTAGGATTCAGATCGCTATTCGGACAAATCTTACACAAAGGATTTTGGGGTTCGGCCGAATCCATAATAGTAGATTTCGGTGCATCCCTAATATATATATATATATATATATATATATATATATATATATATACACACACACACACACACCTATATAAAATACACAAGAGCCATGAATATCCTGTAAATTATATCCTTATATCCAGTGATGTCATCGGTTATAATCGGAGCCTAGTGATGTCATTTCTGTACATGACTCACTGAAACTTGTGTATTACCCCCTGTATAAGGATATTGGTAGTTCCATGACTTATATAAAAGCAATGGAACTCCTCTGTAACTTTTTTTTTTTTTTATAAATAAATATATATATATATATATATATATATATATATATTGAATGGGGCAGATTTATCATGAGTCGAATGCGTTTTTTTTAAACTCCCAAAACCTTGAAATTCAAATAAAAAAAGACCAACCGAAATTTATTTAAAATAATTTGCGGGTGAATAGGCTGTATTAGATTTGTTCGTATTTGATTCAAAGTATTTTTTAAAAAACCTTCGCTTTTTCAAAGTCCACCAATTGACTCCAAATGGGTTCGAGGAGGTCCCCCCCATAGGCTAAAACAGCAATTTGGCAGGTTTTAGATGGCGAATGGTCAAAGTCGAAGTTTTAAATAGACAGTAGATGATAAATTTAGATATTTAAATTTTTTTCAAATTCAAATCGAATTTTGACTATTTCCTAGTCGAAGTACACAAAAGTAGCTTGTATTTTTCTACTTTGAATTTTCACTTCTACCCTTGATAAATCTGCCTCTATATAATATATACATGAATTATATATATATATATATATATATATATATATATATATATATATATATATATATATATATATATATATATATATATGTATGTATAATTCAAAATGTTAAAACCTATTTTTCTTTTTCACTGTAACAGCAGTTGTTACTGATCCCAGCTAAGACATAATAAATGCATATTGATGGCAAAACAATCCGATTGGTTTTATTTCTAAATCATATTTTTTAGTAGACTTAAGGTATAGAGATCCAAATTACAGTAAAGACCCCTTAAACCTCAGGTCAGGAGCATTCTGGATAAAAGGTCCCATATCCTGTATATTTCAATCCGTGATCTCGGGGAGGATCTATTCTGAGGCAGCTCAGTAAGGTTGTACTGTACTTCCAGTGAGCAGCAAGAAACCCATTTCCACTATGAAAGTTTAATGGGAAATGGCGACACCCTGTGGCATCCCGAGGCCTAGCAGAGATGGCTCAACCCCTCTCCAATGTTAAACATTTCGAAAATGTTCTTTTATATATTTTTTTTTTTTACATGTTTAAGCCTCTTGGAAATGAATACACAACACAATCCAAAATTTGACCAGCGCACACAAACACACTTGCATACAAACTGAAATATACATTTATTTGGAGAGCTACTATTTGACCCAATGGATACAAATACAAACCATCTAATATACAAGGAACACACTGGTCATTTGGGGGGAAATTGTCCTGACAGCTTTAGGCCCCACCTTTAAACCTCCACAGAAGTTTTTGCCTTCCTTTACATTAGGCAGGTTGTTTTTTTTCTATTCTATTTAGTGGAGCCCCCCTGTAATGTTCCAGCAAATCTCTCATTGGCAGCTCCGAGCTGTAGTACAGGAGTCACCTTAGAATCTTCATTCACTGGACCTTCTGTTGGAGATTTGTGAACTCTGGGCACTAAAATAATTCCACTGGCATTTCCCAAGCATTCCCTCAACTTTCTCTATAACACCTGGGACGGTATTTACATTTACGATTTAAACGTTTTCCTTAGTAAATATGTGGTGCATAATGAAAATTTTCTGTATTTACAAAATAATACATTATCAACAGGAAGAAACGTCTGGTCCATAAAGGCCAAGCAACCACCACACAGCAATTTCACTAATATCTCATTTTTGCCTATATTATTGCCAGTAAAATTCTTGCCGTGTGATCACGCTACCCTCAGCCAATTATCGGCCTAGGAATTATGGGATCTGCCACCATGAATCCAAGCTATGAAAGGGTTAGATCGATTTATGTATGTTCCCTACCCAGGATGAGATCATCTAGTGTACAAACAAGACTCGGGTTGGCAGGAGAAGAATGAGACTTGGGTGCAATTAAAGAGAGAGTTATCAGCGGTAGGGTTGTCACCTTTTGTCCGGGGCAATACCAGTCGGCAGGGAAAAGGAGCTGGACAATGATGTAAGAGGAAGGAGTGGGAGGAATTGTGGAGGAGGTGGATCAGGCAGAGATTGGAGTTACAGAGGTGTTGGAGGGATAGAGGGGAAGGGGGTAGAGGCAATGGGGATTACAAATTTACAGGTCGGGGCCAGTATTTTACCGATTAGGTCAATGAAATACCAGGCAGGAGGCAACCCAATTTGTAGGGAAGGGAAAGACCGGAGAACAGTGGAAGGGAGCAAGCGGCATGGATGCAGAGCCGTCAACCTTACCGGCTCATTTTTAGTGGACATGCTTTGCCAGCCAGTGAATTTTTGAGACCCAGAAGTGGCGTTGGCAAAAGTGATATCACACGCATGTGCAGATCTTTCTGTAGCCAAAGATCCTTATGCTGCGCACTTCAAATTTTTGCAGAAAAACATCCAAAGTCGTGTAAAATCATCAGAAATCAGGGGAATGCTTAAGCATGATGGGAGACCAAGGGACAGAACCCAAAATCTGGTAACTCCTGAAAATAGGGGAGGGGGTTTGACAATTCTGTGGGTGGTGGTGGCATAATGGGGGCTCAGACTGAGCTTGTAGCACTGGAGTAGCATTGGCATCTGCTCAACTATATGGCAACTAAATATTCTGCAGAAAATATGTGGCAAGAACTGGTCAAATTTAAGTGCTTTTTATTAACACATACATGTTTTGTGCAAAAGCTCTTTTTCAAACACTTGAAAAAAGAGCTTTTTCTGGAAACATGTAGAGGCCCCATTTATTAAAGGTCGAATTTCGAATTCAGGTGAAAATTCAAATCTCATGAAACTAGTTTTTCTCCCGAAAAAAAAAAAAAACTTGAATGTCAGGAAGGCTATTTACATCTCCAAATGGCTCAACGGACCTCTGCCATTGACTTGTACATGAACTCGGCAGGTTTTAGGTGGAGAATATTGAATTAGGACTGTTGTGTGATAAATCTCACATTCAAATTTACATTTGCATAAGGGGATTAAAATTGAAATGTGGGAATTTTTCAAGTCAAAAATTCTAATTTACTTTTCAACACTTAATAAATCTGCCCTGTAGTGTGTTAATAAAAAGCTTTTAAGTTTTCTGCGTTTGACCAGTTCTTGCCATATATTTTCTGCTGAATACAAGGCTTCATAGGGCGGAAGTAGTCTAAAATATAGCAAATAAATAGTCAGTCACTTCCCTCTGCCCCAGGGCAGAAAAAAACTTAAATTACGGGTGATGAGGAGATAAAAAGGAATCTTTAATGTCTCCTTACTCACCTATAGGTTGAAAACCTCTCATAGAAGTTGAAAACTTCATACGCAGTTGCCAAAGAGAGCTAATATTTGCATTGTATGCCATTTATGACCCTTTAATGCGAGTTCAGAAATGATTATTATCTTTAACCCTTAAAGCTGAGCAAGAATGTGCTATTTTCTAATGACATTCAGGAGTGAAGGGTAAAACCCCCTTTATGTGGCAGAGAATTCCACAGGGTTCAAGATTAAACAAGATCCTTTATCTAGACCAGATGTTGGCAAATATGGAAGGTAAAACACATTTTTCTGAGGCTCTATAATTCTGAAAAGGAAAATGCAATGTTGTCATATTCTGACACTTTGATTAGTTATCGAGTTGATACAATTTGCGACTGGGAATGGGCAGAGGGAAGAGAGAACAGGAGGGGAAAGCAGCCTTGATCCCTGGGGAGGAAAAAGATTGTTTTTGATCTGGAGGTCCCTGCGAGCTTGGGATTTAGGCAGCTGTTTGCGTTGATTTACACTTTATCTCCTCACGCTTTGCAAGTCATCACACCTGACAGGGGTACAATATTTGAACTAAAGGGGGTACAGTTATTTCCCCCCCCACTATTATCACTTCAAAGTTGTTTCTGACAAGACCTGTGGCAGTAGTTGGTGGAAAATCTGCCTGGGGATAAGCAGAAACAACCAGTGGTCATTTTGCTCCTTAAAGAGATTATTAAACCCTCCAAAAATTAAATGAGGTCCTGCACTTTTAGATATTATCTATTCCCAGCAAGCACCTGGGCACCTTGCTGAAACCCTAATTGGTCTACTGGTCATAGGAATGTGCCATATTGGAGGCAGCGGCTGTAGAAATAGATATATACAATCCTAGAAGAAAACTAGTGTGATTAGAGCCAAGGAAATACATGGTTTTGCTTCATAACAAGACTAAACGTGCCATTCTGTAGAAAAGATACATACCCCTATATGTAATAAAAAGGTGCCAAGTTTGCCCAGGAGCAGTAACCCATGGCAACCAGGAAAGATGCTTGCATTTAAATAGGTGAGAAGTAAATTCTACCTACGGATTGGTTGCTATGAGTTACTGTCCCATGGCAAACAATGCCTTTTTATGACATAATTCCAGTAAAAGTCAAAACAAAGATTGAAATAATTGAGTTTGAAGCATATGCACCCAACGCCTTTCACCATACAGCCTATGATTACAGAATGTTTACCTTTGGTTTAGCGTTCCCTTTAACCCAGCTAGCGCTTGTGCATTACAAAGATTTACCCTGGTAGGACTGATTGCTCATGATCAGTAAGTGGGGGCATCCCATGATTCTGTCTATAGCTTTCAACCAAACCAATGGAATCTTCTTAAGGTTCTCCAAGGGAGACAAAACTATTGTTTAACAAGGCGAGCAAAAATGGAGGGCAAGCTCCTAGTGTAGTGGTTAGGTAGTCTTTGTCAGGACCTACACCTCAATCTTAAAGGAAGATACAGCAGTAAGTGATCCTTTACATTAGGGATCCCCAACCTTTAGAACCCACAAACAATGTTCAGAAGTAAAAGGAGTTGGGGAGCAACACTAGCATGAAAAATTATCCTGGGGTGACAAATAAGGGCTGTGATTGGCCATTTAGTAGCCTCTATATGGATTGTCAGACTACATTGAGGCTCTGTTTAGCAGAACAACTGGCTCCAAGTCTGGAATTCAAAAATAAGCACCTGCTTTGAGGCCACTTGGAGCAACATCCAAGGGGTTGGAGAGCAACATGTTGTGCACAAGCTACTGGTTGAGGATCACTGCTTTACATCATCTCCTACAGCACATGTGCAGCCTCCAGCAATTCCAGGAATTTCATTCTGGATCAGCCATAGTCTAATCATCGCACATGTACTGTACATACATTAAATCACAGGGGTAGGGTCTAACTAACCCAACACCATTAAAAAGTAATGGACAAACCCAAACTCAAATATTTTCTTCTGTATCAATATTATATGTGCATCACTAACCATTTCAAATCTGCTCCTAAATTCTTCTCCCCACCCCGTATGGAAGCTGATAACCATAGGTAAGTGAACATTTACTTTCATATCATTACACTTCATCCAGAATAAATCTTAATAAGCATCAATAATACAGCAAAATAAAAGTTCATGTTGTGTTCATAGTGATTCTGTATACAAGCCCCCTTGCTGAAAACTGGTATGAAGTTGTCCTCATATTGTTTATTGTGGTGGCGGGGTGATCTTCCCCATAGTGCAAATGAACAAAACACAATCCATAAGACTTCGGTGTTAGTGGTCATGAGGAGTATGTAGGATACAAGGAAGGTTCCCAGTGTGCAAGGCACAAACAGTCCATGTCGGAGACCCTCATTTTAAACGGAGTGGTCTGCAGAGGAGGGGTATAAATTGCAAGGTTTCTGTATTAAAACCGCTCTCTTGGTAGGAGGTCACACCAGTTTCTATTGACGTTTTTCAAAATGCTGTTGGTGATGCAGGATTTCTCGGCTTGGCATTGAGCTTTATGCCCTAATAATGTGCTCAGCTTGTAGATATCCATCAGATCCTGACATTAAAGAGTCAGCTATCAAGTGGAGGTTCTTCAAAAGATGGAACACATTTATGGTCACAGGCAATTTTGGTTGGTTAAAAGTAAATATTGTATATATGGACAATACACACAGTCTTCCATTGTCCGTTTGCTTATCCCACAACCATCAGCTCGCCTGAGCAATATCTTTGGTCAAGCATATTCAATGTCTCAGTTCTAGGTGGAGTCCCCATCAAGATTTAATCATGGACTCACATAAATGGGACAGTATCATTATTGTAAGGCAATAACGATGCAAACTGCCCTACGGTTCAGGGCTAAAGTAATACAACCATACCAACACCTATCTTCTTCCCCATCATAAACTCATGGGTTCATCTTCCTCCATTGGCTCTTCCGGAGGCCTGTGTCAGGGGATAACAATTGATATTTAATATGTTTGTTACCTACCATGATAAAAACAAAATAACTATTTGAAGACTTTGAAGAGTTGTTCATTGTGTTGCCTCCAGGAGACTGAGCTGAACCCCAGATGTCTGCACTTTCCTTAAACAATGCCTGCTCTTGAGGAGATATTTGGGGGATACAGGGGGTGAAGGCCTTGTGAAAATGAAATTTCACTTACCCACTGGAGCATATTCTGCACACTATGGGGCAGATTTATCAAGGGGCAAATTGAAAATTAGAATTTTTAATTTTTTTTTATGGTCAAAACTGTCAAATTCAACTATGCAGTTATTTATATTCGATTCAAATCTTTTTAAAAAAGATTTTAATTCGATTTTCAATATTTATCATACTCTAGCCCTTTAAGAATTCGAATTAGACTATTTGCCACCTTAAACCTGCAGAATCGCTGTTCTAGTCAATGGGAGAGGTCCAGGGATCAATTTAGAGTTGTTTGCAGACTGACATTTGAGTTTTTTTCGGACAAAAAACTTGAATCGAGTTCTTTAACTTTAAATCAAATTCGATTTGAATTTGATTTGAGTTTTTGGGTCGATTTAATTGATCCGCGTTTTAAAAATTCGATAGATTTCGATTGGTCAAATCTCTAATTTAAGGGAGTTTAGGGGTGTTTTTAAAAACTCACATGAATCCAAAACTCGACCTTTGATAAATGTGCCTCTATATGTTTCTGCAATGTAACCTCTGATTTGGTATCCAAGTGACTCCTGTACTCACTTCCTGAGATAAAGGTATGGGATCTATTTTTTTCTGGGTTTTGGAGCACTCTGGATAATAGTGGCAGTGCTTGATGTAAATGGTATTGGCAGGAGTCCAGTACAGCTACTGACTGTAGAGGAATGAAGGCGATTAGTTGGACATTTTCCCAAAAGATGGAAGTGGAGAAACCCTTGAGATAGCCTGGCATTCAGCTTTGATCTGGGTCTTGTTCGTGTCCTGATAATATAAATAACATTATTTACCTGTTTCCAGCTACCACTGACAAGGAGGCTAAAGCCGTCACCGTGTCTACTTCGTCCCGATCGTGTTTCTGGGCTTCCAGTAGAGTGTACTGAACCTTGGAGGAAAACTGCTTGACTGACGTCCAGTATTTACCTGCAACAAAGACCCTGTCAGTAAAATATGCCTACTTGCCCGTGAGCCAAGTGGTGCCACAGTCACTCTGACTAGACGAGGAATTGGAAGCTCGGTCAATGGAAACAATGCAGAGTAGAAATCATTTTTACTCTCCTTTATATCTATAGTACGGACATAGAGACTGCACATTATACTAACATAAACACAGCTGCTAGCAAATGGACAATGCACAATGGTTGGACCTTGCATAAGCCTAGTTACAAATAATAGTAAAATCGGTAGGATACTATGAATAGTTAGTTTCCAATATGAGCGCTCTGGCTGATCTAGCAGTACTACAGGGTACAAAAATTGGGCAAATTCCAAGTTTTTTTTTAGAAAGCACCAGCAGGTGCAGTCACAATGCAGTCCTGCAGTCAGTAAGGACAGAGCTGCCTTTTGTCAGTCACCCACCACATTTAATATATATATTACAATATAAAATAAATATAAAACACATTAAATTTAGGTCCATGCAATAAGAGTGCAGTGAGGAGCATCTGACTGACTGTATTTCAGTACCATTAGCAGCAATATTACAGAATATAAGACAACCACAACATCCAGATAAACCGTGCCTCCAGGAAAGACCACTGTGAGGAGTTGGGGGGGTGTCGAGGAGGAGTGGTTCCATTCTAGTAGGACCCTGCTGTAGGCTTTCAGGGAACCATGGCCAATCTGGCTTCCCTAGGCATATTTTAGAAGACTTACTTTGGACATGTATGACAGTTTCCAGAGAACACACAGCATTTTGGTTGGGCCTCTGCCTTAAAGTCTCTTCAGGGAGGGGATCCAGCTGGAAGAAAAGAGGACGTCATTATGGGAAATAAATATAAACAGCATATTTTCTCAACGGCAAATAGCACTTCAGTAGTTCAAAAAGAAAGTATAATCGCTCAACTCATTTTAACATATGGGTTCAAAAACAGCTTGCATGTTTGCAGAAGAGGAACAAACATCAACACTTTTCTATGTAGGACATTGATTTAGCTGCTGCTGAACTATAACATCATAACCTGCCAGGTGTTCGATGCATTGGTTTTGTTAGTGGAAAACTTGAGGCTTTTAGTTACCATCTTTTGGAAACAAGTAAAATATCCGCTGCCCAACCATCTGAAACTGGGGTTGATTGCACAGGAATTTATTGGGTACTGTAGAGTTGGGCACTGTATGAATGCACTAACTGTAATGTGTAGACTATGCCTTGGATGAAATATTAGAGATTAGAGACTCCCTGATATTTTATCCAAGGCAGTGGTAAGCCACTGTTGGACAAGAAAAAAGAATCATATGAAATATGTGAACTGTTCAAGATTAGCATTTGTGTTACTGTAAACCTAGAATGTGTGAGTATTAAATAAATCCCACCTCTACTCAGAAACAGTGTTAGAGCCTTCTATCTATCCTCTACCTTATACATATATGCCGCCATTCACCAAGTTTCTCTCTTTCTTCATGGATATCTATTTCACATAGTTCCCTAAGAGTGTGGCTGGCCAAAGAATGCAGGCAACTTGATGCCCAGCAGGTTCTGCTTAATGGCACCAGCTAACCACTGATGAACTGCAGGTAACATTCTTACCTCATTTCCCAACAGGGCTGAGACACAGGCCTCTGAAGCATCGCATATAGATGTCAGATCATGGCCTCCCTCAAGAGCAAGCACCACCCGGCCTCCTGCTAAACTCATGAGCTGCCGCGTCATGTGCCCAAAGCCTGAAAGTTGGAGAGCAAGATGGTGAATAAAGGTTCCATGAGATTTCCAGCAACACCAAGTAGTATTAAGAATAAAAACAGTCCTTAAAATAATTTCCCAAAGCCAGATCTGTTTGCCAGATGTCCTTGGCCATGGCACACACTTACATTTTGCTGTGACTTTATATCCTCCAAGAGGAGCTGGATGCCCTTCAGCTGCATCAAACCCAGCAGAAACCAAGACGACATCTGGAGAAAACTCATGGGCAATTGGCATTACAACCGTCCTGGAAAGAGATGAGAGATTAATCAGGCTCTCTACATTTTTTATCGCTATTTCTCTATTTAAATCATTATTTTGTAAAGTCTATTAATACTGCACTTCTATGGCTGTGATGTACATAATAGTGTAAATATGCCCCAGGCAATAATCCATAAATTGTCTTTACAGAACATTGCTTTCTCATAGGTGTTGTAGGACACAAAACATCAGTAGGAAATGCCACATTGATTGACTGAGGCAGCGCTCGCAGAAAACAGCACCGGGATGCAATTACCGTTGTCTTTGGAAAACATCTCAGAGGCTGTAAGAAATATGGCTGCTCAGATATACAGGTATGGAAGTGTCCGGTGCAGGCAACGAGATATATGCCCATACACCAATTTCTATTTAAAAAAAAAAAAGATACTAGAACACTAGTTTAAGTGGGTAATATTTCCCCTTTTATTGTGATGTTTTGAATTTGCAGATTTTATTCAGGCCTTACAATATTATGGCAGATGGAGTTCAGCTTTCTACACGCAGGAGAACAGCAAATTCGGTTAAAGTTGGAATTGACTCGGAATCTCACTGAGGTGCTAAAGGATATTTATGCACTTCTGTGACTTGTAAAACTGATACTGTATACAGCCAGGGAAGCAATATGACAGCTCCACTGTAACACATTAAGCTATATCTGGCCCTAACTGGAAGCTAATTCCCTACTTATCAGTGAAGTTCAGAATGTTTTGTTATACAGTGTGACAATCACAATGCGAAGGAAATATACCATAAACCAAGACAGAATATTACTGGGTGGATGTGCGCGAAGCCTGTATAATACAGGTATGGGACCCGTTATCCAGAATGCTCGGGAGCTGGGGTTTTCTGAATAATGGATCTTTCCATGATTTGGATCTTCATACCTTAAGTCTGCTATAAAATCCTGTAAACATTAAATAAACCCAATAGGCTGGTTTTGCTTCCAAAAAGGATTCATTATATCTTCAAGTACAAGCTACTTTTTTATTATTACAGAGAAAAAGGAAATCATTTTTAAAAATTTGGATTATTTTGATAAAAGGGAGTCTAGGGGTGACGGCCTTTCTGTAATTCGCAACTTTCTAGCTAACGGGTTTCCAGAGAATGGCACGGTTTTATTATTACAGAGATTAATCATTAAAAAAAATCTTGATTATTTGGATAAAACGGAGTCTATGGGAGACAGCCTTCCCATAATTTGGAGCTTTAGGGTTTCCGGATAGCACTGCCTATTCATATCACTGTATTCCTAGCTGCTTGCTCTTCCCCTTTTTAAAAGGTATTAACATTTAAACACTGCCAACATGTTATTCAGCAATTTAGAGAGGTTTGTCATCACTTGAATGAATTTCTGTTGACAGGAGCTTACAATCTAAAGTTCCTAACATGCCCTGGGATGGGTAATGCACAAATTAAAGTGCAGCCCCAGTGTGTCCCAGTCATTGGTCTAGACATGCCTATCGCGCAAGGACCCACCGCTAATGCCTAGCCCACAGAGCTAACACTCTTACTGCCCATAAAAACAAAACACGAGGAAACAGGAATCCTGAGCAGAGCCGTGAGTGGAATCATGCTTTTTTTGTGCAGTAAACCTATTTATAGAAACCCTTTCATGTCAATCTGATCCAGATGTGCAAAACTGGGAGGGGGGAATGGGCTCATACATGGAACAGAAGAAAGACACTGCAGCGGACACATGTAAATTCCACTTAACCCCTCGTTGCCTGCCACGTGATGCTGAGCCTGGTCTCTGGGGGTAACTTATTGCAGTTAGTGGAAGGGCCAATGTACAAGTGATGAAACAGCTGGGGAAACGTATTATGACTTCCATCCTCTTCTATAAAAAACCATGAAGGGCAGCCAGCTTCCGGAGCGCTCAGCAGTAACATTCCATGTTCTCTGTGTAGGTTTATAATGGCTGGAGATGGCTGAGATTAAATCCCAAACAAACACAAGGGCAATGGAGTAATAGGTGGGCATGTGCAGTGCATGAAAGAATGCATAACAAAATGCATCACAAAATGCTGTGTACATAAATTCAGCCCTTAGGGCAGCATGCACATTGTATTTGTATTGCTTAACAGTTCTGGGACTGGATTAGTATAGAATAAATAAAACAGACAGACAGTATGTGTCACTGCATTTATATTTATATATAGGGTTAGGATCCATTATCCAGAAACCCATTTTCAGAAAGATCCAAATTAAGTGAAGGCCATCTCCCATAGACTTTAATTTAAGCAAATAATTAACATTTTCATCATTTTTTTCCTTTGTTCCTTGTAATAATAAAACAGTACCTTGTACTTCATCCAAACTAAGGGTGACCATACATGGGCAGATTAAAGCTGCTGATATCAGTCCTTTAGACCAATTCGACAGCTAATCGCTCATGTACAGACTGGTCTTCCTGATTGATATCCGGCCAAAAATCGTCCAGATATCGATCGTGCAGGTTTGGGTTTTCTTGCCAATTGAGAACCACATTGACTAGTTGATGCGGTCCTCATTCTGTCGGCCCATTTTCTTTCATGAAATACAATATTTTGGCCCAAGGGGCGAACGATCAGATTAACTCAATATCTACGTATCTGTCTTTGGTGGTCATATACGAGCGGATCTTATCCTGTATGGCCACCTTAAGATGACAATTCTATTGGGTTTATTTAAAAGGCATGTTGTTCATCTCATGGAAAGACTCCTTATCCAGAAAACCCCAGATCCCGACCATACCCATACTTGTAAAAGGATCTGCCATATTACTTGCCTCGGCTCTCCACTCATTTCAAAACATTCCATCTAGTTGTTAAAAAATGTGATGTCCTTATGCGTGCAGATCCCATCAGCCAAGGCAAATATATTACAACTCAGTGTTGGGGAGGCCAGAATTTATCTCAATATTTTCTGAAAACTACTCCAACCAAATCCCCACTGTTTTTTTCTCCTTATTTATCAATACACTTTCCCAAAAATTTTCTTTGCAGGGAAAAAAAACTCAGAAAAAATCATGAAAGACCTAATGGTAATTTTTTTTCGGAATTTCCACCCGAAAACTCAGGTTTTTTTTCAGATTTTTGCCCTGAAAACCACAAAATCTTTGCATTATTGCACGAAACCCAGCGCAGATCAAAATATCTTTGGGATTTCTCCCATTGACTTATATACAACCTCAATAGGTCTGAGATGCCGGATTTTCGGATTCAGATTTTTTTCCAGCTTTGGGGTATAATAAATCACTAACAATTTGTGGTGGTTTTTCCCACTAAAAATTTGGATTTTGTATTGAATTTTTTTTTCCGGGTTTTTGGCATTCGGAGTTTAATAAATAACCCCCTACATGTTGTGATAAGAAAACTAGAAGGCAGCTTCCGGTAATGCCTTCTGCGCTAAATGTTGGGTTATAAACATAATGATACTTGTTGAGCTGGGGGGGCAGGCTTTGGTCAGTGTTTGACTTGGCCAATTAGAGTGCATTTACAATGGAAACACTGTAATGTTTATTTTAACCCGGCTCTCCTTACAGGATCTGTAACATTCCCCTCTTAATAAACCTAACAAATGAATTTGATAACATTAACTCTGATTACTTCGCAAATGTCCTGGTGTCCTTTAGCACTATTTAGAGATCAGCCAGTTCCCTGTACTTTATGTAAATATGCTTTATGGCAGTAATGTCAGAGAGTAAATAAACAATGTATTCTGTAAATCTCTCCAGGAACAAACCATGTATTCTGTATTCTCTCCAGGAACAAGTAAAATATCACCGCCCCCACCATCACAGAAAACTGACCATGTGACCTTTGTATATAATCACAGTGTATTTATTGGAAATTGAGCAACAGGAGCTAGGAAATTACAGCCAGCCCCTTTCTTATTGTAGCGTCACTTCTCTGCACGGCTCACCACAAATCTGGCTCACATCCTTTTTTCATGAAACAGGTACAAGGCTAAAGTTAGACACCCTTTCCTCTGTGGACATGCTAGCTTTGCATTTCCCACAGGGCTAATTATGGCTCCTGAGTTCATTACTGTCCCACATACATCTGCTCGTTATGCTGGTGCTGCCAGTGCTGTTCCTTTAGTTGCATGTAGCCAAACAAGTGATGCTGAAGAACAAAGGCTACTTTTTTTTATATTTTTTTCCCTGTTTGATATTCCGAAGTATTTCTAGGCATCCTGTTGCCTGCGCAATAGGAGTGGGAAGGCAACATTACAGAAGCAAAACAACTTCTGTGCATTGATTTTCTGGGTGTAGCCATTTAAACTGCTGAGATGGAGAACGGTAGGATACGAAGAGAATACACACCATAAGTGTAATAAAATGAGCAGTGCTTATGAATAGTTACAGTGCAAAGAGATCTCCCTTGCTGAACAGAAATGGGTGACTTTTGCATTTCCTGGATATCTGCTCAAGGATCTATGTGTCATAATGCACATAAATCATAATTACAGCAATAAATAGAATGTTCCTGGAATCTAGTTCCTGCAGGATGAGCCTTTCGGCAATGACTCTCCTGCTGTATGACATGCGAAGAGAATGAGACAATGGCAAAGCCTAGGAGTCCAATCTATAAGGCTGACATTTTATTGGAAATAGTAACGAATGTAGTATAGAACAGACTTATTATAGAGCAGGGAACTGCAGCTTGTGGCTCCACAATTCTTGCTGACGTTCAATGATCAGCCACAGGATGCAGGTCCCTACCATAACAATGTGCAAAAACACAACAGTAACTATGCAATATGGAACACTATGTGCAGGCAAATCACAGCTTTGCTACAGTCAGCTAATGCAATGACCCCCTCTGTGAAACATCAACATACAGCTAAGAAGAGGAGACTCAAGACAAGTTTCAGCAGCAGAGGCAAAGGCAGAGAAACAGGGTAGAGAGAGAGAGAGGTGCTGGTAGTGAAGAGTGGTGTCACTAAATGGTAATAAGGCCCTCCTTGGATTATGGGTAATAGGCTGCATGCCACTCTGGTAGCAAATGGGTTAACTCAAGGACAATCATCATTAGTATGTCCATGCAAAAAAACACATATTACACTTATAAAGAACAGAAAAGCTAAAATGGTTGTGATTGTTATAGACAATATTGTAACCTTCACAGATATATTTTTTTCTTTACCCCTGTGCTCACCTTTCAGTATGATCGGGCTCCCAGTGTATACACTTACCAAAGGGAGCAGTGACAGTCAGTTCCATCTTTGTTTTCCAGGAGCTGAACACCACCAATATTCCCTGATATACAACATTCAGTTTTGTTATATTGCATATGCTATTTTTAGCCTGCACCTGTTTCTTTCCCTCCCATGCTTACATTTTACTAAGCTCCCTAAATATATCTGTGAAAGATCCAATAATTTGGATAGAAATTGTGTCCTTCGATGCTGAGTTGAATGTATGTTTCCTTTATTACATCCCACTGAGGATACATAGGGTGTGCAATGTCACAGTGCAGCACCAGTTACATGTTGGTTTCATAGTGTGATGTGTCTTGGCAAATGTTCATTCACTTAAGGTTCATGTAGTGCCTATAATGTGTACAAATGGAGGGCCTGATATTGTGGTGGGGCAAAACGAGGCTGCATTGACGTTGCCTAGGAATACCTGTACTGTGGACACCCAGAGGGATTCAGTCCCCAGCTCTTCTCATCCGGCACTTTCCAACAGCACTAAAATGCGCTAAAAGTTCAGAAAAGACAGAAACGAAAAGGAGTGAAAAGTGGGAGCAGAAAAGAGGAAGTGTGAAATCTGGAAAAAGGAAGCAGGAAAGACAGTGGGAGGGTAAGACGGCAATATGAAGGCTTACCGAAAAGCTGTGAGGTATTCCACGTCCCCCATTGGAGGTTCCAAACCGCCTGTCCATGCAACATTGACATTAAAACCTTCGCCATT
Source organism: Xenopus petersii (assembly GCA_038501925.1). NCBI lineage: Eukaryota > Metazoa > Chordata > Amphibia > Anura > Pipidae > Xenopus > Xenopus petersii. The sequence goes on from CM076674.1 coordinate 41,800,397, forward strand.
CCCTGCACCAACCTAAAATAAATAAAGAACAGTCACATCTTTGACAGGCAAGGGGGAAAAGCATTAAGCAAATCTCTTCAAAGAAAATTGTGGTGAGATACTAGGCCACTATTTATTTGGTGGCCAGAGTATCAAAAGTTCTATCTTTACTGGGCAATGTTGATCCTGCATGTTTTCTCCCTGGAAAGTGTGTTTCTGGTTACTGCTGGTCTCCCACAACTGCACCAATTATCACACGCTCTTATTTCCTGCAACTGCATCCATTATCACAAGCTTTTCTGGTTTGTGCTTTCCCATTTGCATCTCATGAAAGGTCTATTAAATAGGTACTGCTAACTTAGGTCTCTTAGACCATCTATGTGGTATACTGGCTTTGGATATAGGGGATGATAGGTGTTGAAGTCAGCAGCATTTGGGCTCTGGTTGCTGGGCTTAGCTTTGCATAGGCTTCACTGTATTGGCAGAGCTTAAAGGTCATGTAAAGGCAAGAAAATAAAATCCCATTTTTACTTTCTTCAATGAAAAAGAAACCCATCTCTATTATACTTCAATTAAGTATTTTTTTTTTATAAGACACCTGACTTTTTGCAGTGAAATTCTCCATTCATTCAATGCTGTGGATAGGAATTGTCAGATGGTCCCTAACTGCTGTGCAGGGAAACAATCATACTCATGAACATCATGGGGAGCCCACCGCCTTACTTCCCAGCCGTGCAGAACTCAAGCAGCTTTGTTTGTTTCCCTGTAGAGCAGTCGGCGACTGTGTAGAGTTGGATTTTATTTTGGCGTTACATCCCCTTTATGGTTTCCAACTCCGCTGCATGGACAAAGATCTTGTAGCCAGATTTAAACAGATAAATGTGGATTCTATTTGGACGATTATTTTGCTACTGCCACTGGTTCTGCAGAGTTGGAGAAAGTTTGTATTAAACAATACAAAACCTATAAAATCCACATTGAGATTACATGATAACAGGACCCAGTACAGTCTGCATATTCTGATTATTAATCAGTCTTGTTGTATCAGCTTGTGGCAGATATTATTTAATGTGTGCTGTTTTGATAATTTATGACGACCCCTAAGTTTAACCTCCCAACTGAAGCCCAGACCACGATGAGCATGTGCACAGTCTTGGTCTTGCAAAGATGTTTAACTAAGTTAGAAGATGGTCACCCCACGTGGCCAACTTTGAAAGCGTAAATCGTTTGATTAGGCTTGTACGTTCATGTTTATGTTTAGTATACAAAATACAGCATTTCTAGCATTATTCTATTTTAGACTTTACTTCCCCTTTAAACGGGTAAAACAGAAACAGGAATTCACGACCCACTCTCTTTCTAAGTGAAGGACGACATCGGTATCAAAACTCCCCATCTCATCTCAATGTTATTGGCTTAGCTGTTTAATCTTGGTTTATCGTGTAGTTAAAGTGTTAACAGCCCAAGAGATAAAAGTTCTCTCTGTAGGCATAAAATGATGAAATTCAAGCATTCTGTCCATCATTTTTATAACATGGGTTTCAAAGGAGTTATTTCGAGCAGGAACGCATATTTCCCCATCTGTTCTGCATCTTCCCTCCCTTTTTCTCACAAAATCCTTTGTTCCTCTGAATATCAAAGTGATGATGATAAAGTGTTTACAATGCAAAATCCTCTTAGCCCTTCACCCCCCAGAGTCCCTTCTGTTGTAGAACTTGCACATGATCTGGAATGTCAGTTCTAGATTCCTTTATAGCCTTTTAATGGTGTCATATGGCTGCTATTAGAGCCAGAACGTACAGCCTTTGGTTTACCATGAAACCTACGCATCACTACTGTGTGACAGGCGGGCTGTGTCACTGCGCTGCCGTGGAATCTAACACTTGTGCAATGTAACAGTCTCATGATTTCGGAACATCTGCTAATTCTTTAGTCACCTCGTCAGCCGCTCCACTGCCTGGGAAGAAGTTGCCGTCGTCGTGCCGGTGCAAAGAGATATACAGCACGTTAGGGTCCGTGTAAAATACTCGTTGGGTCCCGTTTCCATGGTGTACATCCTGAGGAAGAAAGAGATCATTTATGATATATATATATATATATATATATATATATATATATATATATATATATATATATATATATATATATATATATATATATATATATATATATATATATGTTCAGTTTCAATGCAATAAGCAGTAATTTTGGGTTTAACTTACCCAAACAAGAGGGGGATCCAGGTGCACAAACCCCAAACCTTCAGCTCAGGAAGGCAATATAGCAGATAATAAATAGTGATGGGCAAACCGGATCACACTCCAAAAATAGATGTAGTAAAAAAAGTCCTGGCCTATGACTAAGTGCCTGTATGGCACGAAGCGCGTGAGGCCTTTGTTGTGATGTTTTTGCTCTAATAAAAAGACTTTTTCACTACATCTATTTTTGAAGTGTGATCCGGTTTGTGCCAGCCCATCACTATTTATTATCAAGAAAGAGATCATTGGTTCATAAAACACAAGAACGGAATATGCTTCAAAATGCCCGACTTCTCCAGTAAATAGTGGAAACCATAAGTTAGAGGTTAAAAACCACCATTCCTCCAGATATCAACCAGGCCAAACCACATTCAGTGATTCAGTTAAACCACAAAGGAGCACAGAATTAAGAAACCTGTCCATATCATAAACTCTCTTTCCAGATAATGTGCCAGCCCTGTAGTTGAGTGAAAGCCTGAAGCTTGAACAAACTCAGATATCCAGGTTATTTCATAACAAGAACAGCCTACACATCTGCATGGCCGTTAGCCCTCAGCCACAAGGGTAGACTTGACTACAGTATATCAAAACTCAAGGTTAATGAGACAATAGCACTTTCTCCAATTAAATATGAAACCATGGCAATAGGGAAACCATGCTGGAATTAAAAGAAAACCCAAACCATCGACAACTCCAAACCAGATAAACCACATCTCACTCACTACGGATCCACAGTTTTATCCCATCGCGACCACAGATCCAAAACAACATCAAAAGTCCAAACTCAAACGATTTCACCTCCCAATATATGAACCACAAAAACGACTCCCATGACCAGGGGGAAAGTGCAAGTGGAACCGCACTTCAATTCCACACCCAGGGTGAAACTACTTTAGGGTTTTGTAAATTACATGCCACATAGACAAACCCATAACTTTAAGTGCTAGTAACAGAAAACCACAATGCACTGCCCCAGTGCCAAGTCTT
>CM076674.1:41808620-41833620 GCA_038501925.1 Xenopus petersii
TCCTGTTGTTCTTGACATACTCAGTGACTGTTAATACATGGGTTACATACCCTAAACAGAATGTGTGGCTCCTGAATATTTACTATTACTTTCCAATTTAACATTATAGGAAGCCGAAGTATGATTTGGGGAGCCTTATATGCCATAGGACGAATGTACAGGTACGGGGCCTGTTATCCAGAATACCTTGTGTTTTCCGGGAAACGGATCTTTCCGTAATTTGGATCTTCATACCAAGTCTACTAGAAAATCATGTAAACATTAAATAAACCCAATAGACTGGTTTTTGCTTCCAATAAGGGTTAATTATATCTTAGTTTGGATCAAGTACAAGCTACTGTTTTATTATTACAGAGAAAAAGGTCATTTTTAAAAAATTGTATTATTAGGATAAAATGGAGTCTTTCCATAATTCTGAGCTTTCTGGATAATGGATCCTGTACTTGTAAATACTTGGCGTGTAGGCTTAGGAGATATCACTTTGTACACACTCAGATGGCCAATACAGCAGCACTGGTGTGTGTGTGAGGTACCTCTTTTCCGAGAAAAGGCTTTAACTTTATAGGATAGTATAGACAAATAGTGTCAGGTAAGAAGCGGCAACTGTGTTATAGTGTGCATAATCAAGTCGCGTCAGAGGAAGTGACTGCAACTGTGGGGTATAGCAAGGCATTTTAGCTTCCATTGACAGCTACAGGCTGTTGAAGTAGTTGAGAGGTATAGTCACGGCTGTATTTTCTATATAGTCCCCTAGGAGCTGTGCTGAAGGATTTGAAACATTTTAAAAGCCCGCTGTGGAATATTTGTTGCACTATTCGGACCTATAGCTGGAGGAGATGGGTAGCCTTTTTCAATCTGATTGGCTCATATGCAATTGTCTATGTGCACATACCAATCAGAGAGGCGTGCGGGCGAGGGGAGAAGTGCCTTGCACAGTGTGGTTGTAGTTCAATAACAGCTGGAGAGGGGCAGGTTGGATTATAAATATAAAGATGAGAGCATAAGAACAGTGACAAACAGATTTAATTTGCTGCACTCCCTGTGCTTTGTTCATGTGACATTAAATATTTCTTGCTCTGGGCACCTAAACATCACTACATCGTCCCTTCTAATGTCTGATGCTGTGCAATAGCACCAAGCAATAACTGCTCAGGATCAATACTGATGGCATGATACTCACTGAGGAATTCTTTTTTGCATTTGCAGTTGTGCAGGACTGGTTCCAACTCTCATTTTGACATATGTATTAGTGTAATAGGGCTACGTGGGAAACGTTAGTACATATACTTGCCTTATAGGAATAGCCTGTTAGTGAAGGGGTAGTAAAGCCTGTGCATGTGTGTATATCAGTGAGGTGGAAAGTAGTAGTGTAGGAATGAGCAGGGTGATACGGTAGTGTGTACCTTAGTGTATAAATGTACCTTTGTGTGTAGTAGCAGGGAGAGTTAGACATATCCTTAAGTGTAGAAGTAAGGGAAGATTACGAAGGATTATGAATGTTACCCTGTTGCATGTATCAAGGCAGGGCTGGTAGTACCAGGGCAGGATGAATTTGTGTCTGTAAAAAGGAAGGGCATTTGGGATAATTTATAGAGTGAAATGTATCTGAGTCAGGTACACTATCCAGATGACGGTCATTTGTAATTACCTGAATATATCTGTGTCTACTGAACATTTCTACTTACCCCAAGCCCTCCGCACGGCAGTATTACAAACATCCTTTGTGACATAATTCCTGTAAAATAAACCCCACGTTAGTAAATTTTGCACAGTAAACGTTACAAAACAACAACCTCATTAGCCAAGGAACAGAATATATATATAAAAAAATATATGTACCCACATTTCTTTTGAAATACACACTTTGGGGCAGATTTATAAAACAAATGACAATTGAATACACCAAACAGCACCACTTCAAACACTATGGCATGCTGTGTGCATCATGCCAATTTATAAATCCTGGTATCCTCTCGAGTTATCAGCAGCTGGAGAGAAACTGCTGCAAACATTGTAATAATCAAAAGGCAGACCTATAATTCCCCCTAGTGGAAATATAGCGCCTATCTGCAATTCCTACAGGGTGTACCTAATAAATGCTCTATAAACCTTAAGGGATACTGTCATGGGGAAAATTTCTTTTTTCAAAATGAATCAGTTAATAGTGCTGCTCCAGCAGAATTCTGCACTGAAATCCATTTCTCAAAAGAGCAAACAGATTTTTTTATATTCAATTTTGAAATCTGACATGGGGCTAGACATATTGTCAATTTCCCAGCTGCCCCTTGTCATGTGACTTGTGCCTGCACTTCAGGAGAGAAATGCTTTCTGGCAGGCTGCTGTTTTTCCTTCTCAATGTAACTGAATGTGTCTCAGTGGGACATGGGTTTTTACTATTGAGTGTTGTTCTTAGATCTACCAGGCAGCTGTTATCTTGTGTTAGGGAGCTGTTATCTGGTTACCTTCCCATTGTTCTTTTGTTTGGCTGCTGGGGGGAAAAGGGAGGGAGTGATATCACTCCAACTTGCAGTACAGCAGTAAAGAGTGATTGAAGTTTATCAGAGCACAAGTCACATGACTTGGGGCAGCTGGGAAATTGACAAAATGTCTAGCCCCATGTCACATTGCAAAATTGAATATAAAAAAATCTGTTTGCTCTTTTGAGAAATGTATTTCAGTGCAGAATTCTGCTGGATCAGCACTATTAACTGATTCATTTTGAAAAAAAAATTTTTTCCCATGACAGTATCCCTTTAGAACAGATTTGAACTTTGTTTAACCAATATATGTATAAAGGAGAAACTTTGGATTTTTCTGTTGTTGTATTAATACCAGCGGCCAGGACTTGGCTTTTTTTAAAAGAGTTTAAAAAATGACAAGACATTACAACTGACAAAGTATGCATGTACATAAGAGAGGGAGCAGTACCTGCAAGCTTGCGGTTATCCAGTTTGAGTCTGTTCAGGGGGTTGGTTCCAAAAACCAATACATGGGTCTCTGTGTGCACAGATTGCAGCTCCTCTAATGTAGCCTTCCTACCCCGGATACACTGAGGCACAGAGAGAGGAACATGGATTAAGGAACATGCATGCATACCAAATAGAATAGAACTTAGCATATCGGTACCTGCATGTATCTAATAAGTAACCCATTCCGTTTGTGTATTGATACATTGTATTATGATCACCAATTTTGCCACAATCTCACATTGACGCATTTTCTTTCTAAGCGATTCTTGAGTGGAGCACACTTATTTTCCTTTATTGTATTTCTTGCTGTGTTTGAATCTTATATTTATTTTATTTATTTTATTTGTTTTTCGTCAGTAATGCACTGTGATGTCACTCATCTCCCTATTCCGCCACTGTGGGCTTTAAATGTTTGCAGTTAGTTTGTTTGTGCACTTTGATAAAGGGCATATAACCTATATAACAATGTAAAATTGTTCAGAATGCTTTTTTGCTCAATTGACATGATTTATTTATTTCAGATATCATGGCATTAGCAGTTATTCTGCATCACAACATTAAGCTTTTGCTGTTTTGTCCAGGCTTCGGTTGCACATTCCTGTCACAGAGGTGCACTCTAAACAGTTTTATCTTAAGTTATATAAGTGGGTTATAGGTCACCTTCTTGTTGTTTAAAAGTTGGAGTACTGATCAGGAGGGCTGCAGAGAGTGCAGTGGCTTTGGACAATTACAGTAGCAGTGAGATGCCAACTAATTTCCAACCTGCCATATTCGTGGGGTCCTTTCATAGGATGGAAGAATAGCCAGAACATTTATTAATATTAAAATAATTACCCCTGGTGCGTAATTTTTACCTAGTCATGACCCTGACCGCCATCTACACTTACTTCACAATGATTACGTAAGCCTCTCTCTTGTAAGCGGGACCAGATGCTCTGGATTCTACCAGCATGCTCTGGGTGATTGCTGTTGTCTCCACAAGTACACTGGTGTTTCAGCATTACCGAGTCATACACAATTCCTATGGGTAAGAAAAAAATAAGATTATAATATTAAACGGGGAATAAAAGGTATCATCAGCTGACAGAGAAGAAAGCTCTAAATGTAGTTCACTAATTAAAGGGGAAGTTCACTTCAAATTACCCAGCAGTTAATAGCCTTACCCTAAGTGTGCATTGAGTTGCATTTAAAAAAAATATATAAAGCTGTTATTATGTCTTCATCTGCCCATAAAAATATGTAGGTGAGGCTTTGTAGGAATTCCCAGCTAATTTATATCTAGTAGATATAAATGGTATATATAGTGTGGCAAAAGTAGGGCAAGGGGGTTCCTAGACCCACTGGATTATGAAGTGCAGCAGAGTAAGCTTTAGATTTGTGGTTATAAGGATCCAGGCTACAGCCATCGAACAGTTTCTACAGCTCCCAGCACAAGATGAAGGCTATCAGGGGCACCAGAATCAAAGCTACTCATTAGACATTCATGGTACAATATAAATATTTGCAAATGAACTAGTAAAATCAGTAGCTTTTCTGTGTTTCCTTAAAAAATTGCACAAGGTGAGCTTTGATAAAAACAAATGTGCCACAGCATCCTGGCATATATTTGGAGAACAATATTGTATTGCTCCAAAATCAGGCTTGCAGCTTTGGAAATTATACAGAAAGAAGCACTTAGTCTAGTTCTTTGTTCAACACATTCATTTGTACCTTAATTTTTACTTGAGAGGATTGCATGGCATTGGCTTTACATATTATGCTATTCCTAGGGTGGGGATGATGCAGAGAAAATCACTTCTGTGTATGTGGTTTACAGCTGTAGGTATAGTGTCACAAAGCATGGAAAATACAGCCACGTTAAATCTGACGAGGCTGCACATTACGGTTATTTAACAAATATACATAAAAATGTGTATCAATATACACATACATACATGTTTACTGCTATATTTGCTGTACTGAAGGACCCCTGTGAAGCTGAAATATACCTGAACGTGCTGTTATAATCTGCTCATTTACCTCACCCAGGGGCCACAAAACTAGATTTAGCCCACTTGAGGTCCCAAATGGGAGTTTAATGGCAGCGTTGGTACATCTGTTTGCACTGGGACCAGAACATATCCAAATATAAACCTCAGCTATAAACGGAGGTTTGCGTGCATTAGGGGGAAGCGTTGTACTGCTGTGTACGGTTTATAAAAAGATCCATTGTCTTTTGTATGCACCCTTGAAAGGTGGCACTCAAGCAGTGTTACTGTAGGTACCTGTAGTAAAACGAGGCTTGGTAGCTTGTTCAGGCATAGGAATTGATATTGCTTTGGCAGAAGGCTCTTGAGCTGGCAGAGATGCAGAGGCTGGAGAGGACTTTGCTCGGGATAGTGGGCGATGCCCACCTGGCATCATTGGGATCATTAGCGTGTCCAGTGGCCGCTTCACAGGTCTGTGGAGGTTGGATTCATATACATAGGCCTATGGAGGAACAGAGGGTTAGCAGCTTCCTAAGGCAGACTACAGTGCATGGGAGCACCCACAATAACAAACAGGTGACATTTTGGAAGGTTGTTATTTCCCTCTTTGATTTCCTAATTAATACATTTTAATTATACATATATATATAAAAAAAAACATTTTAAAATAAAGTATGCTTTATCGTGTGCAAATACATGTATTACTCGCTAGCCTGCTATGGATGGTAAATTCTTGGGCCCCAACTGTTAACGAACTAGCCCGATAATACAGTGGGAATCAAGTTGACCTATGCTGTGCCGTGTGTTTAATGGATACACGAGTTCACAAGATCAAAGAACACTGGCACAGAAAGGGTTAAAGCAAAATCAGATTTATACTGATCTATCAGGGGGGCATCATGCAAGAGTATCAGAGGATGGTGGGATTTCTCTTCTAGGCCCCTCTACTCGAAGTTGTGAAGGCAGGAGAAAAACAGAAGGTGCATTAGTACCTGCGGATGGAAGGAGTGCTGCTGCTGCTGCTGAATTGTTTGTTGGCTGCTGTTGAGAGTCTCATGTTGCCCAGTTCGCAGTGATTCTGATCTGACTCGGGCAGGATTTCCTCCAAGATCATTGGGCCGGTCATTTGTGGGGCTAGAACTCTCATCCATTTCCTCTGACGGGATCTGGGACAGGCGTGGCCTCTCACTGGTTTTCTGGGTGCGCTGCTGCATGAGAATCATTTGTTATTATGTATTCATTGGCCCAGATTACAAAACTCCAAAGTGTGCACAGACATGCCTGATTCAAAAGTGCCAATATCTGAATCCAGAATATGGTCCACTAGGCATATCTGCCGATTATTACACTCTTTACAGCTTTTTAATTCCCCCCCCCAATCACAAATAGCTCCCAGTGGCAGCAGGATTTCGTTGTTCATGGCTCTCACCCCCCCATGCTTGTTTTATATACCCCAAATCGCAAACCACGCTCACCCTACTTAACTGCCGATGCTGCTTCATATGTTCAGGGAATATGGAGTACTGCTGCTGATACAGCAGCTGCGGTTGGAGTGTTTTGGGGTTTTGAGGAAGAGGTTCCGAGCGGGTCCGGCTCAATGGCTTATGGTGATCAGGGTTTATGAAAGCATGTGCAAACTGAACAGAGCCTAGGCCTTGAACTGGAAAAACAAAACATTAATATGCATTACTTAGAAAGGCCAAAGACACAACATGTAATGATTACAAGCATCGGCAATATTGTGACACAGAGGCTTTAACATCAGTGAATTTCCTAATCCTATATCTTTATTAACTGCTAATTCTCACTTTAATGGTCATACTCTGTTTCCTCTCAAGAACAAGAGCAAAAGGAAGAATTAGAGAGGAGGATATACAAAAAACATAACTGATCATAAGTATTAGTTGCGAAGAATTGCTCATTTTCTAATGCTATGTACCCCTCCCCTCACAGATTGTGACACATCCTTTGTAAAGATGTCTTTGGAAGATAGTGTTGCAATATTTTTAGCAGTCACAAGATGGCAGTATGAACCACACATCAAATGCAAACAGCACAAAATGCATATTTTTTCTTTACATTTATAAAGCTACATCATTCTGAAAGTGAAATGGGTGAGTTTATATTATTTATAACATGTAGTGCTGCTCAAACCAGTCTAGTTGATACCCCAGTAGTGCAAAGGATACTCTCAGTGGCCAGAACTATTCCTTGTGGTTGCTGGACCCAGGATAATATGCACTGTGTGTAGCCCTATTCTCAATTCTGGTTGCCAGGAGTTAACATACAAAAACAGGCCCAGGGCAGCTGGCTTCTGCTTGCAGCCCTTGTCAGTGAGGCAAACTAGCAAAAATGCTGTCTGTATAGGCTTTGGTGGTTAAAAAAATAAAAAAAAAAACAAATAATCAGCTTAATATGAGGAATGCACCGAATCCAGGATTCTGCCATTTTCAGTAGGATTCTGATTTGGCCGAAACCTTCTGCCCGAACGAACCTAATCCTAATGTGCATATGCAAATTAGGGGTGGGGAGGGCATTCGCATGACTTTTCGTCACAAAACAAGGAAGAAAAAAATGTTTTCCCCTTCCCACCCATATATGCAAATTAGGATTCGGATTCAGTTCTTCAGTATTCGGGTGAATCTTTTGCGAAGGATTCGGGAGTCCAGCTGAATCCAAATTGTGGATTTGATGCATCCCTACTTAATATACAGCTGAATATTACATTCAGACAGAGAAGCTGCTTTTTTATGATGTACCAGAGCCAGTCGTAGAGTAAACATTGGCACAGGGTATTTCAACACCATCAGGGAGTAACTTAATGAGATGAAAGGAGACTTTGTTAGGTCTCAGCAACCTCCAAAACACTCAGCTGTTTGCCTTTGCGGCTATCAAGTATGCAGCCTGGCTGCTCATGCCAGTCACCTTATACCACATAAAATATGCAACAAATACCATGAACATATCTGGTGCCAGCTGTTTTAGAAGGCATGCAGACACTTCTTAATAATGGCTGCAGTGATTAACATAAATCTGTTATTGGCTCGCCACAAACCTGACACTCCTTATAAAGGAATCCCTTCAGTATTTATTATTCCTGAGAGCACAGTCAACACAGTAGGGGGGGGACTTGCAAAGAAAGGCATACCTGCTACCAGCGGAGTGTGTGCACCTGATGGCTCCAGAATGATGAGTGGCTGCAAGCGGGTGGCAAGGGAGCCATCATGACCCTCAATACCAGGTGCCATGAAGATAGGGTGTGGCGTCAGATATGGGGTGCGATGGACCACACCTTGCATTGCCCTTCGACTGACTTCTCCCTGAAGGGTAAGAGCAGTAAAAGCAATGATGTAACAAAGGAAGGTACAAATGTTATCTGGATTTTAAGAATGTGGCAATGAGAAAGCAGTAGATCTTCTGAGGCAAGAAGCTATTTCTATTTAATTGTACTATAAACCAAATAGTGAAATAAGTGCACATGGCTCAGACTTTTGTTTCCATGGCTGTTTATTAACACTGTAATGAGGCAGTACTACACATGCTGAGGTGATGATCTTATTATTCAACTTTGTCATTTGTCCAACTTCATAATATAGCTGAAACCGTGGCTTTGAGTCTGAATGGAAGCTGCATGCTCAGCACAGACAGGATTTGGTCTGAAATATGCCTGTGTCCAGTGCTGGTTTATCAACTCCAGTCAAACCAACATTAAGCCTTTGTTATAGCATTTGTTCTGGAATAATGCAACAGAAGGAAATATCAGAGCATTCCTGTGCCGTTTCAATTAACAGGCCTCTTGGGGTAACATACACCTTATCAAGACCCCTCATATATGTATTAATAGCAATATCAGCTGCTGCCTAGTAAGGCGGATTATGAATGCCTGTACCTCAGAGGCAGCTCCAGGGATGGAGGAAAGGCTTCCATTTTCCGCCGGGATACTATCATTTGGAGAACTGCATCCTGACACCGGAGTGCTGCTACTGCTTGGTGAGGAGTCTGCAAATGGAGAGACAGTGATAAATCATTGCCTTTTAGGTGACATTAGCCCTATTCAGAGGTTCAAATCTGCTTTGCAAAAGGAATATGTACGCCTCAGTAAACTACAACTCTCGCCATGTTGTGACAGTGACATCCCTTGAAGGATTGTGGGGATTGTAGTTTAACAACAGCTGGAGGGTTCCAGAGTTGGACACCACTGGATCAATAACATTTGTGCTGGCAGTTTGCAGTGCAACCTAGTACCTGAGTTTCATATGTGCAATTGCAGATGAAGAGTAACTGGGACAATGGGCAGTACCCCTGCTAAACTGCAAATGGGCAATATTAGGTACAGGAAAATAGTGTGGGTGTGATGCAGGTCCGGACTGAGAATTAAAATAGGCCCTGGCATTTCAGTTACACAGAGGCCCAATCAGCCCACAGAGAGGCCCAAACAGTCCCCACCAGCCCACTAATTACTGACTTTCTATGGCACCTTACAGCAGCCCCTCTGGCATTTGCCAGAACCCACAGATTGCCAGTCCGGGCCTGGTGTGATAGCCAAGCACTCATATCACAAGTGAAGAAACACACTTTTGAACCAGATGCCAATGTATATCCAATTCAGATTGAAATTTTAGCCTCAATGCTGACCAACATTTAGGCCCCTCTGGGGACTGAGCCACTATCCTGTACAAAGTTGACAAAGTAGTACGTGTTTTATTTCACATGAGATCTGATCCACCCCGAGCAAATTAAATACACTGGTCTGAAATAGCCATTAGGGGCCTTCTTCAATGTTATTAAATTTAGTTGTCTTGTATCACCACTACACCCAAAAATACATGCCAAGATATTTACACCCCTTACCAAATGTATTATACTAACCCTGTGTCTCTGGGGGTCTCCTTCTGACAGCAGGTGGAGCACTTTCCTTTCGGGTAAGGGGGTTTTTCCTCCGCTCTCCAGACTTCTTGGGTCTGCAGGGCCATTTGAGGTTTGGCTCGGAGGCTAAATGGATGTAAAATTAGATGCTTACGTCCATGTACCTAGCGTGTCAATAAACTGCACGATGCAATGGGTGCCAGATACGGTGAACCGGTCTGTGAACTGTGTATTTTATGTTTGACAATTTTTGACTTTGTTACGATAAGCTCTCATAAACATATCCATGACCCCAAGAAAAGTGTGAATAGTTATTCCGTTCAACCATGAACAGTAAGTCAAACCATACAAGAACCCAGAGTAAATTCCAAACTAGAGAAACAATGGAAAATAACTACATTCCATAAGAGCCAAAGAAAAAATTTGGGGAGAGATTTATGCGTGAGAATAAAAATGCAGAGGGGTGGGTACATCTGTGAATGCCACATGTAAGATTGGGTGCAGATGGTAATGACAGAAACTACTGTAAGAAGTACAGCCATATTTTAAATTTCTACAGCAGTGCTGCTTGAAACCCTTTTGAATTTTCAATATTTCTGCATAAATATGACCTAAAACATGATCTCTTTTCCTAAAACCAGACAATGAGAACCTGATTAAACAAATGAGTCAAAAACATAATGCTCGTTCATTTATAATCCAAAATGACATATTTGCGTGGCAAATGTATGGGAACCTCTATGAGTCTCAGTTCATTTGAAGGCGATATTATTGACACTGGAGTGACAATTGTGTGGGAGGCCCTGTTAAAGAACAGAAATTTGGGTCTTCCCTGTCCAACACAGGTTTGCTTGAACAAAGGAGATTTATGAGTAGAGTTACTGATACTCACCAGGCTGTAAAAGAACAAAATATTTCTAAAAAGAGTTTGGACTCCACCGGTCCACTCTAAGGCAGATCATGTACAAATGGAGGCAATTCAACATCATCGGTAACTTCCACAACAAAGATCACGCCAAGAGTAAGTTGTGTAATACTCTGAGAGACCTCAAAGAACCCTAGGCTAATTTCTATGGAACTTAAGACCTACCTTGTATTGGGGAATATCAGTGTTCATGAGTCCACCATCAGGAGAACGTTATGACTATCCAATAAGAACATTGCTTTCTGTCAACAGTCTACACATATATACCTCAGAAGGCTATTGGATGAATTTTATGTGGATGGATGAAACCAAACGGAACTTTGTGACTGAAGTAAAAGCCAAAATGTGCTTTATATAAGTGGAATGCTGCATTCTAGAAGAACCCTATCTCATCTGTGAAACATGGTGGTGGCAGTATCTTGGTTTGGGCCTGCATTGCTGTCTCTGCATCAGAATGGCTTGCCATCACTGATAAAACTATGAATTCTGATTTTGTACCAGCAAATTGGCATGAAAATGTCAGGTTTAGCTGTCCATGAAATGAAGCTCAAGAGAAAGTGGGTAATGCAGCAAGACATCAACACTAAACATACAAGTATATTTACCAAAGAATGGTTAAAGCAGAGGAAAGTTGTTTTGGAATAGCCAAGTACAAGTCAGTCCTGACATTAATCCTACAGAAATATTGTGGAAGGACCTGAAGCTGGACGTTCATGCAAGAAAGCACACCAACATGATGAAGCTATTCAGTAATTCATTCAAGGGGGGTCAAGCAATGGGTCAAATACTATTGGCATGCACAAATAAGTAATCTGGGTAACTTTCCTTAATAAATAAACAATTATGTTATTGATTAATTTGTTTCATTGGTTTCTTATCTAGTTTTTGAACGTGTGCGAAAAATAAACTATGCTTTGGATCATATTTATTCAGAAATGTTAAATTCAAAAGGTTTCAAAAACTTTTAAGCACCCCTGTATTATATCCATCGCTATGGTATAAATTATGTCTAGGAACCCACAAGACAAGTCATTTACAGGTGCAATGTTTCCTCCAGAATTAATAACCCAAGGCAACCAATGAGAATATTGGTTTCCACCATCAAACCAGAAAATGCTTCCGAGGGATAGGCTGCAAAAGGTTTTTGGCACTGGAGCAAACTTTGTATCTTCTATTATATTATCCCAAAAAAGAGCTTAACTGTGATTGACATGGTACCTGTCCTTCGTAGGGGGAAGTGCTCAGAGGGGTTATAAGAGTTGCTAGACACCTGAGAAGCAAAGTTAGTCAGGATATGAGGCAGTGGCGGTGCTTCTTTCTCAACAATTTCAGGAGGCCTGCAAAGAAAAAAAAATGAATACAACATATCAAACAATAGGACTGATTAATACCAGCAAGAACATTCAAAGCAACATTATGTAAACATAAGGAGGCACCTGTAAGGCACAGTGGTTTTCTTTTTCTGGATCATCTCTAAAATCTTCTGCTTCACTGCAGGGCTGGCCATGGCATCTACACAAAAAGAGCAGAACACTCCTGAGACGGGTACAGGCCTTTACAAAACTGAAATGGAATTCAGCAAAATAAAATCCTTCTTAAAAAAAAAAACTTCTTAAAAAAAAAAAAAGTTTCCTTCACTTGTCCAGCGCTTTAAAGAAAAAGGAAAATCAATGAAGGTTGATTATTCAGTTAGGCTGAACATTAACCATGTAGCTAAATTGGACCCCTGCAAAGCTGTGGTGGGATTCTGCCAAATTCTGGATTCAGTAATTACTAATCACAAAAACTACTACTACAAACAACAAAATTACTTGGATAAGCAGTTGTGTTAAAATATAGGCAAGATTATTTTCAATATTCTGTTATTGTCATGAGTAGAATAAAATATTTACTATTTAACTGGTTTGGCTGGATGTAATTAATAAAGAAGGAAATAACAAGGAACAAAAGCGGGAACAAGAATTCAAATGACAAAGATAAGAGAAAAATACAAAACCAGCAGGGGGCAGAAATGCATTACATTTAAATAGCAGTTTCTCAAGCTAGATTCCTGTACCAGGTAATGTACACATGCAATACCTGCTAAGTAGTTGCCATTCAGACAGAAAAGCCTCGATTTTGTGACTGTGGGGGGGGGGGGGGGGGAAGACCGGGGCCATTATATAATAAAAAAAGAAATAAACCAGAATAATAACGAGGAAAATTAAGGGGTAGATTTATCAAAGAGTGAATTTAGAGATCTCCACAGTCCGCAGAGTGAAATACCGCCTCTCTCCATTCATTTCTATGGAATTTATAAAGGCGTATTTAACAAATGATGAACTTTCACCATCACTCTTTGATAAATACGCTTTTAAAATCCCATAGAAATGAATGGAGAGAGAGGCGGTATTTCACTCTGCGGACTGTGGAGATCTCTAACTTCACTCTTTGCTAAATCTACCCCTAAATGTTTCACTCCATGATGAATCCATGACTAATCTGCCCCAGCAATGACATTGTGATGGTGTGAATTAGATCAAGTGAAGACTCAATCTGGGGTGGGTCAGGTCAGGTAGTGGGTAGTCAGGAGCCAAAATACAGTAGGTGCAGGTCTCTGTCCCAAATATTTATAAGTTAAGTAATGTCTCCATAAATCTAGTATTATCAGCAAGCTTTAGGTAAGGCACACTGGGCGATATGGGGAGATTGCCTCGCAAGGAAACTTCGGGCGACTTCGGAATACGACGCGTGTGCTATGCCGCAGGCGATTTTTCATTATAGCCTGCGCAAGACAGAGATAAGGCATTCGGGAAGATTGGTCGCCGCAAAGACGAGGCGATTAGTCACCAGGTGACTAAATTTCCCCAAATCGCCCAGTGTGACCTTACCCTTAGTAAACAATAAAGCTCACTTACTATGCTTCTGGTAACAGTGGCCTCGGCAAGGTGACCACATGTATGCTGGCACTAAATGGATAAATGTCCCCTTATGATTGGAAAGATGCCAGGTTTGAGGTGCAGAATGTGATGACTGGTAAAAATGAAGAATAAGCTTCAGAATGCTCGAGGAACGTTTCTAAAAGCGATATCCCATGTGCATTAATGTACCGAGTATAATCCACTGATTTATAAAAGATACTGATTCTTACTTGGTTTTCCTTTATCCTTGTTCACAAGCTGCCGTAAATTTGGTTCTGCATTCCGACAGGCTGGCTCTGTACCCAGCTATGAGAGAGAACACGCAATTATATTGCAAAACTATAGCTGTAGTAAACAACAGATGTCGAGACTAGTCTACAGCAAACCTGCAGCTGGAATATTTACACCTTTATATTCCTTTCCAGGTGTTGCTGTTTCTTCTTTTCTTTTTCAAATATTTTATTGAAGTTTTACCATAAAACAAGCAGAATCAAAACGCCGCCTGTTAAGATGCAGTCATGAAGACATAGATAACAAATGTAGTTGCTGTTTCTTTAACTAAAGAGAGTATAGCTACTTGTGTGCACAGTTTGTTGCTGTCTGCACATCTGCATTTATCCATATAATGAAGAGTATAACAAATACTATACCATGCTGTTATAAAATCTTGATGCAGTCCCATTTAACTTTCTATGGTCAAGAGTAAACAACAAAAACGCATTACAAAGACCTACCCGCAATTGGTGTTCCACTGGCGGGTGCTGGGAGATATTTGAGTAGAGCTGTGGCTGGGACTGTTTGATGGGCAGAAGTGTTGGCTCAGTGTGATGACCAAGGCGATGGACAATCTGGAATGCCATGGGATTGGCCTGAGTCAAGATTGTGCTGACTGGGGCACTCAAATCCACTGCAAGACAAAAAGCACCATAACATGAGCTGGGCCATAGTTATCAACATTAAACGTAAGGCTTTTCTGGAGTGGCATCAAACTCTATACATTTTTGTGGTTATTAATGTATTACATCTTCTATAAAGGTTGCACAGACGACGAGCAATCCAACGACTAGTGCCAAGGATGATACCATGGACGTGCCCTTCTTGTACTTAATAAAAACATAAACAACAATTCTTGGAACTGGCCAGTATAATATACCCATATGATTGCCCTTTTCCCTTAAATTTAGAGCAGTCACCGTGGAAGCCTTATATGGAATATGTGTATGTTTATGTAAGATATAACAACAGGGACATAGCTGTACCTGTTCCCATGACATGGTTATGGCTTTTAATCCCATTCCCAGAAAGAATGGTCTTGTTTATTCTACCAGGTTCTTTCCTCAACAAGGTGACACTTGAACACAAAAGCAGTAAAGAGGTGTTATGTTAGCTGTGCGACAAAGGGACGCAGGCATTCCGCAATGTATGGCTGCTTCTTATACAAGCTGCTTCTGTACAAATACACTGTAGGTGTGTTGGAGCCCTTTGCACTAGCTAAAACCTGTGCGAGCTGCCCTTTGTCAGTGTCACGACTGTGTAATCTATATATAACATTGACTACACAATTGTTTTACCTACAGAGCTTCCCTGAATACTTGGGGAAGTGGGGGCAGAGAGAAACATGCTTGGACTCCGTGAAGTTTTCAAGCTCTCTAAAGACGTAGGTACTTTTACCCAGTGCGTGTTAGTTTAGGTTGGATCTCATCAGATAATGAAGCTTGTTTAATAGAGAATGGCACACTACCAACAAAAAGAGTAATAGCTCACCAACAGTATTAAGGGGGCTGGGTGCTCATGCCCCAGACCTTCAGCTTCACAGATGGAAGGTACTAAGAACTCAACACCAGGTATAGACAGACATAGATTTTATTGCAAGAACATAATCAAATAGCTTGAGTGTTTTGTGTCTTGATTTCTAATGTATATTTTGAAGCACAAAATTCCACAGTGTTTTGTCTATGTTTCTGCAATAGACTCCAGATAGCAAATCAAGGAACGAAACGCGTAAGGCTTTGTTCTTTCATCTGTGTGCTAACAATTAAATCTACATATCAAATCAAAAGCACAAAACGTGACTGATTTTCATCTATGCTCCTGTAATAAAATTTAAGGCATGAAAGGCGCAAGGCTTTTGTCTTTTGTCCTTCCAATAAAATATACATTTTAAATCGGGCACAAAACGCATAAGGCTTTCGTCTATATAACCACAATTAAATCTCAGAGCTAAGGTTTGCTAGGAACTTTGTTGCCATTTAAGGAGGTCTTGGAAACCAGTTAAGTGACAAGTAGAATAAATAAACAAAGCAGAGCACTAAACATTTTGGTAAACATCAGATAACTATATACAGAAAATCTCCCACAGCTTTCAAATGGGTGGTTAATTTTTTTTAAAAAAATGCTCTGTAAGACTACATATTTATTGTTATTGCGTCTTTTTACTTACTCATTCAGGCCCTCTCCTATTCATTTTCTCGTCTCTTAATCAAATCAATGGCTGCTGGGGTAATTTGGACCCTAGCAACCAGATTGCTGAAACTGCAAACTGGAGAGCTGTTGAATAAAAAGCTAAATAACTCAAAAACCACAAATAATGAAAACCAAAAGTTAGCTAAAAGTTAATATAAAGGTGAACAAGCCTTTTAATTGCAGCTGGAATGCTTCCCAATGTGATATGAGCCACCAAGAGATAAACATCTGCCTTTTACTTATAGGACTTTCCAAGATAACGACACTGTTTCCATTCACCCACTTCTTGTCTCCAGTATAGAGTAGCTCTGACGTAATATTTTCCCACTGTGAACATTGGAACCGGCGCTGTGCAGCCTCATAGCTATGGGTCCTCATTGACTGCAATAGGACAAACCGCTCATTTTTGATGTTCTTAGTGCTGGGGTAAGTGGCACAGGACCGAGTACAAAGGTCAAACTTGCCCATCAGTAATAGTTTCTAATTCTAATAGAAATTAACCCATATGAGGACTCTGCTCTGCCTCTGTGTTGGTTCTATAAAAAGGGAACTGCGATAAGGCACAGATAAGGACTGTATTAGTCAAGTCCCAGTGTTTACAAACATTGCCACCATCTTTTATTGCTGTCTAAACAAAGCTGCACCCTGGCTTATCTATGTGTAATATTTGGGGTTTCAAAGGGCAGCTGAGCCCCTTTGGTTTAAAGGCTTAATTCACATTTAAATAAACTCATTTGATGTGATGCACTTTTGAGACAATTTGCAATTTGTCCATTTTTTATAGTTATAAAATGATCTGGCTTTTTGTTCAGCAACATATCCTTGGCAACTTTTTAGTTTAGGCTTCAATTTTTATTTTTTTAATTATTGAATGATTTGGCTTCGTCTTCTTCTTTTTTTTTTTTTCTTTTTTGCATTCAGAACCCCAAAACAAACTATCACTTATTACTTTTTATTGCTGCTCTTTCTTTCTGTTCAGGCCTCTAACTATTCTTATTCCAGTCTCTCATTCAAGCCCCTGTCTGGTTGCTAGGCTATATTGGAACCTGCCAACCAGATTGCTGATTAAATCCCAAACAGCAGAAGAAAAAGCTTCATAATTCAAAAACCTTAAAAAGAAAACAAAAAAATGAAGACCAAGTTCTCCAGTTTGCAATTTCAGCAATCTGGTTGCTAGGGGTCTAAATTACCCTAGCAACCATGCACTGCTTTGAATAAAAGACTGGAATATGAATAGGAGAGGGTCTGAATAGAAATAGGAGTAATAAAGTAGTAATAACAATACATTTGTAGCCTTACAGAGCATCTGTTTTTCAGATGTGGTCGGTGACCCCCATTTGAAAGCTGGAAGAAGTCAGAAGAAGGCAAATAATGCAAAAACTATAAAAAAGAAAACATGATGGCCATTTGAAAACTTGCTTAGAATTAGCCATTCTATAACATACTAAACTTAAAGGGATACTGTCATGGGAAAAAAAAATTTTTTCAAAATGAATCAGTTAAAAGTGCTGATCCAGCAGAATTCTGCACTGAAATCCATTTCTCAAAAGAGCAAACAGATTTTTTTATATTCGATTTTGCAATCTGACATGGGGCTAGACATTTTGTCAATTTCCCAGTTGCCCCAAGTCATGTGACTTGTGCTCTGATAAACTTCAATCACTCTTTACTGCTGTACTGCAAGTTGGAGTGATATCACCCACCTCCCTCCCCCCAGCAGCCAAACAAAAGAACAATGGGAAGGTAACCAGATAGCAGCTCCCTAACACAAGATAACAGCTGCCTGGTAGATCTAAGAACAACACTCAATAGTAAAAACCCATGTCCCACTGAGACATATTCAGTTACATTGAGAAGGAAAAAAAGCAGCCTGCCAGAAAGCATTTCTCTCCTGAAGTGCAGGCACAAGTCACACGACCAGGGGCAGCTGGGAAATTGACAATATGTCTAGCCCCATGTCAGATTTCAAAATTGAATATAAAAAAATATGTTTGCTCTTTTGAGAAATGGATTTCAGTGCAGAATTCTGCTGGAGTAGCACTATTAACCGATTCATTTTGAAAAAAATTTTTTTCCCCATGACAGTATCCCTTTAAGGGTGAACCAGCCCTTTAAATAATGTAGCAGAACATCGACAGATATAAAAAGATACTAGATGATAAAGAAGGGCCCTAAGAACATTCAAGAGAATGCAACTAGAACCCTTATGAACAGGATACTACTCAATGTTATTTATGTCTGTGCAAACTAACAAGACCATATCATTCCTTTAAGAAACAAAACAGACTGGCTGGAAATATTCAAGATTGTTTCTAAAGGTTATATTTTAGCTGACAGTTGAATAGAATGTAATGGTCAAGCCTGGCAAGGAAGCCCACACCAGAAACCCCAACCCACCTCCACCAACAACAATGTCTGCCGTACAGGAAGGAAGTGCCGTGTTCTTAGAGGAAGGATGGGGAGTTTGATGAAGGAGAGGGAACGTGCACGGCATACTGTATGCACAGGGGACACATATTCCTTCCAAACTATTACTGTGCCTTGCTGACATGTCGTGTGTATAGACATTCATATATGTGGCATCTACATACAGTGCCGCTGAGCTTCTTGGGACAGTCAACAGCAACCCACAGAGTCATAGGGCTTCACAAGGAAAGCTGTGAAAATGTGGACTTCTGTCCCAGCGGGGCTGACAGATACAACAGAGGTCCAAGAAAGGGGTGGATGGTTTTTAGCAAGATGTAAGGCTCCTTCCTTTAACCCAATAAAAGAAAGACTATAAAGATTGCAGAACATTAGCACTATCCATATAGACTTGAGCTTTGATTTCACTATGGGAACTATTTTAATTTTAATCTGCAGCATGCTACTTTTGTTGGGATAGAAAACAAGTAATTTCCCTGGGTCTAACATATTTCTGTGTTTTTTTTCCAGTTATTACAGTTTTGCTGATGAAGGTGAATTGCCCTTTAAGCTGTGAGGCTAACTTTTCCCAATGGACCGGTTATCTTATATTGTTACAATTACTTATTTGCTTATATCGAAATTGTTACAAAAGTACCTTATCTGCTGCTGTGGCTGTTCTGGACTCTGCCAAAAGCCAATTAAGTTCGAAACTTAAAATTTGGCTCCCCCAAGTGCAAGACAACTTTCCCTCTCCTTTAAGGCTGGAACAGAGAACTTAGCTGCTGTGGACTATGTGGAATGGAAATCCATAAGCTCCAGCTCTCATTGAACTACAATATCCAGAATCCCCAATACAGTTTTAATTTTTAACAAAAAAGTTACAGCTACAGATTGTGGCTCCTAGTTCAGGCAGTGCTTGGATAAAGACAGACAATTTGGAGAAATGTTATTTGACTGATCCTACATACATTGCAGTGCTCACTCCACTTCTGACTGCTGAGACCTAAATATCTTGTTACAGTGAACGAGGCTCACAATACATAATAGAATTCCATTTGCCCCACACAATAATGACCTGGGATCTATTACTCGCTATTCCTGTACACTTGACAGCACAAATAGCCAGTTGAATAGCAAGCTCTTGTGGGCATGGCATCCCTTCTCTTGGCGCAACTGGATATCTCTACTTGTGTCTCTTATCAGAAGTGTTGCCCTTTTCTGTACTTTGCTCTGTTTTACAAGCTTTGAAGGCTTGAAGGAGTGGCCCTTTTGGATAAGAAACCTGACACGAGGAACCCTATTTTGGTTTCTTAATTACCCCTACCCTCGCCCATGTTATTTGATCTCTTAGCAACAAGGTCAGATAAAAATAGGATTGTGGGGGCGTTCCTCCATGACCCTAAAACTGCCATTGTAATAAAACCCTCCATAAATACTTTACTATATCAGCTCCCTTTGCGAACAGTTTGGCTGAAGCCTTTGTATACAGTAGAACCCCCATTTTACGTTTTTCAGGGGACCAGAAACAAAAGATGTAAAATCCAGGAAAATGTAAAATGAGGGAAATGTATTATGCATAATACATAGGTGGGACCACAAAACAACAATGTAAAATGAGGGAAAACTTAAAATCAGGGGATGTAGAATGGGGGTTCTATTGTATATGTTATTAGATTTATCTTAAAGGGCAAGTAACATATCATGCCTCAAAGGCCTGTGCAACAAGACTCCTGAACGCATAGCTAAACAGGCCCGATATAATTTCCAGTGGCAGCAGACTACACTTGTTGGTCATAAATAAATACAAATCCGTTTTCCTTCTGAAGTCCCTTACAGTGGCTCAACAATAAGTCACCTGCACTTATAGGACTAATGTCGATACAATACTACACAATAGCTATTTGCAGAAAAGTGGCCAAACTGTAAGGGAAGGACTAGTGCACAGATGGGTAACTATACCACCAGGGAAGGTGTTCTCTTCCAATGTTTTTTCTGTACTTAATTACATGGAGACCTTATATTCCCCGCCACCTCTTTCTTTAGCAAAAAACTATAAGAAGGGGCGAGTGACCACTTTATAAAAATGACAGCATGGAAATGGATGTATATCTCATCTGTACATGTAAAGGTGGTTTAGGAATGTTGGCAGAAGCACTGAGGTATGTGCCAGGTATCGCAGAAGGCTGTGGGAACTCCCAGGTGGAGTGAGTCAGTGACCTCTGCTGCTCCCCCTTTACCCTAGTCTGATAGCAGCTCTGTGAATCACTAGCCATGCAACTTAGTAGGGTGAATGCAGCTCAATAGATACGTTCCAAATAAACATTATGCTGCTAGCTTAATTAGTTACATACTTGGTCACTTATATTTTTACACAATTTGATTTTTTACACGTGCTCACCAAGTAATGATTGCGGTTCAGGTGCCACTGCCCCGAACCCATCGCTAACTTAAACACAGTCTTAAAATTCAGGTGCACTCACCGCTCTCTGTTGGAGGTCAGGGTGCTGTGCCCCGTAACCATAGACTGTGGAGAACTCTTCACTTTGCAAATCCGCCTTGGGCACGCACTCCAGTAACTCCTCGGATGTAGTGTAGGATCAAAGAAAAAGTCTTTATTTCATGACAGGTAACACCTTACGCGTTTTGTGTGTTTCCACACTTAGTCATAGGTAAAAGCTTTTGTAACCACCACCTTTTTTAAATTTTGATTTCCGATTTCTTTTTAAAAAAGGTGGTGGTTACAGAGGCTTTTACCTATGACTAAGTTTGAAAAAACATGAAACGCGTAAGGTGTTACCTTTCATGAAATAAAGACTTTTTCTTTGATCCTACATTGCATCCAAGGAGTTACTTGAGTGCGTGCCCAAGGCGGATTTGCAAAGTGAATACATTTCCTGCCTTTCCTTCTTCACTTAAAGAAAAATAATAAGTTTATAGTTAGGGATGCACCGAATCCACTATTTTAGGATTAGGGCGAATACCGAACCGAGTGTGAACCATAATTTGCATATGTAAATTACAGAGAAAAAAAGTGAAAGAGAACTGCGTGAGCAGCGTGTGGGTAAAAATATTTTTGACTTCCTTGTTGACTTTGAAGCATCATGCTTGGCCTCTGCCCAATGTTTTGCCACAGGCTGCTGTGCAATGTTCTGATAGTTTATGCCCTTATCAGTTTTAATTTCTCAATTTAATTATCAATTAAAACTGATAAGGGCAAAAAGTATCAGGACATTGCTCAGCAGACTGTGGCAAAACATTGGGCAGAGGCCAAGCATGATGCTTCAGCGTTTAGATGCATGCCTCTAGACACCACAGAGGAGGTCATTTTAAGAATGAGTTATTGAAAAAGGAAGCTTTTTGTATCAAAAAAAATCAAGGTAACTAATCTTTCTAATAATATCAAACTTCAAGATAAATGAAAAAAGAACAAAAATGGCACATGTAACTACGGAAAAGGAAATCAATATTGGAACTTTATTCTAACATTGTAACAATTTAATCCCAGCTCATTATGAAGATATTAGTCATGAAAGAGACAAAAAGAGGAGAGAGCTGGAGTTCCAGAATTTCCCCACCTTCCACTTTCCTGACACCCAATCTCCCATGGCATCATGCTAATTTGCTAGGGGAAAACCATAGGCGTTGTGGAACACAGACCCAGGCAGGAGATAGTGTGGGATTGAAGGTGTGCCCAACATGAGGCGCTATTTTCTTTATTTTTTGCCGAGAGGTGTTGTAATCAAACACTCAGAACTGCCTGATAAATTTGCCTGTATTGTGAGAATGTTATTATAGCTCCAGGAAATTATATACAATCACTGTAAAGTGCTGGGTAGCATGTATATTAATAAATGGCAAGAATAATAATATTCCAAGGTTAAAAACAGGCTTCTGAATGTTCCCATCTCTTCATTGTGTGTAAGGTGGTCTCAAACAGCATCACTGAGTAAGCAGCAGAGTGTGAAGATTACATTTCTACTGCAGGAATTCAGCTTGTGTGCTTTCCATTGCAGCAGGCACCCACAATTCTCCCAGTAACTGCATTCTGCTGCTCTTTGTGTTACTCATTAAACTGTGATAAAACCAGATGGCACATTATTCTCTGGAAACGCTCATTTGCATCAACAGACATTTCCATGCAATAGTGAATCAAATCAGTGCTTATGCAGTTTAATTAACAACCCACAATGTCTTTCCCAGTGACCTCGGGGTGCAAAGAAGCTTAATTTTTAGATGGCTGGCAATGTACTATGTACTAAAGCTGTACCTCACAATATACACATTTTTCGTTTTTTTTATCCCTTTAAATCAGGGCCGACCGGCACTCAAACGGATCCACAGGACCAGGAAAGATTACTTAAAAAATAATTTTATATATACAAAGTTAAAAATGTATAAAAAATGTATAAAAAATGTATATCATCCACCCTACGCGTTTCGTACCCACCCACGGCACATCATCGTCTCTCTCTTGGATATGACTTTTTCTACATTTTTCTATATGCTTTTTCTACATATCCAAGTTAGCTACAAACAGACAAAAGTAATTTAATATTTATGCAAGTGCGTATACTTTCAAAAACAGGGGGCTTGTTACAAAGTTATGATCATAAAATTGGCAAGCCACCATACCACATCAAGGTAAACCCCATATAGTGGTCCCCAATTATTTACCTCTGGTCATTTTTCCTAGGCTAGCAGTTCCCTGCATAGCAACATTTCTCTACGTTGTAGCCTCTACCAAATTTGCCCATGAGCAGTTACCCATAGCAACCAATCAGTGATTGAAGGTAGAATAGTGAATGCAACAATTTGATTGGTTGCCGTGGATTACTGCCCATGGGCAAATTTGACCAGTGTTAATAAATGCCCCCGAATGACCCACTGAGAAGTGTGCCCATTTATGCTGTCTTTTTTAAAATTAAAAACTAAAAGAGTGTGCAAACAGACTATAAATGTTGTCAGCTTGGATCATATTATAAGCAAATGGGAAATGGCAGGGGCAAATACTGTGCTAAACAGGCCCTGAGCTTCATATGGTTATTATGCTTTTGAATGTACATGAATTCAGTTAGTCAAAAATGTGAATAACCCAACCCAGGCCAAGCGCTTGTGGGCCCAGTATCAGAAAAACATGAGAAATGTTTGCTTTTGATAAAAGAGATGTTTCTGCATCCATAACTGAACTGTAACGTGCCAATGTACAAACCTAAACTTAAAGAGCAGATAATAAGAGTAGCCTCCACTCCAGTAATTCATCCCTAAACAAGTACAGGTAAAGCATTCGTTATCTGGAAACCCGTTATCCAGAAAGGTCCCAATTACAGAAAGACTTTTTCCAATAGACTCCATTTTAAATAATTCAAATTTTCAAAAATGATTTCCTTTTTCTCTGTAATAATAAAACAGTACCTTGGATTTGATCCAAACTAAGATATAATACATCCTCATTGAAAGCAAAACCAGCCTATTGAGTTTATTTAATATTAACATGATTTCCTTGTAGACTTGAGGTATGAGGATCCAAAATTACAGAAAGATCCATTATTTGGAAACCCCCAGGTTCCGAGCATTCTGGATAACAGGTCCCATACCTGTACCTGACAAGTACATTCCAAAAACCTTGCACTCCTTTAAGATAAACCATTCATGCATCATCCATTAAAAATATTGCTTTTCTGTTTTTTTCTGCCATTATTCATTAATAGTTCAGTCTATACTAGGTAGGCTTTTATGTCAATGATTTCTGATTGTGTGATAACAGTCTAAAAAAAACACAGCCAAATTAAAAGAAGGGCAAAGTGCAATATGCAAAATCCACCCTAGCAATCCAGATATTACATTTAGTCTGATTCAAAAAGGACTAAATCTTATATATATTAAGAAACTGCACCCACAAATTCAGAGCCATATGGGAATATATTTAGGAAATTCTCACATACCCTGAGAATATTCCCAACACCATGAAATCAGGGCAACTTTAAATGTATAAAAAAATTAAACATCAACAGCAGTGCAGCATCTACCTTGGAATCTCAAAATTACATCATATGCTTTAGTGTTTTCTTGAATTAAAGAATATCCCTGCTTTGCAAGGTTCCAGGCACATGAATCCATTCTGTTAGAGCCTTCAGTGTAACCAGCTGCACTGCTGGGTCACATAGTGCCACCTCCACCCTCTTGGGAAGGGGAGGTGAAAGAAAACAAATCTGTAGGACGCAGAGAATGGATTGTAAATACCCCCGGGGCATTAACATGAATGGATTCAGTTCTCATAATAAATTGAGGTTTCATGTGGACAGGTAATGACTACTCTCTATGTAAGCATCAGAAAGGTGGTATAATGAATATATAACAATAGATTACAATATATTTGCGTGTGTACTTTTATTAAAGAACAGTAACACTTAACAAATGAAAGTGTTTTAAAGTAATGAAAATATCATGTAGTGTTGCCCTGCACTGGTAAAACAGCTGTGTTTGCTTCAGAAACACTACTATAGT
>CM076674.1:41838620-41861120 GCA_038501925.1 Xenopus petersii
CGAGTCAATACGTTTTTCTGGTTTTCATAGGTAAAATTAGGTACCTCGGCTTATACGCGGGTCGGCTTATACACGAGTATATACGGTATGTGACTTGCCTGAGGTAAAAATAAGAAGCCTATAGATAAGGCCTGACAAGCGTCACTAAGCTGCCCATCATATGCAAATTCTTTTCAAAAGAAACAAAACAAAACAAAACCACCTTTTTTTTTTTGTTTTGTTAAACAGAAAGCTTTCAGAGGTTCTGGGAAATTGTTGTTGGGGAGGCTGACTGTACACCAGCT
Source organism: Xenopus petersii (assembly GCA_038501925.1). Classification (NCBI taxonomy): domain Eukaryota; kingdom Metazoa; phylum Chordata; class Amphibia; order Anura; family Pipidae; genus Xenopus; species Xenopus petersii. The sequence goes on from CM076674.1 coordinate 41,838,905, forward strand.
GAACTCTATGGCTCTGACAATTATCTGTGGTTCTTGGCTGACAGGAATGTGGAAAATGCAGGCCCGAGAGGTCAAAACAAGGTGCATTCCTTGGCTTGGGTTTCAGTGGCCCAATCCTGCGCAGAATTAAACCACAGTAATCATGCCCGCCACTTAGCTGCCACCTGTCACATCTCAATCAGCCACACACTGGGGGTTTGGCAGGGCTGTACTAGCACATTTCCTTCATGGCAATATCGATATGCTGAAAAGAATGTAATACATATCCCTATATTATTTTAAATTGGGAGTGCATTACTTCTATCACTCAAGGTTCAATGAGTTCTGTGACACAAGTGATAATATACCGGATATTCATGTGTGTATTACAACAAGGATATACGCATACGTAATTATTCATAGGCTAGCCAGCTGACTAATAATAATGGCTGTACAAAAAAAGTTGTCACTGAGGCTAGTATGTTTTCCAAAAAGTAAAAAAAAGGCAGTAACCACCTATGCACGATCTTTCCATCATTTAATTCTGCATTGGGCACTTACAGCCCTTCATTTATCGTCGGACTACAATTCCCAGCACCCACAGACAGGGCTAAAAGTTGCATTGTGCACTGCTGCTTTGCTACAGTTTCCAGCATCCCTTGAGAGCCAAAGGATCTGTTACATGCCCCTGAGTCCCATCCATGAGAATGTGTACCATCCTATCAAGGGTTACTGTGAAATCCCATATATATAATTTAACAGATATTAAGGCAGCTGTGCACTTGCGCTATAAAAATGTCCATTGGGGGAAAAGCTATTCTCAAAGCATGATTTATATTTAGACTGGGAGACTGAAATAAGAGAAGCCCATACAGCTGCCATGTCATACCAGCATCCGGAAAACTGTGCAACTCCGCAGCAGCTGGACGGTGCCTGCTCTTCTAACCGGCTGCCCACCATTTTCAGGCAAAGCTGACCTCTGAACCTCTAGCAAAGCACTTATGTGCAGTTCAATTTGACTTTTTGGAGATTCCCCTTTTGAAGGGCTACAACCCTCAGTAAACCCTGAGCCACTTTTATACTGCTGCAGATGTTGCAGGCAACCCCCAATCCAGGTGGGCAATTGATGGCTTTTGCAGAACTACAACTAACAGAATGCTTGAAAAATAATAAATAAACAGAAATGCAAATAACAGTGATTGTGTCACTCTTCAGGTCCCACACTCAGAGAGTAATGTTATCTGTACTGTTATTATACTTATAAAATATTGTCTTGGTGGGAGCACAAGGAACATCCAGCTGGCAGAGAGTGTTTGGTTTTGCAGGCAGTTTGCTCAGCGCTTTATGGCCACTCATAGGGCTGAGTTAAAGCTCTTCTTTCCAATGTGTTTACACTAGCATTGAGGAATTTCACTTGTATCCAGGAATGTCCTATTTATAACCCAAGACCCTAACACAGCTACCAATTTCTGATAACCCAATACAGTAGCAGCAATCTAATACTTTATCCTTACAGATTGTGCTAAAATCTGCTATGTTTGGGGAGTGTTGGTGGGATAGGATTCTGAGTAGGTCCAACACCCTTGTATTAAATAGAGTGTAAATGTGCAGCAACTCTGCCAGTGTTTCTTTCGTCCCCTCCCTCAACCAGCGCTGCTTACAGTTTTTTTCTTTTCTTTTGAAAGGTGCGTTCCCATGCTTTTGTTAGAGAAAGGGAACACCCACTGGAAATTGGGACAGTGCCCCAGGCATCTGTAAGAACACTTCTCAGGTCCCTGCCCATGCCACCTCTCCAGCTAGACTAGCCCAACAAGATGGAAGCTGCCTATTCTCTAATGCTGCAGGGGGGTCTGAACGAGAAACAGGCACGTCGTCTGCCACAATCTCTTATACACACTGGCCAAGTGATATAAATACATTTCAGGAGTGCTATTAGTTTGGAGAGCTCTTTAAATCAAGCTGGTGAATCATACCACACCATACATAAGTTCCCTGCAGGCAAGGTCAGCTTTACTGATTTTGTTGTTGTACCACAACTTCCAGCATCACATTAACAGCTGCAGGTCTCTCTCCCCTCTCTGGCTTTTACTATAAGTCTTACTCCTGTTTCCCCAAAGTACGATGCCTGTACCCTGACAATACAAAGGCCTGAAGGGGAGGGTGTCACATTTTTATTTAAAACATATCCTTATATGCTTTTCCCAAAAACTCCCCACAGACAGAAAGGCGATGCACGTCCTCCTACTTAGTAATCTTACAATAAGGGGCGGACAGAATATTCTTGGAATTTGGAGATATGAACCTTGGGGAATGCCCTAAGTAAGCATCTGGACTGTTCCCCTCTCCAATATTCTAGTTAATTCCTCATTGCCCATACCACACACTCCTTGGCTTTGGAATGGGCAGTCACTTACAGCAAGTCAGGAAAATGTGCAGCTGAAATCCTCCTTTCATTCAGCGGATACTTTTGTGCCAAATTCTACATGCTTTCCATATGGCTTCTACAGATAAAGCTTACCTATAACATTTTTATTCACACAAAAACTCAGCTAAGCTGGTTCAAGCAATAAAAAATAATTGCCAATTTGGAGTTGTTTTTCCACTAGCTTTGGCTACTGTGATTTGAGGTTTTACGTTCCCCTCACAAGATTGTAATACAAATACTCTAGCTTCATACTGTAAAAATAAAGGGTTTAATTTTATTGTACAATGCTTTGGAACATACCAGCAACTGAAAACCATATTATATTGGCTACTTATGTAATATGTGAATGCATTCAGTGAAGGCTAGTCAATATGGAGGCTCAAGTCGAGCCAGTACAGCAGCTTCCATGCATACATTGAAATATAGAAATATAATATTCTCTGCACATGGTCTGCCCTGCCCTCACAGTATTTGTTTAAGGAACAATACACTTAAATAAACCCTACCGATAACAAGGATAACTCAGATATTTGAAACACTTCTCTTAAGCTGCTAAGGAAGGAAATCTGAACAAAAATTCCCCTGTCAAATTTTCTCCAGCCCTTCGGTTAAAAATAAAATGCACCAAGAAAACATGCAATTGCCCCCGCCGCAGTCCTATTTTTCCCAGGGTTTCCCTCTCCATAGTGACGTCAATACTTAGGACCCTATAATTGCTGCGTCTGAGGTCTGCCCATTCTTACACTAAGATCTAGCAAACACAGGAACAAAAACCACACGCCCAGCACTCTCATAACCATATTTTAAAGCTTAAAGCCTTTAATACAGTTTAGTTCCCACAGAAGACACTGAAGGGTGGGGAAACGATCAAGTTAGTTTGAGATCATGACTCACTTTGTGTTTAACAATGACATTTAATGCACTAAAGGTTCTAAACAGTATATATATATATATATATATATATATATATATATATATTTATTTATTAATATACACACATACGCTTGTCTATGCTGTAGCTCACTGAGTATGCCTGATTCTAGCGTAACAAACACAATACATGGCAGCGTGACATAGGTGGTGGCTATTAATAACAGGGATGGGCGAATTTGACCTGTTTCGTTACGCCAAAAATTCTTTTTTTTTTTGCCGCATGTCTCCATACAAGTCTATGGGCGTAATTTTTTTGGCGAAACGAGGTGAAAAAATTCGCCCATCCCTTATTAATAACCAAGCATCCAGGAGGCCTATTTAAGTCAATAGATGTCTGCAAAAATTATTTTTATAAAATGTCTATGAGGTGTGTTTCTAAACAGCCTCCGCAGCCACCCAATGTGGTTGAATGCTTAAAAATAGAATTACATGCAGTGCATCAGAATACGGTGGCATATACTCTGCTACATTACCATTTCCCAAGGACTTGCTACTGCAGATATGATGATATTTTCTTATCCATGATTGACAAGTTTCCTAGCATGCATTTATCAAAAATAATTGAATATGAAATATACGACCAAGAATATTATATAATACCAAAGTATTTGAAAACAGGCAGCTTCCTTTGTATTACTTGTAGGGATGTGCCAAATCCACTATTTTGGACTCGGCCGAACCCCTGAATCCTTTGCAAAAGATTCGAGCGAATACCAAACCGAATCTTAATTTGCATATGCAAAGGGCCGAGTCCTGGCTGAATTGCAAACCGAATCCTGGATTTGTTGAATCCCTAATTACTTGTCCCCTCAGCAAACTATATACCACTAGAAAGTGACATTTGGCAAACACAAAGTAATGTGTAGCAGTTCCTTTATGCACCTATATTCTAAAGTGGATAATCTACACTACAGTGACAGACAAATGGCGGTCTGAAATTAAAGGCAGCAGCAGCAAGCTGCCAACGTACATATAAATAATATAGATATACAGACGATACCTGCCTGGGCAAGTCTTTCTAGTAAACAACTTAGGAGCCAATGATTTTTATAGGTTTAGTTGCTTTTAATTACAGACACCAGAAGTCCAATTTGTGAATGGGTTAAATGCCTTGGCTCATGTTTCTGGATTCAAGAACTAGACAGACCTGCTTGTCGGCACTGACGTAGACAGCAGAGGAGAGCATGCAGAAGGCTAGGAAAAGTGTGAGTAAATGCAAAAGTATACACAAAACTTACATAAAACATATGCAAAATAAAAAAAAAACACAGCTGCACACAAAAATCTTCCCTCTCTGGCTATGTGTAGTTTTTATTGTTGGATCACAGTGCCATTGTTAAGGTATACCAGATCAGTTTCCTTGTTGCTGCACTTGGCATTACCTATAACAAAAGCACAGTTGGCAGTCTGACCCTGTGCCAACAAGAGATTGTGTGTCTCTCTCTGGGAAGCAGTACCTGCATATTGCATTTCATAGGATTGCAGCAGTGAAACCTGTTGTGTTTCAGCTACAATACCCTTAATGCTTAGTCAGCAGATAGCTGCCCTATGTTAAATGGTAAATGTGCAGCACTGGATAAAAAATAAAAGCAACAAACTGACCATTGGTACAAGCACAGCTGATCCATTGCTGTATAACAGAGTTGTCTGGTGCAGTACCTGTCACTGCTATACCAAAACACACTAATGACCTATAATACAGACTATACTAAAGATAACTTTGTTCAAAGAATGAGAACTTGTTGCCAAGAGCAGATACACTGCAGTTTTGGTGGGATAATAAAGGGCCCGTACAAAGGATGCAAGGAAGTTGAGACAAGGAGCTCATTTTCCTAACCGGTGTACCCATGAAGTTGTGTTATCCAGTTGTATGGGTAGAGCATGCAATGCTGTAGTAGAGCATTAGCAACTTCTGAAATGCCACTACAGGGTGCCAATGGTCAACAAAGGGCCCCGAGACCCTACGCCAGAAATGGATGCATTTTTGCAAGTGACTGGCAAGAGCCATTGCAAAGACCCAGATGCCCAGGTTCAAAATGTAGTATTCTCCATTATTTTTCTGAGCAACATCTCTAAGCAGTTAGACACCATGAGAAAGCAAACCCAAGTGACACTGTGGTAGTTTATCCCAGAGGGACTGCTCGAAACAGAACGAGCAATTTATATAACAGACACAGGAAATTTGTGTTGTTTTAATTAGTGCTATAAGATATGAAATGAAAAAAAAAGCAGAATGTGATCAAAGCTGGGCCAGCTGTAAAAACAGGAGCCAACGTCATAATAGTTTAACAAAAGAAAATTTGATATTAAAGAATATACTACAAATTCCTCTTTGTACAAACAAAGCAATAAAATTAAATCAGGTAAGTTTTAGTGATGCAGTTACAATGATTTGCAGCACAGGTGCACAAGTACTGGCCAAAATCTGTTTCCAAACATTCTAAAACATTTTTCTGGAATAATGCTGTTTAATATCTGATTAAAAGCAAAATGTATTCGGTGTCATGCATTTCAGGAAAGCTAAACAAACAGTTAGATGGGAAAGTGCCACAATAAATGTCAGCAAGCAAATTCATACTTTATGTGCCAACATAGTATGGTTGCACCAATACTCGCCAAAAGAACGTAAGCCTCACCAGGAATGTCCACTGTGCACTGCCACCCTCATGGGCAAATGTTGGTGAGTGCACATACTGAATTATATTCTATTTATGCACATATGAAATTGTTATCTGAATCCAGCCATGTATAAAAGTACACACACTGACTGCATGATATTTTGCTTGGAAGGGATATAACTATCTTTGTATGCACAGGTTGTAACGATAAAGGACAGGAAACACATTTGATACTAGGACAAACAGCAATTAATATCCAGAAATGAAGGTAAATGGAAGGGTGGTTATCAGTTTTGCAAGCACATGGTAGCAAAGACATTTCTTTCCAGACAGAAAAAAAGTATTTTTAAAGCATTTTGTAGACTGGTAGTTGTATGCAAGTATCAAATTTAAAGAGATACTGACACCAGAAATTAAACTCTTTTTTTTACATCTATCATAATATTGGCTTTGAAGGCAACTTATAAGGCTCAGATTTCATATACTGTTGTAATTAAATAGTGGACGGTGCCACTGCTTTTATCCCTTCCACTCAAGGCAGTTTATGCACAATGGGCCACTCGGGGAGTAGATTCCTCTGAAAGCATTACATTGAGATTTAGGGGGAGCTAAAGCTGAAGCTTGTTTTGGGCTTGAGTGTGGCCTTGAACAAAAGTTGGTCATCCAAAGGGACCGTGAACTGAAGTCCAACAACCATTAATCTACAGCAGGGGTCCCCAACCTTTTTTACCCGTGAGCCACATTCAAATGTAAAAAGATTAGGGGAGCAACACAAGAAAGTTAAAAAGTCCCTTGGGGTACCAAATAAGGGCTGTGATTGGCTACTTGGTAGCCCCTATGTGAACTGGCAGCCTACAAGAGGCTCTACTTGGCACTATACTTAGTTGTTATGCAATTAAAACTTGCTTCCAAGCTTGTAATTCAAAAATTAGCACCTGCTTTGAGGACACGGAGAGCAACATCCAAGGGGTTGGAGAGCAACATGTTGCTCACAAGCTACTGGTTGGGGATCACTGATCTACAGTGTCAAAGACAGGGCAGCATAATTCAATGTAATGTGATGCAGCCGCCAACAGGTAAATATCATGTGTATAACTGACATTGTGCCATGTATTCAGTAAGACACTTGCTCTGCACTCAAGGGTATGTCTAGAATTCCTGATTTGAAGCCTGATAGCAATGCTGCCAATATACCAAGAAACCATGCCAGCCAAAAAAGAAAAAAAAATGTAAGATCCTTTTCAGATGTAAAGTAAATACATTATTTTATAACAATACTGCATATGGTTTTCAGGCACAACCATCACAACGCTAGAGACCCTAGACTGTGGCTTGGAGGAGTCAATTGCTTCTTAATCTGCCGGCTGTTTGGCATGGAGTCCATGTGGCACAATCATACTGGCACAGATATGAAATACTGTATATCTTGCAGCAACTGCAGCTACATAGGACTCACATGAGAAGAGATGAGGAGGTGCCGTCTCATGTTTAGCAATACCCAAATACAGTTCCTTATGGCACATCCAAAAAAACATGCAGTGGTAAATCACAGGCAGCAGAAAACAACCTCCTGACAGGTCAGCTTTTAAGCTGGCCATACACAGGCCGATAAAAACTGCCGACAGAACGAGTCGGCAGCTTATTGGCCCATGTGTGGGGCCCTCCGACTGGCTTCCCCGATCGATATCTGGCCAAAAGACGGCCAGATGTAGATCGGGCAGGGTTAATAATCCTGTCGGATTGCAGACCTCATCTGGTTATTGATGCCCGTGATCGGATCAGCCCGATATCGCCCTCCTCAATGTGAGAATATTGGGGAGAGATCCGCCCGTTTGCCAACACCCCTAAATGAGCGGATCTCTCTGTGTATGGCCACCTTAAGTAGTTCCTTTGTAAAGGATCTAAATAGGAGCAAAAGTCACTTAGGATGAGGTCCTAGAATTTTAAGTAGAACAAATCTGCTGCAGGTCTCTAACTGAAGAAACCAAGTGCTAAAGAAAAGGAAGGAAAAGGTGTAAGTGCAATGACGCTCCTCTGCATTGTTATTTTGGGGGATGAGAAGTTAAGACACAGGGAGGAGACATTATAAACTGTACATCAGAAAAAAGCAGAACAAGCTCTGCTCTTTTTAATTGGTATGACATAGCCCAGCCTCAGACTGGTGGATTGCAAAAAAAAAAGCCAAAATACAGTTCACATCAGTGGTGGGGTACAGCTTGACTTCCAAGTGCTGTTGACTGTGAACCCAGCAAGCTGGGACTAGCAAGCTGCAATCCTGACAAGTCATATTGTTCTTGCAGCATACGTTGGCTCGTGATGAGAACAAGTGCTTTGTTTCAACTTCCATCTAACAATAGAAACTTGTGCCTGAAATTTCCGTGCATACTGCCTCTGCACCCAAGACTAAAAGTGGCCATTCTTTAGCAGATCCTCTTGTTTGGTGAGATAGGCCCACCTTGAGTGAGCAATATCGGGATGATCCAATCCTTGAGCCCTAGGGCAATGCTGGCAGACGATGCAAGGATTGCATGAACTAACCAAAGAGATTCTGGATCCGATGGGATTTGTACACCTGCTTGATCGACATCTGCTAGATTTTCATCCAGATCTTGGTCAGGGAAGCGTGTGGGAAGGCCCCTTACACTGGCCAACAGCTTTTATCAGCCCATGTGTGGCCACATTTAGACATGAGCAGTTCAGCACAATAGCGACCAATAAATACAGTTGCGGAAAGTTTGCACGCAAAAAAAATAAAACAAACCTCAGTAAAAGGGGTTGGTCATCTTCAAAACACTTTTCTTGGTTCAACTGTTTTCAGATTGTTCCCCAGGAATAAATACTTTTTTCAAATACTTTCCATTATTTATTTTTTAAAGTTTCTTGATTCTGGTGTTTGAGTCTGGCAGCTCAGTAATTCACGCGCAGACTCTAAACTGTTACAATTTTGCAATAATCTGTAATACCCTTAACAAGACCCCCTTGGACCGCCCCCAATCACCTGGAAACTTCGCTCCTTCTGGCGATGTCCGGAACGTGGCTTGGCCCTTTTTACATCACAGCCCGCCCCCTTTTGTCCCCACCCCCACCAGCCGGTAAACATTTTAGGAAAAAGGTGGCAACCCTAATTGTGGGTAACAAACATGGTGAAACAACACTTTGCACTCAGCACAATGTGCTTATTTTTGGCCATAATGAGCCCTTAAGTTTCTGGGGTGTCTAGTGCCAAACTAGGACTACCCATCAGAGGGGACAGCAAGGAAGTCCCTCTGAGTGTGGGAAACATATGCAGAGAACAACTGGGCACGGGATTCTGAGTCACATTTACATTTAAAACAATGTGATAGAAGGAAACGGATTTCGAAATACCAATATAAGTGTTATTATGTAACACCAGTAATACCATTCACCAAGCACTACAGTACGGGACATTTTTTTCTCCCCAAGATAAAAATGTGTTACAGTTCAACAGGTTTAAAATACCAAGTGCACTTTAAAATCCATAACACTTATCCCTCATGTATTTTTCCTGTAAATGCAACTCTATTTTTACTCAAGAGTATATTTAGGCTAATGACACTTTTTTCAAGTTAGTCTTATAAAAGACCCCCTTGAGCATAAAGTATAAAAATGTTTTTTTTTTCCCAGAGCTCCAATGTGATCTTCTGGTTCTATTCCAAGAAAGCCGAGTCAAACGACACAACAGTGACTAATAGATCTAAACCGGTCCCTGGGAAAGAGGCAATTATATCTGTTGTCCCTGAGGGGTTACTGGAGTGTGTTATGTGTACAGATACAAATATTAATAAGATATAGTAAAGAAGCTGGAGGTGTGAGGATTTTATGGCTTCTCAAAAGAATACATGAACATATCTTTTTGCCTTGCAGAATTCTGGATACAGAGCATCACAGAACAGCAACATATTGGACAACCCAATGGAATCACTATCAAAAATGAAGTAGGTGCTATCCATATAGACCTAATCAGTCAGTGAAACCAATGTACCCAGGGGAACCAGTTTAGTAACTGTGTTCAGTGGAACCAGGGGCCAATTTACAGAATAATAGAACTAATAGAAGCATTACAGATATAATAAACACAAAAGGCTTTTTAGTACACAATCACAACACTGTACTTTAATTCATTTAAGCCACCAGGCTGCTTTTAACATTTTGTGGCCTTGGAAAAGTCCATTGCTTGAATTGACAGAACCATATGCCTGAACTTGACCAATGACTTCTTATCATTATAATAGGTACTGTATTAATAAAGTGCCAGCATATTTCAGTATTCTGTATAGTATATAGTATATACACTAAATACTCAGATTACTTACGAATACACAACCTATACAAGAGATAAAGAGGGCCCTGCATCACTTATTCCTCCAACCATGCATAAATCTATATCAGAAAAATAACATTTCCATGTATAAAAGTGTGAATATCATTATTTGGACAAAGTCTTCTCCTTCATTGTAGGGCACTACAGAACATGCTTGGAGTAGTTACACTAATTATATACAGTAGTTTATGCAACGTGTCTTGTGAGCTCACAGTTATAAAAATTAAATGAGATTGTGGTCTTCTATCATCAGTTTTCCACAAATATTACCCAGTTTATTATTTTTAACACAATTCACCGCTTATTATTAAAATGTATTTTTGGCATCAGAGTTGCTAAACTACAAACTGCACCCATTAAACTGTTGCTTTGTAAAACTCAGTATCTTATAGAATGGCCAATTCTACGCAACTTTTCAATTGGTCATCTTTCTATTCAGACCTTCTCCTATTCATATTCCAGTTTCTTATTCAATTCAAGGCATGGTTGCTAGGATAACTTGGACCTTAGAAACCAGAGTGCTGAAATTGCAGAGTTGCTGAATATAAACCCACATAATTAAAAAAAAAAAACACAAATAAAAAATGAAAACCAATTGTAAATTGACTCAGAATATCACACTCTACATCATACTAAAATTTATCTAAAAGGTGAACAGCCCCTTCAAGACTTTTTTAGAGAGATCTTTACCAGTGTCTATTTCCAATAATCTCAATCAAAAGCAGGTAGAGAAAAATAAAATGCAAAGCTATGATAATACACATGGATATGGACATATAAAGCAGAATGTTACACATAAAAAGCAGAAAACTTCCCAACTTATAAGGGTTTTTTTCCATTCCTTATGTATTCTGAGAAATGATTTCCTTATTTAAAATCCTGTGATTCATGTAATGACTAGTCATAATGATTTGCTCTTCCCTTAAGCAACAGAGTTTGACGGGCAGCAGACTTTCATAATTCACCGAGCTGGACATCCCAGTGCAAGAGGAAGCTTCAAGCTCTTCTAACAAATGGGATATATTCCTGACTCCTACAATTCAGTGCTGTCAGATGTATGACAGCTTATTTAGAAAAAGTTGAAGAGTGGGGTTTAAACGAGTACTGCTGAGAAGTGGCATGTTAAAAGTGAGAGGTATAAAAGACAGCTACTGTATACTCTGGGCTGAGAGACACTTCTCAACAGCTGGACGGAGTTTGTCAGCTCTTCTCGGGACACATTTCAGACTGATCTGGAATACAAATCATTCAGCAAATTTCTTCAAAGGTGTTAAACTGGAATGTTGAACCAGTGACAGCAAAGGTTTCCATTGTTTCACTCATTTAAACTAAGCAAAAACATTCTTTTGACTTGAGAAACTTTGCAATGTTACATAAAGCAGTATTACAAAGAAGATATAAAATCGAAATTAAATAAATTTAACTAAAAAAAAACAGTAAGCCGATGCTGGAATATGAAGGGTGATTAGTTGCAGCAGAGCAACCAAAGCTCGATAACTTAAATTACATAATTGCATGAAGACTGAATATCTCAAATAACCCAGTGTGCTTTTTAAAGCCTAGGAATGAAAAATAATCAAAAAGCAGAAACTAAATAAAAAGAAAAAAAGTATTATGCTGATTGTACAGAGGTCGAGTGGGTGTGAAGATACATATTTTAAGTGTTATACATTCTTTCAGTCGAGAATAAAATGTATTTCTATACTGACTGTTAATCAGTTTTGCCTTGCCAAAAAAAAGATAGGGAAGCAAGTATCCAGGCACCAGAATAGGTAAAATAGCTCCTGGCCTTTAGGAGCTGTGAAGACCATGGTTTCTAGATATATTGGTCTAGCAGCCTTGCTCCCAATAAGTGGTGAAATCTTTCAGAATCATCAACCTTTCTCCTACAAAGAAGCTTTGTTAAGCCATACAAACTATGTGCTTCTGAATTCCTATTTAATCTCATCCAACCTTGAAGAAGCTCTATTCTCATAAACCAGAGTTTCATCTATAATCTAGCTAAATAGATATAGCTCGTTATCTTCCATTGGGTTAAAGTCATGCCATTTGTGGATACCTTAAGAGCCCAACAACACCTAACAGTTTACACTGACAAGTCAGACATTTCTATGGCCAGTAACGTAGTGGCAAATTCACTAACCTCCGAAAATTCGCCAGCAGTGGCTTCGCTCACAGCGCAACACTTCGCCAAGCATAGATTCGCCAGGACAAGGCTAATTCACTAAAATCCGAAGTTGCACTAGCGTTACTGCGCCAAGCGAAGTTGCGCGAGCGTTGGCCAATTTGCATACAGCGGGAAGTTAAAGTTCAATGGACGTGTATGTTGCAGCAAATACATTACACAAGCCTTGGAAACCTTAATAAAATAAAATAGAGTTGTTATATTGCCTTACAGATGAGCCCAGTGTATAGTTTATATGCCATATGTTAGGAAATGAAGGGGGGAAGTCGGTTACCCCAAAAAAACCTCTGGTGAGGTGGCGAAGGCAAATCTGGCGCAAGAGGTAATGTTCAGTAAAATATGCATCTTAGTGAATTTGCATAGTTACGTCCATTCGCCAGATTGAAGTAACGCTAGAGTCTATCTCCTTCACTAGCGTGTGATGTGTGTCATTCTAGTAGATGGAGCTTGTACTAGTGGAGCTGCAAATTAAGATTAACTCAGACAGACCTGCAAAGAATATATGTAACTTCGGGTTATGCTGGTTTGAACAATACAAGTCACATTTATTTGGAATCTGCATCAAATGTCGGGGCTACTTCCCTTGCTCCGGTATGGATGAAGGATACTTGCCCTAGGCATATCAGTGAAATAATGCACTTTGCAATCAGAGAGAAAAATTAGAAGAATGCATGCACTTCTTCTATATGCCATTTCTGATTGAAGTACCTGTAGAATTTACTGATAAAACTTTCCAAATTAAGCACCACTGAATATATGGAACTCCAACCAATGTTGTGGCTGGTGCATCCAGAGGACTTCTTGGTATGCAAACCTTTACATTTTTTTGTCTCCCACACACTAAGGGGTCAATTTTGAAAAGTTTGTAGAATGTTTGTTTTTCCTAATTCTACCTTTTAGCCCAAACAAATAAATTGGTAGTATACATAATTAATAGGAGATTTTTTTCCCCTTAATTTATCAAGTATAAAAACCATACAATTTACGAATACAAAAGTACGGCAAGTTAAAGCTGTCAAGGTCATTTAGAAGTCAGTGGAAGTTCCCTTTTTTTTTCTTGCAATTAACCTTTCGTTCGTGGTTTTAGAGGTTATTTGAGATCAAAACATTCAATGACGTACAAATTTTTCATTCGTACATGAGAAATTCGGGGTTTAAGAACAGCTATTTTCGTTCATACTTTTTATATTCAGGTCTTTTCAAAACTTTCATGATATTCGTGATTTTAGAGAAATGGAGTTTAATAATGGTTTCTAAAAGGTAAAATCTAAGTGTTAGTTAAAGGGAGAGCCTTAGAAGTTCTACTGTTAGAGGCCCAATGATTGTGAGAATGCAAAGACTGTTGCTTTAAATATTTCTTGCTGTGTAATTTATAGTGGAAGACATTTTATGGTCTTTCTAATGGAATGCTGAACAAAAGCAGGAATCACTTGTGCAACAGTTAGGGTGGGTTTGCATTTTCAGGCCAGACCTGAGCACTTCACGGTCAGGCTCATGTGTGTTGGTTCAGACCAGTAAACGCAACTCAACGTCACTGCCTAGCTCAGTATGCTTTTAATTTTTACAGTCCCACACAAAGCTTATATATTGTACTAAAAGTATCTGCAAACTTAAAAACACTGCTGTAGTTTGGGTATGCACTGCTCTAAATGAAACATGGCAATACTGTGTAAGAACCTTCAAAATCCTTGGTTCCCAACCAGTGGCTCATGAGCAACATATTACTCACCAACCCCTTGGATGATGATTCCAGTGGCCTCAAAGCAGGTGCTTATTTTTCAATGCCTGGTTTAGGACGGAAGAGTTAATTGTATAAAAAACAGGTTTATGGCCAAACAAAGCCTCCTGTAGGCTGCCAGTCCATATAGTGGCTACCAAGGAACTTTTTCCTACTTGTGTTGCTCTCCAACTCTTTTTACGTTTAAATGTGACTCACAGGTAAAAAAGTTGGGAACTCCTGTTCTACAGCCATATACAACAGCTTAAAGTCTAAATTCTTATGGACATGAAAAGCATGCAGTATGGGGGCCTCCCTCCAAATGGATCCAGAGCAATGATACAGTATTGTAGCTAAATACCAATTATTATTATGTATTTCTAATGAAGTTTAATATAGTGGGAAGTCAGAAAAAGCATGAGCTAAATCTGTCAGTTTCCAGACCTAAAGGATATTAGGTCTCTATGACGTTAGTTAAAAAAATGTTAACTATTCTAGCAATTGCATTCATATTTCCATTATCTCCTGTTTCAATATTTTCATTTTTTCTCTAATAGTCATTAGCTAAAGGGGAAAATGGGCACTTCAGTTCCTACCCAAAGCAAACAGACATGGAAAAGCTGCCATTTGTAGACCATAGTTATTTTAGAATAATTACTCCTAACAATCACAAACATCTGGAAACACAGAAGTGAACTGAATGTTGCTAATTGGGGGGGGGACAATAAGCACAAATATGGGCTAAATTGCCCGTAAATAGTTTTACTCTCAGACAAGACCGTTCGGTATATAAGCTGCACTAATGTTTCTATACAACCTAAGTATATTTAAGGATCCCTGTTCTAGGAGCTTTTATCCTACACAAGAAAACCCATGTCAATGCACTTTTTTGTTTGTTTTTCTAAGTATGCTTCATATGGATATTCCCCACTTTCAATAACAACTAAAAATACAGAAAACAGACACGTGCTAAAGATAAAAATAAAACAATAAAGTAAAACAATGAATAGAACTATAAAAGTATTTTGCCTCGACTAAAAAAAACCCACAGCAACCAATCAGCAGTTAGCTTTTGCTTGTCTAAACCAGTTAGAATTGTGAAAGCAAACAAAACCATTTTTTTGTTACTAGACTGGGGCAAATAATTGACTGCGTAAAACCCATTACCATCGCTGAATTTGCCTTAATTGCATCCCTTTATTCTACCCACAATATGGTGGGATGAGCATGTGCTTAAGTACTCTAATTCTACAACATGAATTCCCAAAGTGCAACATTATTGGATATAATTTACCCTTTCCAGTATCTTTTATAGCAGTGCTATACAAAGGATAATAGTAATGACACTTTCTCCATTCATCTATTGTTAAGAGAGTCATCATCACTTTCTTCCGCCCTATAATTATGAAACATGTCCAGATCTAGAAATACGAACCCAGTCCCCAGACAAACAGGCAAAGAGTTCTCAGTCCATAGAGTTTACTTCTTTTTAGAAGTAAATGCTTAGAACTTCACTTTCATGGAGAGCTGAATGATACAGAGCACTCACCACTGGCATGGACATCAAAGTGGTTGAAAGGGTGCGGTAACTATATATGAAAATACCTTGTAGAAGACAAGTAATGACAAGCTGACCCAGATGTCTCAGTAGGGTTTCTGAACTCATCTGTTGCCTGAAAGAGCAAGATTTGCAGAGAAGGAGTAGAAGCTTGGAGTTGTATTTTAGCACAGCAATAGTAATAAACATTTAAGTTTACTACTAAACAACTGTCCCTAGCGGATATTATATATATATATATATATATATATATATATATATATATATATATATATATATATATATATATATATATATATATATATATATATATATATATATATATATATATATATATATATATATGGTGCCCTTAACAAAGGGGAGGCAGTAACTTCTAAATATCTTCCCTTGGAAACGTTTCTTGTATTTGTTTAAATGCATCCCCCTATGGATCCTAAAAATAATTAACTGGCTCCTACATGGGCCTTGGTTGGGCCCTATCCTTATTCTAAATGCATCCTGTATCTCAGGAACAGAACGAGTGCAAACACGCCTCTAATGTCTAATAAATTATAATGCAAGCCGAAGAACAAGAGCGTAATGTTTAGTACTGCCAATACCGGCATAGCCACTAATCTAATTAAAGGTGCACAGGCAAAAGCCAAGCCAAGAAGCCAAGTACTGCCAATACCGGCATAGCCACTAATCTAATTAAAGGTGCACAGGCAAAAGCCAAGCCAAGAAAAGCTTTAATAATACATTAATTGGTACTTTGCAAAACCTCTCAGGGAACACAGCAGAGAGACAGAAGCAGGTGCCTCTGCGCTCAAACTTAGAAGCAAAAGCTCTTTAAAGATGCTGTAAATGTTAATTGTAAACTACAACTCTCACCAGTCTGGACAGGCTGGAGACTGTTCTGTATCCATTCTAGATTATTCCTACTGCTTCCATAACCCTTTCTAGAGATAATTTAATATATTGTAGAAGAATTTATAGAGCTTATTTTACACTCTACTTGAAATAGAACAGGTGGATGCTGAGAAAAATTACAGAAAATGGGTTATTCTGGCTGTACAGGTATCCGGATACTAAAGGTATAAAGATCCAAAGTACGGAAATATCCCTTATCCAGAAAACACAAGTTTCCAAGCATTCTGGATAAAAGTTCCCATACCTGTACTACACAAGACCTCTAAAAAGGCTATAACATTGTCTTGTTTGGCCATTTTGCTCAGCCTTCAGGCCATAGGGTTGGAGGCAAGGGAGTATATACTGTATAGTGCAATATAAAAAACAGGAAAAATTATCATTCTTTTCATAGCCCAATGAATTGTTAAACTTAGTTTAAGGGGGCTGTTCATAAAAGGTTGAGTTTGTAAAGTTTGGGAGGTTTTTTTCTACCTCGAATAAACTCACAACTTGAATATTTGCTTATTTATGAAAAAATCTGAATGTAAAAAAACTCAAATGCAATTGGGGGAAGAATTTTACATAGTTTATAGTCTAAAACACCTCAAATATCTTGAACCAGTGCAAAACACCTGAAAATCATGAAGACAAAAAACGTCTTCAAATGATTAATGCCATTGACTTTTACATGAATTTGACAGGTTTTAGCTGGAGCATTTTCGGATTGGGCCTTTAAGCAGCTTCAGGGCTTAATAAGTCTAAAAAAAAAATTATTTTTTTTTCTCCAAAAAATTCAGGTTTTTTTTATCCAAACTACCCTCTAAAAACTCAAATTTTTAGAGAAAACACAATTCCGGCTTTTATAAATAACCCCCTAAATGTGCCTCAATTTAATATGATATGGTAACAATGAAATAGGGACACCCAGTGTATCCACACAGGTTAAAATGCCACAAGGGTTTGCATGGGGCAGTCCAGCATTAGGATATTATATACCATATATAACATCTGAGGATCAGCACATTATCTGCTTGTGGTCCCAAAGAAGTTGCTGTCAGCATTTCGGTTTCAGCTAATTCCAATTATTTTTGTAATAATTACTATGGTTAAACCTGTAGTGCGTCAAGGGGAAGTCAGCAGTTTGCAAGTATCTCAAAACTTTAGAAATTTCGGAAACCACCAGACGTAACATTTTAAGGGCAAGGACGAAATCATGTGCTCTTGGTCATGATCTGCTCATTTATATTTTCATAGTGACTGAGGGTACAATTTCAGCAGTCTAGGAGTAAGCTAGGCAGATGTTAGGTGTTGTAAGTCAGAATAGTTCAATGTACTTTAATAAAATTCGACCTCCATGGGTCACATTTCAGTGGTGCTCTATCTGGGAACTTTGCTGCTCAACAGTTCCATATATACAGCAGTAACCAAGACGATTCAGATGGCACACGCATAGCAAAATGTGCATAAATTTTGTGATTTATTTGGATCTCTGCACAATCTCTGTTGTGCAGAGAACCAAATAAATCACAAAATGTATGCACATTTTGCTATGTGTGTGTCATCTGAATCTTCTTGGTTACTACTGTTGTAAGTCAGAAACAGCTCAAGAGCCACAGGTTGAAGATCACTGATGGAAACCCATCATCACTCAGCGGACTACTATTTCTACTTCTCCCCATTTCATTGCAGCCAATCAGCTATTTGTTCTGCTCATGTAGTTTGACCCTTACCAACAATAGAACAGCTTTGCAATCATATAACATAGGCGAGATACCTGTATTTGTATACAAGATGTTAATATGTGGTTAAATGGAAGTCTGGGAGGTGTTAGCTAAGGGTGGAATAATTAGTAAGCGTACTATTATATTTCACAAGCTTTGCTGGATTAGGTGAGATAATGCGCACTAGCCCCTCAAGGGCATTGTTACCCAACATTACTGATACTGATCCAGCCCTTGAAATATCGGCCAACACCCTCATACAGGTGCCAGGCAGCTGATTATAGGATGGACACTTGCCCATTGAAATCTGGGAACCATCCAATTTACCTCCTGAATTCTCCATGGAACATTTAAAACATTGCTGAACTATAAGGGCTCTTACAGACGAGCGTTTTAACCTGCGCTCCCCTGCGTTCTGTTTTTCTATGTTCAGCCGCAGGGGAGCGCAGGAATAGACGCTTTACATTTTTTCCAATGGGGCTGTACTCACACAGGCGCGTGTAGGCGCTTAACCCAGGAAAAATGCAGCATGTTGCATCTCAACCTGCGTTCGGCGCCTACACGCGCCTGTGTGAGTACAGCCCCATTGGAAAAAATGCAATGCGTCTATTCCTGCGCTCCCCTGCGGCTGAACACAGGTCTGTAAGAGCCCTAATGCAAGAATATATGATACAGGTATGGGTTCCATTATCCTGAAACCCGTTGTCCAGAATGCTCCGAATTATGGAAAGGCAGTCTCCCATAGACTCTATTATAATAAAATAATGAATTTTTAAAATGTATTTTCTTTTTATCGGTATTAATAAAACAGTACCTTATACTTGACCCAAACTAAGATATAATTAATCCTTATTGGAATCAAAACCAGCCTATTGGGTTTAATTAATGTTTACATGATTTTCTAGTAGAGTTAAGGTATGAGGATCCAAATTATGGAAAGATCCGTTATCCAAAAAACGAAATGTCCTGAAGCATGTTATATGAAATGAAGCAAGAGCTAAGAACTCAATAATAATTAATAATAATTAATAGCTCATAGGTGCAAAGAGGTTGGAAGGCTACATACCCAAATGTTTCTTAGCCACTTGTTAAAAAAAGAAACACAGGGTCTGCTACAGATGCAGCCACTTTGGTTTGTCTGTTTGACACAGAATAACTAAACACAGATATCCCATTTATCTCATTTAACACAGAAAACTGCGTCACAACATCCCATCTAATTAAAGCATTCACCATTGTGAACAATGGAGCTTTGGTATGCTAATGAAAAGGTTAAATGCATTAAATGAGTTAACATGACTTAAGATAACACAGTTTCTTCAATTACCCCTGAGTCATGACGCATTTAACTCACAAATCCAAGTGGCTTCATCTGTATATGTATATAAACAGTTATGGCAAGTAGCACAAACTGAAACCAGCGTAGTTATAGCAGCTAAACAGAGGACCAGAGCCTGAACTACAATCTTATGGGAAAATCTAGAGCTGAGCACAAAGCAGGCATCAATTAACCAATTTCTGCTAAACAAGCAGCACTTTACCAACCAAGAGATGGTTTTATTATCTTTATAGGGGTATGTACCACCTCTTTGGAAATATACAAAACCTGCAGTGTGAAAACATTTGACATTGCTGCAGGATTTGATTTTAATGATCTTCTATTAAATTAAAAGTCCATGTCAAATATACAGTAGGCCTTGTGTTCTGCCTATACATTTAATTTAGAATAATTAATGTTTCTTTCTTTGGAGTCAGTAAGAAGTGTTATCTGACTAAACATCTTGCAAGTAGTGTAAAAGTGCTTTTGATTTCACTACTCTGCACCGTTTCATGCAACATATAAAAATGAATGTTTTAATGAAAACAATAGACAGAATCCAATGCCAGCACATACACTACTTATTGGGCTTACGATAAATATTGTAGAATTATAGTACCAGTATCAGTAAACTGCTCCCATTATCATTTGCAGCTTTGCGGAACAGATGCTGCTATAACCTCTGATGATTCCTAGATAGAGGCTTTCATTGAATCAGATAGACTGGCAAATAACTGGGCATGTAAAAGACAAAACAATAGGTTTCATTCCATAGAGCAAAAGCAATGACCACTATAAAATTTGTGCTGTCTAATTCAGACTTTTGTTTCTTAGCCCCTATTTTGTGCCATGCTCTTTCAATTCTGTGCCACATTTTGCCAGTAAAAGTGGCACAACATAGGCCAAAAGGAATTCCAGAGATGTACAATCAACAGCATTTAATCTCGTGACTGCATTTATCATGATCTCAGGATTACATGAGGATTGCAGTCCGGTCTACAATCCTGGTCAGTTGATGATCTCCCCCTGAAGTTGATGGGCACACCATCAATCACTACAAGATAGCACATTTCCCAAATGCAAGACAATGAATTAGCTGCTGCAACTATTGGAAGAACAAGTCACTTCAGCCAAAAACGTCCATGTTTGGCAACCACATTGCAACATCAGGAAAACATTGGTTGGCTTTTAGTGTCATCTACTTTTGTCTGTAGACTACCTGCACTGTAAGCTCTACAGGACAGAGACACTGCTTGGTGCACTAAAAAAGGGTTTATTAAAACAAAAACTATGATTATTATTATTATTATTATTATTATTATTATTATTATTAACCTGCTCCCATTTGTGTTTTTGTTCCCAAGCTCCAGTTCTACAAGTCGCCAACTGGCTTCAGTAACAAGAGCATAAAACGTGTACATATAAATTATAGGCTATAAACTGAAGTGCAAGTGCAAACACGACTTTTATGTGTACCTTTAAACACTACCTCTGATTATCAAGGTGACAGCACTTATAAATTTGAGCCCAACCAACAGCTCCAGTTGTGGTTGAAATAAATTGCCCCGCACCCCCCTATCATGAAAACGCTGTCAGAAGGAATCTTGAGAAATGTGTACCTCAAGCAGCTGCAAACTACGAATCCCAGCATCCTTAGCCAGCAAAACTGCTGTAAATTGCTTGTGACAAGTTTTATATCTCAGTTACAAGGGTGAATAGTATTCATGATTAATGTCACACTGGGCTGATTCTAATCATATATATATATATATATATATATATATATATATATATATATATATATATATATATATATATACACACACACATATATATATATATATATATATATATATATATATATATATACACACACACATATATATATATATATATATATATATATATATATATATATATATATATATACATATATACATACAAACTATATAGCAGGAATTTGCGCTCTTCTATGCCAGCACCTGGAACCACTGCATTGGCCGGGTTCAGGTAGACTGATGCAGTGGTTACAGGTACAGGCACAGAAGAGCACTGATTCGACTGGCCCAGTGTGGCATTAGCTGATGACACTGATGCTATGAACTACAATAAGCCATCTTTAGTAGCTGTAAACGTTGGGCTCATAAGGCATACTCCATCAGTCAAGTTTTTGGCACTCTAAGGGTCTGGCAACACACGCAGATTAGGGGAGATTAGTCGCCCCATTGACAAATCTCCCCAAACTACCTTCCCCCTGCCTCCTTGTGAGGCAACTTCAGGCGACTTTGGAAAACGAAGTGGGCCTTTCCCCAGCGATTTTCATTTTAGCCAGCGGGGAGCAGGGGGAAGGCAGTTCGGGGAGATTGTCACCCCGAAGAAGACATTTGTCTCTGGGGCCACTAATCTCCCTGAATCTGCTTGTGTAGCCTGACCCTAAAATATGGCTCCTATTGGACCAAACATAG
Source organism: Xenopus petersii (assembly GCA_038501925.1). Classification (NCBI taxonomy): domain Eukaryota; kingdom Metazoa; phylum Chordata; class Amphibia; order Anura; family Pipidae; genus Xenopus; species Xenopus petersii. Next base: position 41,861,057 of record CM076674.1, read on the forward strand.
GAACACAAAGATAAAAACAACACAAAGAAAATGTTCAGTATGAGTTTGTGATTCATTAACTGCA